>CM053032.1:174000111-174028412 GCA_028564925.1 Lithobates sylvaticus
CATCAATTGCACCTCCGCAGTTAGGAAAGTCCCAACGGCTGGCAAAGTGGGAGGCCACAGTCTGCCATTCCTGTGGCATGGAAGGGAACTGTGGAGTGAAACAAGAAAAAAAAATTAGTCACTTTGCAGATAAACATTGCAAGCAGATTAGACACTAAACATCTTGGAACAAGATCAGACTTTTACATTTTAAGCTGGAAAGTATTTGCAACGCAAAGTAGAGGGTCCCCCTAGCAGATTACTCACCCCCCATCAATCCCCCCACTTCTGATGGGCCATTGACAATAACTAGGGGTTTGGGGGGGGTTTGGACAGGTAACCCTCTGCACTTCATTGATTGCCAAATGGCTCAATAATGTGTGCTAGTTTGGCCAGACCCTCCTTACTTAACACTATTGGCAGCCCACAGGAAAGATAAAATAACATTCCAAATCCGCACGCACATTATGGACATTATGAAATTACCTAGCAAGCTAATAGGAGGGAAATAACACAAAAAAAGAGGAAATGGAAAGTATGGAGCCAGCCCCTTGCACTACATGCTTTGCTGAATTCATCCCTAAAGATGCCCACTATAAAGAGGTAGGTATATAGTGTGTATTGACCTTGGGAAAGCCAGCAGATAGAGGATTGGTACCATCTGACAGAGCAGTTGGGGGAGGGGGTTCCCCCCCCCCCCCCCACCAACAAAAAGGAAAAAAAAAGGGGCTCTACATGAAGTAAAACACACAGCAAACAGTTGTGCATATTTTAGGGGGTGTTTGGGGGAAAACAATACTATGCAGCAGACAAAATACATTGCTTAAGTGTCTTGGTCCACATACTCCTCGTCACTCTGTTCATGGACGGTCTTGGCTCAAAGCTAAAAGCCCGACACCAATTCCGCGTACAGCACGAACTCAGCGACGAGTACGTACGGGAAACATCGCTCACAAACGGTCGGCTGGTCAGAACGGACAAACAGAAAGCACCGATAAACAGCAAGGCCTGAAAGAACGAAATGAATACCAGAAACGAGCAGACAATAAGCAGTGCAAATCAAAGTGTCCTATATCAAGATATAGGCCGCAATGACCAACAAATGCGAACTGACTACACGCACTAATAAACACATACGCACGACAAGCACAAACTGAAGAGCAGTAACGATCTGAGTCAGAAAACTGAGAAGCGCGAATCGTAAGTCCCCAAACTTCGACTAACTCGCGATAAACACGGGATCAGCAGAAGGAGCTCAACGGGTGCAGGACGTGGTGCTGAACTTCCCTTTTCTAGTCTCGTGGAAGACGACTTACGTCACAACGTTCTTGCAGACCGGAAATTCCGACAACGTTGTCCGACCGTGTGTACGCAAAACCAACATCAGACAAAGTACGACGGACATGATCCGACGGACCTGGTCCTCGGATAATCCGAGCGTGTGTATGGGGCTTAACACAGCACAAACTCACAGTTTTTTTTTACTTCCAGTGCCAAGTACAAGCGACATAATGCTCTATGTTCTGGTAAGATGTGCATTTTGAACTATCTGTGTCAGACATGAGAACAAGGTTTTCTGTAACACTAACATTACTTTTTTGTGACCGTTTTTTGTCTAATACTTATATCCATCATAGAGTCAAAGAGTAATAGGACAGGAGAGAACTGAAAGTGGGAAATATGTGGAATGGTGAAGAATATATTCTCAAAAACTTTTTTGTTAAGTTCCTACAGTACAGCGAGCATTTTATTGCTGAAGAAACTTTAAAATAAAAGTAGAACAGTATGTTTGCATACTGTACTGTAGTCTTTTCTGTTGGCAGTTTGACAAATAGATTGGCACTGAGGGTCTTAATTTTGAGTCCAATATGCAGAATGCCAGGGGTGTATTTTTCTACATTAAAAATAAGTCAACAAACAATTGTCAACTCTACATACAAGTACAACAAAATGAGTGTTGTAGGAGCACCAAAAAAAGATATGGTACAGAAACAAAACAGTTCAAATGTAATCCTTTTATTAATTTTATTTATAGGGTAATGAAATATCCTGGCTAAAAAAAGAAGAGGGCATTCTGAGTCCTCCAATATTATTTCTGTTGACCCTCTGTGTCACCAGTTATGAGAACCTACTAACTGGTAAGACAGATGGTTAGAGCAGTGTGAGTAATCAGACAGATGATCCAAGCAAGGCTGCTTTTCAGCTCAGTCACAGGCAAACCAATCCTCAACAAAGTCTGGGTTTTGTGCAGGTAGACAGAACACTTACTGACTATAGCTAATAGTCCAGTAATGCCGCGTACACACAATTGGACTTTCCGGTGGACTTGGTCCGACTGTGTGAAGTTTTGACTCAAAATTATCCGCCGGACTCGGACTGTGTGCGGACTGTGTGCTAGTCCGCTGGACTTTTGAAATGAATGACCCGCCCCTTTATGATGTCACAGTCCCAGCATTCTCCATGACTGGGACATCATAAGGGGGCGGGGTCACCATATGACATGATATGGTGACCCCGCCCCTTGTCCCTATATAAATAGCTGCGCAACACGTCGCAGCCATTACAAGCGTAGACAGTGTTGTATCAACATCGGGAGAAGAAAGAAGAAGAAGAAGAAGCAGAAGAAGCAGAAGGCGGCGGCAACAGGGACAGCGACAGCTGCAGAAGACCGGGCCAACGCTAGTAAAAGAGCTGGAAGAAAAAAGCGGAGGCCCTGCAAGAAGAACCGAAGAGTGGGACAAGACCCCCGAAGTCGGAAGAAGACACCCGGATGGCGACGAAGGAGAAAGCCGCACTCCTCCGCTAGTAAAAGAGCTAGTAAAAGAGCAGAAGATAGTGGAGGAGTCCGTCGAGAAGACCCACAAAGACGGAAGAAGAGAAGACCCCCAGAGCTGTCTAATAAAGTATTTTAAAAACCTGTGTTGTGTTTTTTTATGTACACTTTTTTTACCCAGGTGAATGGGTAGGGTTATATGGTACCCGATACTCATTCACATAGGATGGGGGGCCCCCCTTTCCCCAAAGCACCCCCCATGTTGAAGGCACGCGGCCTGGTACGGCACAGGAGGGGGGCGCTCGCTCGTCCCCACCCCCTTTCCTGATCGACCGGGGCGGTGTGCTCGGATAAGGGTCTGATATGGATTCAGGGGGAACCCCCGCGCCGTTTTTTCGGTGTGGGGATTCCCCTTTAAATCCATACCAGGCAACGGGGCTAGCAAGGTGGCAATCTCGCCGAAAAAGGGGGCGACATTGGCTTCCTTCGCTAGTCCCGTCTACCTGGAGTCACGTTCAAAATGAACGGACTTTACTCCGTGTGTCGCCAGATCGTGTGTACGCGGCATAAGAGTTTATTAATCTTAGTAAAATGTGAAACCATAATGGCATGGATCTAAAAACACTGGGACATCAGCTTTGTGAAATTGACCAAATCTGCTGTGGGGGCTGGTTCAAGTTGATTTGTTAACTCATCCAAAATAAAAATTGAACCAAAAATATATTGTGATTGAAAACAACTATCAATGAGGCTAACTTGAAACCTACACTACATAAATGGCAGCTTAAAGTGTTGGTGGCATGAAAAAGAAACATTCTTTTCTCATGCTCCAAACTCTTTAAAGTGTCCTCTGTGTGCTCAAGTAGCTCTATTCTGAGATCACCTTAGCCAATATGCCAGGCCACTGTGGGTACTTGGTATTTGCCACTAATTTGGTATTTGCCACGGGTTTGAACATACTGTAAGCATGGAATTAACAGCTGAACAATAAAAGTCTAGAATAGATTCAATGTTGTAGGATAATAAAAACAATACTTATGAAAGACACTTTGATAAAGACCCAATGTGTACACTTTAGTAACCAATATCGCACTACTGAGAATCATAGACACCCCAGGTTTCTGTATAAGGGAAACCAGTCCAAAAACCGTCATGAAACACACAAACTTACTGAAAATAGAAAATGTTTGCAATGGTAACAAGTCTTTCCTGTTTCAAAGTGATCATCATGAATGGTAAAAAATAAATGGTACTCAAATTATTGTATAGTATAGAATGGTTAAAATAAATAAATAAATGGTACTCAAATATTGTATAGTACCAATGTCTGCTAGTAGCAGCACTATCCTGCAGTCTGGCGCACCTAATAGGGTATTAAGCTGCCTAAGATGATAATTAACACTGTGCCAGCTTAGGACCTTTATTGGTAGGACACCCAGTCATAATTGGCAAATACAAAAGTTTAAAGCTGAACTCTGAGCTGGAGAAAATTTTACACTTGCAGTGGGACTCCCTCTGCACTGCAAGAGCTAAATGCTCATTTTGTCTAGGTGATGATAAATAAGGTGAAACGTTTGCTTTATACTTTGCTTCCCCAACAAATGATGCTCTCCTCTTCCACTTTCCAATGCTCCCAGGTTGTAAGCAGGTCCTGGGCACCCTCATGTGCGATGTTGGACCTTTGATTCTGTAATATACTGTACATGATTATGTAGGAGAGCAGAGACTGATTGGAAAAGGATGGTCAAATACTTATTTATCAGCCCTACAGGCTTCCTGCTCTTCATAGCATTGGTCTCCTGAAGACAATTTTCATTGCCTGACCGGTCACAGATCCTCTATGTCATCACAAACAATATAGGAGCAGTGCTTCTGCATTAGAGAGCAAAGAAAAGTGCCTACTGCTAGAGGAATTAGGAAAAAGGTAAGTAATTCACCTTATTTATCATCCCCTAAACAATATGAGTATGTAATCCTTGCAGTATGAAAGGGGACCCACTGTAGCCTTTTCTCCAGCCCTAGGTTCAGCCCAAGTATAATACATCCTATAAATCCAATTACAAAGAAAAATGGTATAAGGACAAATCAAAAACAGCCTCTGTATCATGTAGCTAGTAGAGCCCGAGTAGATGAGGCGGCTCTTCTAGCATGTTCTGCCTATCATTCCTGAAGAAAGTAACAGAGAATATGAGGAGTTGCTGGCATTACCACATCTGTCACTGACAGATTTTTGCAGCAGAGGACTGTGGACCATAGAGCAGGAACCAAGCACAGGAACACAGAGGTAATGGAGCAGGAGGCATGAACTAGGCTGAGGCATGTACCAAGTGTGGACACAGACAGGCAGCAGGCTTCCAGGTCAGAAGGCAGAGTCAGGGCAAAGATTGAGGTCAGAAGCAATCAAGTAGCATAGTACCACATCAGAAAGCTAAAACGGGGTCAGGAAGTTGGTAACAGTTAGGTAAACAAGGTACAAGGCAAGAGGCAGTAAGTAGAGTCCAGAAGGGAGGTCAAGGTTACAATGAAGTTGTCCAGAAGTCAAGAGGCAGGTCAGGAGGCAAGCCAGGTCATACACAGAAAGGCAGAATCAGCAGGTCAGGTAACATGTAATCAAGATCCAGCTGACGGCCACGCATCAACTTTTCTCTGCAGTGCTCTAGTTTAGATACTAGGCACCATTACCAGTGTCAAATGTGTATACTATGTACAAAGCCATTGGCAGAAGTATGCACACAGTCATAGCCCCACATTGGTTTCCTTCTACTAGAATGAACCTAACCTTCCTTACAATCTGATGTTGATATAATTGCAGTCTTATTTATGTATATTAAAGGATATGTAAGGTATTCTGTGTAAAAGTTCTTTAAACATGTAATCCTTACATTGTGCTCAGTGGCGGCTGGCTTTTTTTTTGGGGGGGGGCGCAAACAATGTTCCGCCTCCCCCCCCGTGGTTTGGTCACTCGGTGGGTCCGCCCTGAACTTACCCCATCTATGGCGTGGGCAGCCACTGACACACGTTCCACCCCCAGTGATTGCAGTTGAAGGGGAAGCAGCTGAGGCCCCGGGCTGACCTCTCCACCACCGCCGCCGTGCATCTCCACTTTATACAGCACACCTTCAGACACTGCCTCCAGCTGTACACCTCCCTGGGACCCTTCAGGAAGGTGGCCCCTGCCTCCTTGGTATGGATGATATAGTCCTCCAGCTGGTTAAAATTACACAGAGCTTCGCCCACATCCCTGGCCAGCTGGGCCGCCACTTTTTGGAGCTGGTGCTACATGTTCTCCTCCTCATCCTCTGTGTCTTCTCACCATCCCGGCCATTACTGTGTCTATCCTGCGGCCAGCCCTCCTCCTCTGTTGGGCAGAGTCAGGTGATGTAGCACTATGGAGGACGAGAGGAGGGATAAGGACGGGAGCCTCAGCTCCATCCGGTTTTATTGTGGAAGCATTTGACTGCTAATTTTAATGTAAGTGTGCAATACTGTTTTAAATAAATCATTTTTATACTACACTATGCGAGCACATTTGTTTGACCGTGGAACGGAGGAGGAAGGAGGATCTATATAAGTGTATAAAGAGTCCCACCAGCATAATCGGACCCAGAGAGGTGAAAGGAGGACGGAAGGAACGTGAGGAGCTGATGAGCCGGAATTTGAACCCCAGCAGGGGAAAGTTTATCTAGACCTGGAGACAGGTCTGAAATTAAGGATTCACATAATTATACCCAGGATTCACAAGGGTGAAGAAGCACAATATAAGGATTACATGTTTAAAGAACTTTACACAGAATACTTTGGCTATATATGAACTTTGCATTTGTTGGAAACACATATTTGGATTGATTGTTGCATTAATTATGTCACTGGATGGATATTATTTTGCCAATTGTTTTTGATTATTAGGCGCAGCCAATTTACACATTTTTGATTCACTTATTCAGTTGTGGGAACACAATTATTTGGTGTGCAGCCTTTATTTATATAAGATTGAGGAGTTGTAGGGAGCACAGGATAATACAATAGTTTTTTTTTTTTTTTTTAAAGGGTATGTAAGGAAAACTCTAAATCTATTTTTCCCAAATAATTGTACAAATCAAGAACATTGTACAACAATAAAACAGTGTAAAATCAATAGTGCTAATGAATATTGATAATACTAAGAATATTAGGCATGACGCATATTACACATAATACAGGGCCATATGTGAATCTGTGCAATTTCTGAGACACCAGAGGTTTAAGTGTATCTCTTCAAGTAAGACAGGTTTATTGTGTTTGGCCTGTATTTCTTGAGCGCAGATGGTCTTCATTTTCAGATGAGACATATTGAAATCAATACAGTGCCATTTGGGAAGATCTTTACAGTTTGTACTAGTGCATTAGGAAGAAGCAATGTTTTAACACACTAAGATCACACACACAAAACTGGAGTATCTTGTGTATACTCCTCAGGGGGGATGACTTGCTTTGGGCTAAGCATTCATCAGGGAACTCAATATTTTTCAACAGTAAGTTGGACAAAAAAATATTTGGTGTCTCTTATTAAACAGCATTAATGACAGGTATGTAACCTAGAAAATATATGAAAAGAATGGGATCTTACCATAGATTCACAGTTTCTAGCAATTTCCAATTTCTAGAAAATATTGTAGGGCTCCTGTCTGTTAGTGTGGGACATCAAATAAGGATCTCCACTTCCTACATGTGCTTTTAGTGCAAGTTTTTGGATTGGAGTAGATGATGGTTGTATTAGATCTAAGCAATACTGCTGCTGAGATCTATAGGATCTCAGTAGCCATTTTTAGATTTGCAGAGGATCCAGCATGCAAGGTAAACATACATTTCTGATAACTCCTTAAAAGCAAGACTTGAACTTAACTTGTCCACTGTATATAGTGTATATAAGCAGCATTGTATTAAAACTGTAAAAAAGTTAAATAAAATGTGAAATAATAGGAGTAGTACAAACATAATAAAAATTATAATTTAAAAAAAAATAATGCAAAGAAACAAGTAATAAAAAAATAAACAATCCGTACTCTGTGGTCATTTGTCATATTTTTCTTTTTGTATTATTATATTTTATATGTCATTATATATGTGATTATACTTTGTCATGAGAGCTGCCAGGAAATTAAGATTTTACTCATGATATGGATATGCCAATCGAATCACACATGAAAAAAAAAAAAAAACACTTTTATCCAGATATTGGTACAAACAAACAATTCTAAGAAGTTGGGAATTCTCAAAATGGATTGATACCAGCCTTGACCTTCTTACACGTTGCCCTTATATGAACACAGGGGATGTACTCAGTAGAGTTGCTAGGTAGGATTTTGATGACTTGCACAGTGCAGCTTTTAACTTCAACATACCAATAAGGTCTAATGTACACTTGAGCTAAAAAACACCAGTTTTATAGGCATTTGACTTTTTTTCGGTCTCTAAATGCATTTACAGGAGTTTAGAGGCAGAGGCGTTTAGAGGCGTTTAATTTTTTATTATATACAACATATATGTATGAATTGTATTATTTAAAGGGACAGCACTGGGAATCTGCATATATAAAACTTATAGAAATGTTTAAGGTGTAAATAGGATTCAGGAGTCAAAAAGTCAGTAGTAAGAGGGATGGACAGCTTGTCAGTAAGCTTTATTAAGGGAACAGTACCAATAAATATGTTGAATTTCTCTGAGATCTTTCCTGCACCTCCCATATATATCATAGGCGATGGGAAAAATAGTCTGTAACTTAACAGGGGTATATTATCAATAGAAAAGTATTTTCTATTGGTTCTCGTTATCAAAAACAGAAATTTTACATATTGCAATTTACCAGTCCAACTTGGTTAGTATTCGTTTTCTTTACCTGTATTTTCACCTGGTGATCCTACCAGTAGTACACTTCCTGTGTCAGTGTAGCTCTACTCTGTGAAGGAGCAATAGAGTTGCCCTTGGATAGCATTGTCAACCTGTTGAAAGGGCAGTGTTAAATATACACTATAACATTAGGTGGACTTGACTAATAAATTAAAGCTGAATTCCAGCTAATAGTTTTTAAGTGGTTACAGCAGCAGGTTTCTTTTATTTTTTTTGGGGGGGGGGGGTAAAGGTTTTACATACATGAATAAAAGATGACCATTGCAAGGACCCAGTCAGTGTAAAATAGTTTTTATAAACTCTTGAACTGACACTATTGCTGGACAGCTTGGTCAAAAAAAAAAGTAAAAAAATGTACAGGCTTACTGGCCTGATCACCAGGATTGGTAGGCAGCAGTACATAACATTTTTGCTTTTGGGTTTAGATACCCTTTTAGCACCCATCAGCTCCAGTATAGGTGTGCTAAAACCAAATGTAGCTTTAGACAGGCATCAGCGGAGTCTTAGCAAGCTTAGATGAAATTCCCCAAATTCTACAAATAAAAAAAAAGGAAACATGGCAGGTCATTTACTATAGCTCCAATATATTATCCTGCAGTCCCAAAAAATAGCGCCCAATTAAGGCCAATTAGGACTTAAATTCTCAGAAACTGGGTGCACATGCAAATGGAAAGCACACTATTGCCGGCAAACATGCCTGTCTGATCGCATATGCAGGAATAGTGGAAGTTATTGGGGATCGAACCTGCAAAACTCAAAGTTCTTACTGAAGGCTTGTATGCAAGTTCTTTGTCATAAAAAGTATATCGGAATCTGGAAGTCCCCAGATCCTGCTTCCCCCTATGTGAATAGGTATCAGGTACACTATACCCCTACTCATTCACCCAAAAAAAAAGTGAAATGTGACAAAAGACAATAGCCAGTTTTTGACAATTCCTTTATTAAAAATGTCTTCTTCCTCCATCTTCCTCCGGTCTTCCCAATCTTCCTCCGGCTCCTTCTTCCCCCACTTTGTCCTCACTTCTTCTTTTTCAGCCACTGCCGCCGTTGCTCCCGCCGAAGATTCAAAAAATGAACCTCCTCCGATGCTGCGATGCAGGGAATTTCAGAGATCTCCTGATAGACTTTACTGCTTTATATGAACTGCATTATTCATGTTCTAGTCTAATTTATGGACAGCCAGGTGTGAACGATATAAGGCCAATGATGACACTGTATAAATTATAGCTATGGTGAATGAAAATCAGTATCAGTACCACCTACAAAATCTTGATCAAGGATTTATAATATACCAGCTGTCAGCAAACATTTTCATCAGGGGCCACTCTACATTTGAATCCGGTCTTCCTTGGATGCCCAGATCTTGTTCCAACAGCAACATATTATCCAGGAACTACAACCTCATAATAGACAATATGATTTCTGCACGTGTATTTAACCACGTATGTTTCATCCATTTAGAACAACAAAGGATGAATTAATTGCCTTTCAGTTTGGAAACCATCTGTGACATCTGGAAAATAGTCAGCCATGCATTTTAGTATTTGCAATCCTTCCACACCCCTGAAGGCCACACATGCACTCTATATTCAGTAATATTATTATTTTTGTTTAAAGTTTTACATTGGCGGTTTATCCGCAGGGTCTCATTACATGTGTGGTGATTTAGGCGCCGGGTCCATTTCTGTTATGTGTTTGTTATATGTCTGTTCTTGTCTATGTGTTTGGTTGTTCTGTGCACCTTATGTGTTGATGCATTGTTGGTGTTAAACTATCTGATATCCAGCAAGACCAGCTCATTATACCATTAATTTGCTGAGTTATTTTTTAAATAGCTGTGTTTTGATACAAAATAAAATATTTTAAAATTTCTCGATCCTTAAAGTGGTTGTAAACCCACTTTTTGTACTTTTACCTATAGGTAAGCTTAGAATAAGGCTTATCTATAGGTAGTGGAAATATCTCCTAAACGTGCGCCGAGATATTTCACTTGTAGTCAAACTGCTACGGCGCATGCGCAGGGAAGAAACAAAACTAAAGGCCGTTTCTTCCCTAGCATATGCCGAAGATCACAGCTCCCGTGCGCATGCACGGCAAATCACAGAGCCGGAGTCCGCAGCCCCGAAGGAAGAGGGCAAGAAGATGGACGCTGCCCACGCAGGGCACCCCTTCCCCAAAGCACCCCCACCATGTTGAAGGCATGCGGCCTGGTACAGTTCAGGAGGGGGCGCTCGCTCATCCCCACCTCCTTTCCTGACCGGCCGGGCTGTGTGCTCGGATAAGGGTCTGGTATGGATTTTGGGGGGACCCCCATGCCATTTTTTTAGCGTAGGGGGTTCCCCTTTAAATCCATACCGGACCTAAGGGCCTGGTATGCTCTTGGAGGAGAGCCCATGCCGGTTTTTTATTAAAAATTTGGCGTGGAGTTCCCCTTCAAGAGCTGATTATTCTGTGATTGGCCACAGACAAAGTCGCCTGGCCTGGGGGCGACTTAAAGTTGTGTTGTAAGTCGCCCCAAGTCGTGCTCAATTCACCCCAAGTCGCGCTGTGATTCATACTCAAGTCATGTCGAAGTTGCCTCCCAAAGTCACGCTGGAAGTCGTGTTGCCCCTGTGTGAATGGACTCTAACAAGTAAAAGTGACATAGAAAAATATATTTTACCAAAACATGAAAACATTCCACATTCTAGCATTCCTAAAAGCAAAAAAGATTAAGTAGAAGCAACATTGTTGCAAAAACTATTTATTTCAGAGAAAGAATATATTTTATGTCAACAAGAAAAGTAATTTTTGGGGAAGTTCAAACTGTACCATTAGAATCAATGGCTGAAACTTGAATTGGGCTACATAACTCTCATTTTCACTCCCAAAAAGTGCTCTTTAACACAGCGCTCATTTTTGTATTTACTATAGCGCCCTGTTAGGGATGAGCCGAACACCCCCCTGTTCGGTTCGCACCAGAACCTGCGAACAGACCTAAAACTCGTGTGAACTTTAGAACCCTATTAAAGTCTATGGGACTTAAACGTTCAAAATCAAAAGTGCTAATTTTAAAGGGTAATATACAAGTTATTGTCATAAAAAGTGTTTGGGGACCTAGGTCCTGCCCCAGGGGACATGTATCAATGCAAAAAAAAGTTTGAAAAACGGTCGTTTTTTCAGGAGCAGTGATTTTAATAATGCTTAAAGTGAAACAATAAAAGTGTAATATTTCTTTAAATTTCGTACCTGGGGGGTGTCTGTAGTATGCATGTAAAGGGGCGCATGTTTCCCGTGCTTAGAACTGTCCTTGCACAAAGTGTCATTTTTGCAGGAAAAAAAGCTATTTAAAATCACTCGCGGCTATAATGAATTGCCGGCTCCCGTAATACAGAGAACAGTCATTCATTGAAAGTCATTGATAAAAAAATAAAAAATAAATAAAAAAGCGTGGGGTTCCCCCAAATTCAATTACCAGGCACTTCAGATCTGCTATGGATATTAAGGGGAACCCTGCGTCAAATTTAAAAAAAAAATGACGTGGGGCCCCCCTAAATATCCATACCAGACCCTTCAGGTCTGGGATGGATTTTAAGGGGAACCCCACACAAAAAAAAAATGGCGTAGGGTCCCCCTCAAAATCTATACTGGACCCTTATCCGAGCACGCAACCTGGCAGGCCGCAGGAAAAGAGGGGGGACGAGAGCGGCCCCCTCCCTCCTGAACCGTACCAGGCCACATGCCCTCAACATTGGGAGGATGCTTTGGGGGTCTGTGACCCCTCAAAGCACCATGCCCCCATGGACAGATCCCGGCCTCCCCCCTGTGTGAAATGGTAAGGGGGTACAAATGTACCCCTACCATTTCACCAAAAAAGTGACAAAAATGTGACAATTCCTTTATTAAAATCTTTTTTCATCTTCTTTCTTCTGGTCTTCTTCCTTCCCCGCCCCCTTCTGACGTCATGGGGAAAGCCATAGGGTACTCCCCATGACGTCCCCGTGTGTCAGAGGGGGCGGGTCACCAGGTGGCCCCGCCCTCCGTTATAAAAGAACTGTCAGATGGAGCGAAGCCTCACACAGCGGGAGCCTCCCATTGAGCGGAGCAGCCCGACACAGAAGAAAAGACGCCGACGCCGTGGAAGAAGATGCCGGACGAGAAGACCAGAGCAAGAAGCGGATCAGAGGAAGAAGAAGATGGAAGAAGATGGAAGAAGAAGATGAAGAAACCGAAGGATGAAGAAAGAAAGAAGATGAAAGAAAATTTTAATAAAGGAATTGTCAAAGACCGTCTCCTGTCATTTTTAACATTTTTGTCAATTTTTTGGGGAAATGGTAGGAGTACCCCCTTACCATTTCACACAGGAGGGGAGGCCGGGATCTAGGTGTCCCCTTGTTAAAGGGGGCTTCTAGATTCCGATAAGCCCCCTGCCCGCAGACCCCCACAACCAATGGCCAGGGTTGTGGGGAAGAGGCCCTTGTCCCCATCAACATGGGGACATGGTGCTTTGAGGGGTCACAGACCCCCAAAGCATCCTCCCAATGTTGAGGGCATGTGGCCTGGTATGGTTCAGGAGGGAGGGGGGCCGCTCTCGTCTGAAGGGTCTGGTATGGATATTTAGGGGGGGCTACGTCATTTTTTTTTAATTTGACGCAGGGTTCCCCTTAATATCCATATCAGACCTGAAGGGCCTGGTAATTGAATTTATTTTTTATTTTACATTTTTTATCAATGACTTTCAATGAATGACTGATCTCTGTATTACGGGAGACGGCAATTCATTATAGCCGCGAGTGATTTTAAATAGCTCTTTTTCCTGCAAAAATGACACTTTGTGCAGGGACAGTTCTAAGCACGGGAAACATGCGCCCTTTTACAGGCATACTATAGACACCCCCCAAATTTAAAGGAATATTACACTTTTATTGTTTCACTTTAAGCATTATTAAAATGACTGCTCCTGAAAAAAACGGCCGTTTTTAAAACTTTTTTTGCATTGATACATGTCCCCTGGGGCAGGACCTTTTTACAGGGTGCTTGCGGCTTTCAAATTTGCCGCGAACACCCCAAATTGTTCGCTGTTCGCTGAACAGGCAACATGAGTTAAATGAGTTAACATGGGAGCTAAAATGAGACTAGTTTGCAGGTCTGAGAATGCTCAGTTGTGTTGGCACCTAGTTGTACAGAGACGGGGAATTTATCAGACTGTTAAAGATATTTCAGTGTAGAAATTTTTCACACAGTTTAAAATCAGATTATCTTTAAACAATATACCGCATATTTCAGTTCCATTTATGCAATTATATCATGCTCTAAACATGATTTCCATGTGCACAACTCCAGGTTTTAGCAGTTATGCTCCGTACACACGGTTGGAAATTACGACAGAAAATGTCCGATCGGACCATGTTGTCGGAAAATCCGACCGTGTGTGGGCTCCATCTGACTTTTTCCGTCGGAATTGCCACCCGCACAGAAAAAATTATCCTAATGGCAAATCGCACGCACTGGAAATCGCACTCGCACTGGGAATTACACTGTATTTGGGGTTCCCGCGTGGGCTGAAATTTCTAAAATGCTGCAGGGACCTTTTCCCTTTGTTTCAGGAGGCATGGCAGCCCATTCAAATAAATAGGCTGCTGTGCTTGCGCAAAACACGGCTCACAGAGCTGCATATGTGTGAACCTAGCCTGAGTGCTGGAGGGGAAAAATGAAGGTGTGTTGACAGTATGTCTAAAGCCCCATACACACGGTCGGATTTTTGCATGGATTCGGTCCGATCGGACAATGTTGTTGAAAAATCAGACCGTGTGTATGCACCATCGGACAGTGTACGTCGTATTGTCTGACGGACAAAGTCCTATCTCCTGCTGGATAGATTTTCCTACAACACGGTCCGATCACACCAAATCCGATCGTGTGTATGGTAGTCCGACCGGACAAAGTGCTACGCATGCTCAGATCACATTACAAGACCAAAGCTATTGGCTACTAGCCTCTACGTAGTCCCGTCGTAGGCAACAAACGTCACCACGTTCAGAATGATCGGATTTTCCGACAACTTTGTCCGACCGTGTGTACGCAAAACCAACATCAGACAAAGTATGACGGACATGGTCTGACGGACCTGGTCCTCGGATAATCCACGCGTGTGTATGGGGCTTAATTGCCATTTTTACTTTACTCCCAAATCAGACTAGCTAGATCCAGTCCTGATCAACAGTGATCTAAGGCTGGTCACACACGGTTAGAATCTCGGTTCAGCAGGAACCAGCCGCGATTCTGTGTATGGGCAGGCTGAATGTACCATGTTGATTGATCGATCAACTTTGGGTACAAGCAGCATGCTGGGTTTTACCTGCGATTATCGCTAGCGGCTGCTACAGCCGATAGGAATAATCACTGTCTTCTCCCGGCAGGCTGGCTTCCCTGCCCTCCCACTGGGAGAACACAATGGCTCAGTAGGAGGGATTTCCACATCAACACTGTCTGTGTTAATGAGGGAATTGAGCAAATTTCTTTCCTGCAACCCGTGGTCTAAAGCTGAAGCAATTTTTACAACATTGCACTACTTTACAGATGGAGTTTACAATCTACAATTTTTTTTTTGTTACAATCAAGTTTATTGAGGTAACAGAAATTAAATAAAATTCAAGTATATAACAGAGCATAATACTTACGTACGTAAAATGTACATTGATCTGTTGAATGAGTGTATAACTTTTACTATAAGTGTACATAGATTAAACATGAATTATATTAATATTTCCAACATTGGTGCATCATGTAAGAAAGAAAACTTATGTTCAATAAGTTTCATAAAACAGATTCTTATTGTAAAAAGTAGGAAGGACAAGTTTTCAGTGTTCAGTATATAACATATAAAAATATAAGAATATAACAATTTTAGCAGACACAATCAGCTAATACAGTATGTAGTATTTGATTTCAGGGAGTTAAGGTCTCAAAGATCTTTAAGTGGCAACAAAGTTGTTCCTAATCCACTGAGTATCGGAAGAGATGCTGGGAGTTTACAAAAAACATATAAACTTTATACAGTATTTTTTGGTTGGAGTTGGAAACCTTAGTACTAATAGACATACTATTATAACCAGAACATTATGCTTTCAGAACATTTATATAAAATACATTATGTGTCATTTGAACAATTATATAACTTAATGTATAGCATAACGCTCTGCTTGGGTAGATAAATTACAGAAGAATAGCATAAAATAATATATACTGAAATATTATATAACTGAGGCATTGGCTGTCAGGATTGTGGGTGGTGTCTATGGGTCACCTAGGTTTCTCACATACAGATGGTGAGAGGCTTCAGGGTTTATGGCCCCTTTTAGGTAGAGACTACATCTCCCATGATTCCCCAGGCCCCCAGGGCTGCTGACTTCCGCCCGGGAGGCTGCTGGGGGAGATTATAAAAGGGAAGAGCGGAGACCGCCTCTTCCTCTTGGGACACTTCCTCTTCTGAGGCCTGACAGGACTGGCCTGCCTCTGCTGACAGAGCGTGTGACGCGGAGACTGCAGCCAGCAGAGACACCTGTGCGGACCGGAGCTGAAGGCCTGAAGCCTGGGCCTTGCAGCCGATGGAGTGAGACTCTCACCCCTCGGGGTCCACAGCAGCGGAGCGGAGACTTCCCCTTACTGTCGGTCGGACGGAGCTGATGACCGGAGTGCAGGGCTGTGACTGAGGAGACCGGGCGCCGCCATTGAAGAGACCAGAGCCGCCATTAGAGGGACCGGATCGGAGGACGGTACCCCAAGGATTGGTGAGAGAGCCGGAAGGCTCAATCCTGCATTGACACACACGTTTTATGCCTACTGAACTGCCTAGGCGCAATTTACCTCAGAGCAGCAATGTTACTTTTTGTGGATTACCAATGACACCATTTAAAGCTACATGTGCACCACCTCTACAGATTTATTGCCGGTGAAGAACACTGTACTAGTACAAGGACTGAGCTCTATTACTAGGGATCAGGCCTGGTCCGTTAGGTAGGCAGAGATAGATTTATTGCACCTCAGGGGTGCATAGCAGACGGTCGCCACGCTTGGCGCTCCGTTTCCCCATTGTTAGATTCATATACCTGTGTACATGTTTAAAGTGCATATTGCAGGGACCTGCTAAAGTATTGTGAGATATATGTTCAAATGCATGTTGCTATTCTTTTTTCCTTACTGCCAAAGTAAAGCCAGTTATTCTTATTTCAGCAGTCTGCTTGTGAGTTCATACCAATTACACTTAGAGTATAAGCTAAGTTTTATGTGCATAGGGACGTACCCCTTTACTAACTGTGCCAGAGTGGGTAGAGCCAAATTGCCGGGGGTTGGTGGAGCTGTACTCAGGGACCCAAAACAAACCAGCGGCTCTCTTAACTGGGGGTAGCGCTACACGTGGGGGCTCGTAATCCGGGATCCTGAGTCAGCGGGAAAAGCCGCCAGAAGGTGCCGGCATGGACCCAATAGAAGTGGGACGGTGGTCCGCAACATGGGCCGCTGACCCAGCCGCAGCAGCAGTCATCGAACTGCCAGGGATATGGCAGAGAGAGGCAGTGAAGCAGCTCATAATGTCATTATCCCCATGCCAGAAGTCATGGATAATGGACATGAGAAATGATGCTGGGTACACATACGCCTTAATAGAATGGAAGGAAGAGACTCCAGAGCAGTTCAGGAGCCAGAGCATACAGGCACCGAATGGTCAGCACTACCAATTGCTGCATGCGCTGCCGCGGAAGGGAGACTATTCTCCTATGAAAGCCATTCTATCCCCAAAGAAGGAGGAGCAGAAGGGCGCGGAAAGTCCCGCACCCACACACACTACTCTTAGTGCAGAACTGTGTGCTGTTCTAGGGGAAATCGTAACCCAGTGCAGAAGAGACCCCGGGGATTACCCAATGTCGGGATACAGGAAACTCCGGATGTTTTCAGGGAGGACACCTGTACCCTCGGGAGAAGAGGGATTTGAAGAGTGGTTAGATGGTGCCACGCAGGCCCTAGAAGAATGGAAGGTCTCAGAGGGCCGAAAGAAGCAAAGGATTGTTGAAAGCCTAAAAGGACCTGCCTTAGAGGCCATACGCAATCTGAAGACAAGCAAAAAGGATTGCACTGCCCAGGACTACATAGACATCCTGGAAGGTGTGTTTGGTGGGACAGAAAAAGTCACAGAACTCACCTATCAACTGGAACACTGTTACCAGAAGACAGGGGAGAAGCTGTCAGAGTACATGGGACGCATAGACAAGATCCTGCATAGGATTATCCTGAAGAAGGGGATAGATCCAGGGAAGGTAGATGAAGCCCGTGCCCAGCAGGTGATGAGGGGAGCCCAACCCTTGGACCCTGTCGCACTAATTCTACGCACCCGGCAGGATGGGAAGAGCCTGGACTACCCTGACCTCATCCGAATGGTCAGAGAAGAAGAGGCCATGTTGGAAGAGAAAAGGGAGAAGCAGGTGATGGGGTCTACAAAGCCTACAGTGGCCACGGTCAGGTCGGCCTTAACCCCTGAAAGAGACACAGAGGTAGATGCCCTGAAGTTGCAGATGTCCCAGATGATGGAGATACTGACATCTCTAGTGGCGAAAGAGACGCCCAGTCCCAAGAAAGAAACAACCAGGAGGGAATTGTTTCCAGCTGTTCCAGCACCAGCATCCCCTCTTGACCACAGTGAGATGATTTGCTTTAATTGTGGAGGAATTGGTCATATTGCAGCTATATGTTCCAGTCCCAAGAAGAAGAAGGCAGAAAGCCGCCAGCCGGCGGGAAACGCCAAAGGGCCCCGGTGAAGGAGTCAACCGGGTGCCCATCACCTTCAGTGAGCTCCAAGAAGCACAACAAGAAGAGAAAGCGAGGAGACCAAACCCCTCAGAAGGGGCCCAGGGATCCTCAACCAAGGTGCACTCCAGAGAAAGGGGGCAAGACCCCTCCGAAGAGACACAGCACCCCCAAGCGTGAACCCTTACAAGTGAGAGATAACAATGTCCCTCAACGGGTTCACACTCCCACGAAGAGGGAGAAAATCAATGCATATCAGGCTCAAGAAAGGAGCAAGTGCAAATCAAGTGCTGGCAAAGCAAAGAGTCCAAAGAAGAGGACAGCATCAACTAGGCCCTACCCAGAAGAGCTAGTTGGTCCGTCCCCTACTGTACCCATCCAGGTGGAAGGAGTGTACACGAAGGCCCTTCTAGACACTGGAGCACAAGTGACCCTGTTGTACAGGGACTTCTATGACAGATACCTGAGTCATCTGCCTATACAGAAGATAGAAGAGTTGGAGATAAGGGGATTGGGAACTCAGAGTTTCCCCTATGATGGATACTTACCCATCAGATTGACGTTTGACCCATCCGTAGCTGGGAAGTCTGAAGTGTTCGACACCTTAGCAGTGGTGTGTCCCCGGCCACCAGGAACCAGCAAGACGTCCCTGATCATAGGGACGAACACGGACCTAGTCAGAAGGCTTCTGACCCCCCTGGTGAAGAAAGAGAATCTTTCAACTCCCAAGATCCATCCCATGCTGAAGGCAGCCTATCAGCGGTTGGTCCTAGAGCAGAAGACCCCAAGTGAGGGGATAGGAAGGGTATGGAGGCTTGGAAAAGAAGGAGCAGTGTTACAGCCTGGAGAGGTGACCTGCATGAGAGCCACGGTGAAACTTACTTGGGAGCAGCCTGGCCCCTTTGTGATGTTGGAACCTGACCCAATGGAGGGTCACTCAGGTCTGGAAGTGATACCAGAAGTAATTTCACTGAAGGACCTGAAGAAGGCTAGAGGAAGAGTCCCTGTCAGTGTGAGGAACCCCACGGAGCAGCCCGTGGAGATCCCTGCCAGGATGCTTCTGGGACAGGTGAGTCCTGCTGTCCCAGTTGGCTGGTCAGAAGTGAAGGGGACGGGTGAAGGAGAAGATGTTTGGAAGAAACTCTCCATGGAAAACCCTAACCTACCTGGAGCTTGGAAAGAGAGAGCCAAGGCCCAGCTGACCAGATGGGAGAAGATTTTCTCTAAAGATGAGTTTGATGTGGGGTGTGCGAGGAGTGCCACCCATCGAATCCGCATGCAAGAGGACAAGCCATTCAGAGAGAGAGTGAGGCGAGTCCCGCTAGCAGATCTGGAGGATCTGAGGGAGCAGCTTGCGGAACTGAAGAAGACGGGAGTGATTAGGGAGTCCAGAAGCCCCTACGCCTCCCCAATTGTGGTAGTCAGAAAGAAGAATGGGTCATTGAGACTGTGCATTGACTACAGAACTCTCAACAGGAGGACCATTCCTGACCAGTACACCACGCCAAGGATAGAAGATGCCTTGCAGAGTTTATCTGGAGCTAAGTGGTTCAGTGTGATGGACCTCAAGAGTGGGTATTACCAGATCCCCATGCATCCAGAAGATAGAGAAAAGACTGCCTTCATAACCCCAGTGGGATTCTTTGAGTTCAACAGGATGCCTCAGGGCCTATCTGGAGCTCCTGCTACGTTTCAACGCCTAATGGAAAGGACTGTTGGAGACATGAACCTCATAGAAGTCCTTGTGTACCTGGACGATGTCATTGTCTTTGGAAAGACTTTGGAAGAACATGAAGCCAGGCTGGAGAAAGTACTGAAGAGGCTCAGTGAAGAGGGACTTAAACTTTCTCCAGAGAAGTGTCGGTTCTATCAGTCTTCTGTGAACTATCTGGGACACATAGTGTCTGAAAAAGGAGTGGCCACAGACCCTGAGAAGTTGGAGGCAGTTACTTCGTGGCCAAGGCCCACAACAGTTACAGAACTTCGGTCTTTCTTGGGGTTCTGCTCCTACTACCGCAGGTTTGTGGATGGATTTGCCCGCATTGCCAAACCCCTCAACGAGCTGCTGAAGACAGAAGGAGAGGAGGATGGAATGGGGCCTAGGAGGTCCAGTGAGTCGGTCCAAGACCAGTGGAACTCAAGGTGTGAAGAGGCTTTCAGAACCTTGAAGAGAAGTCTCACCACAGCCCCAGTTTTGGCCTACGCTGATCCCACTAGACCCTATGAGCTACATGTTGATGCCAGCCATGAGGGCCTAGGTGGAGTACTCTACCAGGAGCATGAAGACCAGCTACGACCAGTGGCCTATGTGAGCCGGAGCCTGACCCCCTCCGAGAAGAACTATCCCACCCACAAGTTGGAGTTCTTAGCCCTAAAGTGGGCAGTTGTTGACAAGTTGAGAGACTACTTGTATGGGGCCGAGTTTACTGTAAAGACAGATAACAACCCCTTGACCTATCTATTCACCACCGCCAAGCTGGATGCAACTGGACACAGATGGTTGGCGGCGTTGTCTGGATTCAATTTCAGCCTCAAGTACAGACCAGGGGCTGGAAATAGGGATGCAGATGCCCTGTCCCGAAGATCCCATGTCATGGTCGATGACTGGGAAGACTGGACCCAAGTGGCACCAGATGGAGTGCGAGCCCTTTGTCAGGGGCTGAACTCCAAGCCAGAGGAGGATCCAGAGCTGAAGAAATAGGAGTTACCACAGTGGGAGTCCCAAAGTGTTACTGTGGGGTAACTCAACTGGCAGAAGAGTGTCTGCCGAAGCTGTCCAAGAAGGAGTTAAGGTGTGACCAATTGGAAGATCCCATGGGGAGATTGGTCCTGGAAGCCCTGGAAGACAAGAGTCCAGAGGGACTTCGCCTTCACCCTTCCAAAGAAGCTCGCTTACTGAGAAGAGAGTTGGACAAGTTACAGGTGCATCAGGGGGTAGTCTACCGAAGGGGCCCCTCTGATGGACCAGAAGACAAGTGGCAGTTGTTTCTCCCGGAAAAGCATCGAGAGACTGTGCTGATTGCCTTACATGACCAGCATGGTCACTTGGGAGCAGAGAGAACCTTCCAACTTGTCAGAGACCGGTTTTACTGGCCCTGCATGAGGGCCGAAGTGGAGGAGTATTGCCATTCCTGTGCAAGATGCATTCAGAGAAAGACTTTACCCCATCAAGCTGCCCCAATGGGCCACCTACAGAGTGAAGGCCCAATGGATCTGGTATGCATTGATTTTCTCTGCCTTGAACCCGATTTGAGCGGATTGGGAAATGTTCTGGTGGTAACCGACCATTTCACTCGTTATGCTCAGGCTTTCCCAACCAAGGACCAGAAGGCCTCTACAGTAGCCAAGGTACTTCTGGAGAAGTACTTTGTTCACTATGGACTGCCACAGAGAATCCATTCAGACCAAGGAAGGGACTTTGAGAGTCACCTGATCAGGAAGCTACTAGATTCTCTGGGAGTAGAGAAGACTAGAACCACACCATATCACCCTCAAGGTGATGCCCAGCCTGAAAGGTTCAACAGGACCCTATTGAACATGTTGGGGACTTTAGAGACCGAGAAGAAGCAACACTGGAGCCAACACATTTCAGCTCTAGTGCATGCCTACAATTGCACCACAAGTGATGTGACAGGTTTTTCCCCTTACCGACTTATGTTTGGGAGAGAAGCAAGATTGCCAGTGGATTTGGCCTTTGGAATTTCTTTGGACCATGCCTCAGCTGCCTCCCACAAAGGATATGTGGACAGACTGAGGCGCAGTCTGAAGATAGCTTATGAAAAAGCTCAAGCGGCCTCTAACCAGAGGGGGGCCCGAAATAAGAGGAACTTTGATTTGAAAGTTAGAGTACAGGACCTACAGCCTGGGGACCGTGTACTGTTACGCAACCTAGGGATCCCTGGGAAACACAAGATTGCTGATAGATGGAGATCAGAACCATATATCATCTGTAGAAAACTTCCAGGATTGCCTGTCTACAAGTTGAAGCCAGAAGGAAGATTGGGGCCTTTGAAGACCTGGCATAGGAATCATTTGCTCCCACTCACTGAAGCAGTCAGAATGCCTCCAGCAAGAGATGTACCTGAATCTGTTTCCATTCTGGATACCCCCAGGCCTAATACTAGGTCTCAGACATCCCAAGTTAGGGGTGGACAGGACCCCCAACCTGAGGAAGAAAGAGGAGAACTTGAATGGCTATGGCCTTCCTCAACTCCAGGAAATTCTGCCATAGATCTTCCACCTACTGAAGATGTGGAAGATAACACATTGAACCCAGAAGCCACAGAGTTTGTGCCATTCAGTGATGTGCCTGAGTGCTGGGAAGACATCCCTGGTCTCTACCCAGAACAAGAAGATGATGTTCCAGAACCAGAGATGTTGCCAGAATGTGTTCCTGAAGAAGTTCCAAGAGAACAGAGAGCTCGCAGGAGTGTGAAGCCTCCCAAGAAGTTAACTTACCCCAAGATGGGAGAAAGTTCAGAGGACTCTGTTACCACAGCAAGGAGAAGTGCTGAAAGCCCTGACCCTTCCGCTGTTCATTTAGTGGAGGGCAACCCCAGCTCACTCTCTGGCACAGTTAAGCGGGTCGCACACACTGAAGTGACCTGTCGACAGGACAGCTCCCCATCTCATGCCAATTGGTGGGAAGCTCCTCTGTCCAAATTATGTGAAAATGTTGTTCCCGAAAAAGTGTGTAGTTTGAACACTATCTTTGGGGACCAAAGATTCAAAGTGGGGGGAGTGTGTAGCGGGGTTCTACCCCTTTTATGCTTAGAGACTACATCTCCCATAATTCCCCAGGCCCCCGGGCTGCTGACTTCCGCCCGGGAGGCTGCTGGGGGAGGCTATAAAAGGGAAGAGCGGAGACCGCCTCTTCCTGTTGGGACACTTCCTCTTCTGAGGCCTGACAGGACTGGCCTGCCTCTGCTGACAGAGCGTGTGACGCGGAGACTGCAGCCAGCAGAGACACCTGTGCGGACCGGAGCTGAAGGCCTGAAGCCTGGGCCTTGCAGCCGATGGAGTGAGACTCTCACCCCTCGGGGTCCACAGCAGCGGAGCGGAGACTTCCCCTTACTGTCGGTCGGACGGAGCTGATGACCGGAGTGCAGGGCTGTGACTGAGGAGACCGGGCGCCGCCATTGAAGAGACCAGAGCCGCCATTAGAGGGACCGGATCGGAGGACGGTACCCCAAGGATTGGTGAGAGAGCCGGAAGGCTCAATCCTGCATTGACACACACGTTTTATGCCTACTGAACTGCCTAGGCGCAATTTACCTCAGAGCAGCAATGTTACTTTTTGTGGATTACAAATGACACCATTTAAAGCTACATGTGCACCACCTCTACAGATTTATTGCCGGTGAAGAACACTGTACTAGTACAAGGACTGAGCTCTATTACTAGGGATCAGGCCTGGTCCGTTAGGTAGGCAGAGATAGATTTATTGCACCTCAGGGGTGCATAGCAGACGGTCGCCACGCTTGGCGCTCCGTTTCCCCATTGTTAGATTCATATACCTGTGTACATGTTTAAAGTGCATATTGCAGGGACCTGCTAAAGTATTGTGAGATATATGTTCAAATGCATGTTGCTATTCTTTTTTCCTTACTGCCAAAGTAAAGCCAGTTATTCTTATTTCAGCAGTCTGCTTGTGAGTTCATACCAATTACACTTAGAGTATAAGCTAAGTTTTATGTGCATAGGGACGTACCCCTTTACTAACTGTGCCAGAGTGGGTAGAGCCAAATTGCCGGGGGTTGGTGGAGCTGTACTCAGGGACCCAAAACAAACCAGCGGCTCTCTTAACTGGGGGTAGCGCTACATAAATATTATTATATGTTGTCAATTATTATATACTAATTCAAAATGATATAAGTATATAAAAAAATAAAGTAAATTACCATTATACTTACATTTTTAATAGCACACATTATTGAAATGGGTATTAGTTTTATTGGAGAGAGGCTTAGAAAATATAAATTAATATTTTTGTACATTTCATTATGAGAACCAAAAAATATATATATTCAGTGACAACACAGTTCAGCAACATAGGTGCTATATTTAGATATAAAAAAGTTTCAGGATCTATTAGAAAATAGACAGTTTAAATCCAAACAAGGTCCTTAGGTGCTCAGGTAGTCAGAGATTATACACATTTTGTAGTGTGGCAGCTGCTTTGGGAACTGGGAATGAGAGATTATAAAGGATAATTTGTTACTGGGTAGTTTATGTGAGGAAAGTGTCAGGGGAAGAACAGGTAGCATTACTGACAAGCTGGGTCAATAGGTCAGTGTATGAAGGTAGTTGACTATAAGGTTTAATCCTCCAGTCAACACAGTTAATACTATACATAGTCAGTCTCAATACTGTCAGTTTGTCACTATTTATTTCACGTCGTGTACAGAAAAATCAGAATAAGCTGAAAAAAATTTGATATTTGAAGTCTCAAGTATGCTTGACACACTTATTATGAGGTTTAATACTAAAGTGCAGTTCTGATTCTGTTATTGGGATTATTGTCATTATTCACACTTTTTGAAACAAAGTTATATTTACAGTATCATAAATAAATGATACTATTTTATTTTTTGTGTACAAACTTTAGCCAGATTTGAATTTGTGAGATACAAACAATGCATTTAAAAATCTGCTAATTATGCAAAGCATACTGTAAATTTAGTAATGGGACAATTTTTGTCTTTGAATCCTAAATGCTCCAGCAATATTTTAGAATGTTATATTCAAGTTGCCACATCATCACTTAGTAGTGGTTCAGAAAATGTGACTTATTTACTACCATAATACAAAAATGTCTGAGCATTAATCCATAACAACCAACCAGCAGCTATCTGTGATCCATCTGACCACACCAGGCAGTTTAAAATAGGACTGTGACTGGTTGCTGGTGATTAGGGATGAGCTTCGAGTTTGAGTCGAACATGAGCTTGAGTCGAACATCGGCTGTTCGATCGTTCCCGAATATCGAATATTATGGGGCGTTCGCGCCAAATTCAACGGCCATAATTGGCTCAGGGGGTTAAGTCCACGCCCCACACTATATAAGGCTGCCTGCACGTCGGCCTTGTGTAGTGTGTTGCTGGCGGAGAGAGAGATATAGAGAGAGAGTGTAATTTCATTTACTTTGAGCAGGCAGTTTTTTCAGTTAGCTAGATCTTACTGCAGACCGTTCCTGCTGTACTGTTTCTAATATACTTCAGGCAGGCAGTTGATTCAGTTAGCTGCAGTGTATTTAGTATATATTTATATACATCCCGGCTTTGTATATATATATATATATCCACTTTATCCAGTTTAGCTAGATCTCACTGCAGACCGTTCCTGGTGTACGTATTCAAATACACTTTCAGGCAGGCAGGCAAGTGATTCAGTGATCCGCAGTGCATTAAATATATATACAGTCTCCAACATATATATATCCACTGCATTCCACTCTAGCCAAGTCTATATCTGACTGCTGGCCATTGCTGGTGTACGTTTTAAAATACACTTTCAGGCAGGTAGGTGCCTAAAGCCCAATTTTTCTGCCCCTGTTTATCAGGGACATGTAATTACAATTTTTGCTGTAATATTTTGTAGCAGGGCTCGTTCCTGCGCTCTACTAGAGTATCTGTGAGGGGTTGCAGTGTTGTGGCACAACCACCACCACCGCCTAAGGCCCAATTTTTTTCCGTAATTACAATTTTTGCTGTAATATTTCATAGCAGGGCACGTTCCTGCGCTCAACTAGAGTATCTGTGAGGGGTTGCAGTGTTGTGGCACCAGCACCAGTGCCTAAAGCCCAATTTTTCTGCCCCTGTATAACAGCAGCTTGTAATTACAATTTTAACTGTAATATTTCGCAGCAGGGCCCATTCCTGTGCTCAACAAGAGTATCTGTGAGGCTTTACAGTGTTGTATCACCACCGCCTAAGGCCCAATTTTTCTGCCCCTGTTTAACAGGGGCGCGTAATTAAAATTTTTGATCTAATATTTCACAGAAGGGCCCATTCCTGCGCCCACCAAGAGTAACTGTGAGGGCTTACAGTGTTGTGGAAACACCACCACCACCAAAGGCCCAATTTTTCTGCCCCTGTTCAACAGGGGCATGTAATTACAATTATTGATATAATATTTCACAGCAGGGCCCATTCCAGCTTCCACTAAGAGTAATTGTCAGGGCTTACAGTGTTCTGGTACCACCAACACCTAAGGCCCAAATTTCTGTATATAGTATATATAGAGTATATAGGGCAGGCCGTATAGTATAAACAGGCGGTCCCCTACTTTCAAACAGCTCCTACTTACAAATGGAGGGAGGAAGTGAGAGGAAATATACCCCTAGGAAGGGAAATTCTCTCCTGTAAGAGTTAATATGGGAAAAAGGTGTCCCCACTGATGCTTTATTATCACCAATCCCTGTTTCCCTAAAAACCCCAAATTTTCAAAATCCAATTGTCATTGGGACAGAAAGTGAGGTGAAATCTTCTGAACAGGGGCACAGACAGCAAAACAAATGTTACTAGGGTGATGATAACCCTTCCCTATGTTATCCAAAATGCTTAAAAATCGATTTTTTGTCTGGAACTACAATTAAAAAATTTACCTGTTCCAAATTACAAACAGTTTCAACTTAAGACCAAACCTACAGTCCCTGTCTTGATTGGACTGCCTATATACTGCTGTTCAGAGTATATAGGGCCTGGGGGCCCCACGCCTTTTCTTTTTTTAATTTGGGTGCGGGGTTACCCTTAATGTCCATACAGGACCCAAAGGACCTGGTAATGGGCTAGGCGGTTACCCAAATGCCGTTTTTCTCAATAATTTTCATCCATATTGCCGGGACCCGACATTATAGAAATTTTATTTTGTGCAGGGAATGTTCTAAACACGGTAAACATGCACCACTTTACAGGCATACTATAAACACCCCCCAGGTATGATATTTAAAGGAATATTTCACTTTAATTTTTTCACTTTAAGCATCATTAAAATCACTGCTTCCAAAAAAACTGACGTTTTTAAAACTTTCTTTTGCATTGATACATGTCCCCTGGGGCAGGACCCGGGTCCCCAAACCCTTTTTAAGACAATAACTTGTATATTAGCCTTTAAAATTCACACGTTTGATTTCTCAAGTTCGAGTCCCATAGACTTTAACGGTGTTCGAATGTTTGCGCAAACTTTCGGTCTGTTGGCATGTTCTGGATTCAAACCGAACCGGGGGGCTGTTCGGCTCATCCTTACTGGTGATAACTATTCACCAATACTTTTAATTCTGCAATACATCTGGGACTTTCAGCAATACTTATAACAGGGTTAATAATTTTTCAGTGATTTGTACAGAACCAACACATAGATGAGAACATTAAAGCAGGACTAAAGCTAAAAGCAAACATTGTAACTTACCAATTCTTAGATGCAATGGCTGCATTTGTTTCCTTTTTTAGGGGTTGTTTCCATTATTTTCATCTGGTTATTCAGCCAGGAAGTCTGTTGTTTTTTAACAGAACAAGCGTTCATCAAATGTATCAGTTAGAATGTTGACATAAACCATTTACCACCGACAGGAGTGCTTACAATAATAAGCTTTTATCTATTCATGTAAAACCTTTATCCCAAAAGAAAAAAAAAAAACAGCTTGGTTAACTGCAGTGTAAACTGGAGTTCAGCTTCAATTTGTTAGTGTATATAAATCTGCTAGTCCATCCAATACTCCCCTCCCCCTAGACTGACAATGCTGCTGTTCAAAGGTGCCCCGTTCTCCTTCATTCAGAGTGTAGGCACTCTAATACAGGAGGTATAGTATGTTACTGGCTGGATCACCATGTGAAAAGTGACAGAAAAAACCTTACAAAAGAAAGCTAAGGCAGCCAGCACATTTAAG
>CM053032.1:174028884-174058999 GCA_028564925.1 Lithobates sylvaticus
CTTAGTGGGCGCTGGAATGGGCCCTGCTGTGAAATATTATATCAATAATTGTAATTACATGCCCCTGTTGAACAGGGGCAGAAAAATTGGGCCTTTGGTGGTGGTGGTGTTTCCACAACACTGTAAGCCCTCACAGTTACTCTTGGTGGGCGCAGGAATGGGCCCTTCTGTGAAATATTAGATCAAAAATTTTAATTACGTGCCCCTGTTAAACAGGGGCAGAAAAATTGGGCCTTAGGCGGTGGTGATACAACACTGTAAAGCCTCACAGATACTCTTGTTGAGCACAGGAATGGGCCCTGCTGCGAAATATTACAGTTAAAATTGTAATTACAAGCTGCTGTTATACAGGGGCAGAAAAATTGGGCTTTAGGCACTGGTGCTGGTGCCACAACACTGCAACCCCTCACAGATACTCTAGTTGAGCGCAGGAACGTGCCCTGCTGTGAAATATTACAGCAAAAATTGTAATTACGGAAAAAAATTGGGCCTTAGGCGGTGGTGGTGGTGGTGCCACAACACTGCAACCCCTCACAGATACTCTAGTAGAGCGCAGGAACGAGCCCTGCTACAAAATATTACAGCAAAAATTGTAATTACGTGTCCCTGATAAACAGGGGCAGAAAAATTGGGCTTTAGGCACCTACCTGCCTGAAAGTGTATTTTAAAACGTACACCAGCAATGGCCAGCAGTCAGATATAGACTTGGCTAGAGTGGAATGCAGTGGATATATATATGTTGGAGACTGTATATATATTTAATGCACTGCGGATCACTGAATCACTTGCCTGCCTGCCTGAAAGTGTATTTGAATACGTACACCAGGAACGGTCTGCAGTGAGATCTAGCTAAACTGGATAAAGTGGATATATATATATATACAGTGGTGTGAAAAAGTGTTTGCCCCCTTCCTCATTTCCTGTTCCTTTGCATGTTTGTCACACTTAAGTGTTTCGGAACATCAAACCAATTTAAACAATAGTCAAGGACAACACAAGTAAACACAAAATGCAATTTGTAAATGAAGGTGTTTATTATTAAAGGTGAAAAAAATCCAAACCATCATGGCCCTGTGTGAAAAAGTGATTGCCCCCCTTGTTAAAACATACTATAACTGTGGTTGTCCACACCTGAGTTCAATTTCTCTAGCCACACCCAGGCCTGATTATTGCCACACCTGTTCACAATCAAGGCATCACTTAAATAGGAGCTGCTTGACACAGTAAGGTCCACCAGAAGATCCTTAAAAGCTACACATCATGCCGAGACCCAAAGAAATTCAGGAACAATTGAGAAAGAAAGTAATTTAGATCTATCAGTCTGGACAGGGTTATAAAGCCATTTCCAAAGCTTTGGGAATCCAGCGAACCACAGTGAGAGCCATTATCCACAAATGGCGAAGACATGGAACAGTGGTGAACCTTCCCAGGAGTGGCCGGCCGCCCAAAATTACCCCAAGAGCGCAGCGACGACTCATCCAAGAGGTCACAAAAGACCCCACAACAACGTCCAAGGAACTGCAGGCCTCACTTGCCTCAGTTAAGGTCAGCGTTCATGCCTCCACCATCAGGAAAAGACTGGGCAAAAATGGCCTGCATGGCAGAGTTCCAAGGAGAAAACCACTGCTGAGCAAAAAGAACATCAAAGCTCATCTCAATTTCTCCACAACACATCTTGATGATCCCCAAGACTTTTGGGACAACATTCTGTGGACCGATGAGACAAAAGTGGAACTCTTTGGAAGGTGTGTGTCCAAGTATATCTGGCGTAGAAGGAACACTGCATTTCAGAAAAAGAACATTATACCAACAGTAAAATACGGTGGTGGTAGTGTGATGGTCTGGGGCTGTTTTGCTGCTTCAGGACCTGGAAGACTTGCCGTGATAAAAGGAACTATGAATTCTGCTGTCTACCAAGAGATCCTGAAGGAGAATGTCCGACCATCTGTTCGTGTACTCAAGCTGAAACGAACTTGGGTTCTGCAGCAGGACAATGATCCTAAACACACCAGCAAGTCCACCACCGAATGGCTGAAGAAAAACAAAATGAAGACTTTGGAGTGGCCTAGCCAAAGTCCAGACCTGAATCCTATTGAGATGTTGTGGTATGACCTTAAAAAGGCCGTTCATGCTCGAAAACCCTCTAATGTAACTGAATTAGGACAATTCTGCAAAGATGAGTGGGCCAAAATTCCTCCAGGACACTGTAAAAGCCTCATTGCACGTTATCGCAAACGCTTGGTTGCAGTTGTTGCTGCTAAGGGTGGCCCAACCAGTTATTAGGTTTAGGGGGCAATCACTTTTTCACACAGGGCCATGATGGTTTGCATTTTTTTTCACCTTAAATAATAAACACCTTCATTTACAAATTGCATTTTGTGTTTACTTGTGTTGTCCTTGACTATTGTTTAAATTGGTTTGATGTTCCGAAACACTTAAGTGTGACAAACATGCAAAGGAACAGGAAATGAGGAAGGGGGCAAACACTTTTTCACACCACTGTATACAAAGCCGGGATGTATATAAATATATACTAAATACACTGCAGCTAACTGAATCAACTGCCTGCCTGAAGTATATTAGAAACAGTACAGCAGGAACGGTCTGCAGTAAGATCTAGCTAACTGAAAAAACTGCCTGCTCAAAGTAAATGAAATTACACTCTCTCTCTATATCTCTCTCTCCGCCAGCAACACACTACACAAGGCCGACGTGCAGGCAGCCTTATATAGTGTGGGGCGTGGACTTAACCCCCTGAGCCAATTATGGCCGTTGAATTTGGCGCGAACGCCCCATAATATTCGATATTCGGGAACGGTCGAACAGCCGATGTTCGACTCAAGCTCATGTTCGACTCAAACTCGAAGCTCATCCCTAATCACCAGCAACCAGTCACAGTCCTATTTTAAACTGCCTGGTGTGGTCAGATGGATCACAGATAGCTGCTGGTTGGTTGTTATGGATTAATGCTCAGACATTTTTGTATTATGGTAGTAAATAAGCCACATTTTCTGAACCACTACTAAGTGATGATGTGGCAACTTGAATATAACATTCTAAAATATTGCTGGAGCATTTAGGATTCAAAGACAAAAATTGTCCCATTACTAAATTTACAGTATGCTTTGCATAATTAGCAGATTTTTAAATGCATTGTTGGTATCTCACAAATTCAAATCTGGCTAAAGTTTGTACACAAAAAATAAAATAGTATCATTTATTTATGATACTGTAAATATAACTTTGTTTCAAAAAGTGTGAATAATGACAATAATCCCAATAACAGAATCAGAACTGCACTTTAGTATTAAACCTCATAATAAGTGTGTCAAGCATACTTGAGACTTCAAATATCAAATTTTTTTCAGCTTATTCTGATTTTTCTGTACACGACGTGAAATAAATAGTGACAAACTGACAGTATTGAGACTGACTATGTATAGTATTAACTGTGTTGACTGGAGGATTAAACCTTATAGTCAACTACCTTCATACACTGACCTATTGACCCAGCTTGTCAGTAATGCTACCTGTTCTTCCCCTGACACTTTCCTCACATAAACTACCCAGTAACAAATTATCCTTTATAATCTCTCATTCCCAGTTCCCAAAGCAGCTGCCACACTACAAAATGTGTATAATCTCTGACTACCTGAGCACCTAAGGACCTTGTTTGGATTTAAACTGTCTATTTTCTAATAGATCCTGAAACTTTTTTATATCTAAATATAGCACCTATGTTGCTGAACTGTGTTGTTACTGAATATATATATTTTTTGGTTCTCATAATGAAATGTACAAAAATATTAATTTATATTTTCTAAGCCTCTCTCCAATAAAACTAATACCCATTTCAATAATGTGTGCTATTAAAAATGTAAGTATAATGGTAATTTACTTTCTTTTTTATTATTATACAGGATTTATATAGCGCCAACAGTTTGCGCTGCGCTTTACAACATGAGGGCAGACAGTAAACTTACAATACAAACCAATACAGGATGGATCAGACGGTCCTGCTCGTTAGAGCTTATAATCTAGAAATGATTTGATGTCTTCTATATTTTCTTTTTTACATTCTCTTTTATTTATTAATAATATTAAAAAAAATTACAAAGACAGCAACTTTTATATTTTGTATATACTTATATCATTTTGAATTAGTATATAATAATTGACAACATATAATAATATTTATTATTATAAATATAATATATACTTTATAAGTGAGACCGGCTCAGTTGATATTGGCAGCAGTAAATCATGCAAGAGACACCCAGGAATAGTCCAAGTAAGTTTATCCTGTAGTTTAATTCAGCAAGGAAGCAAACAAACACAGCTTCATTGCAGGAGGGATTTGTACAGTCCATAGCATAAAAAAAAACAAAAAAAAACATTTGCTTGTCCGAGCCACTCACTGAACACTCATGTCAGTTCCTAATTAGCGGAGTGCCCCAAATGGGTTTTCCAGTGAACAGGCAGCACATGTATCTTTTTAGTATTCTGTCAGCACTCAGCGCTTTTCATGCAGCAGCAGGGCCTCACAGCAGAGAGAAGAAATGAAGCCTTAAGCATCAGTCAGTTTGCATATGTAAAGGCTTGTGGACACCGGAGACTAATAATGAGGTCTGGATACCAGGTAAAATGTGGATATTGGTATTAAGGCTTTATTGTGCTCTAAGCTCTACAAAGTCTCTTGGCTCCAGGACCCAGACAAAGAACATATTAACATTCTGAGATAACAAAAATTTTGTTTTCATCACATCAGCCATAAACCCTGAAGCCTCTCACCATCTGTATGTGAGAAACCTAGGTGACCCATAGACACCACCCACAATCCTGACAGCCAATGCCTCAGTTATATAATATTTCAGTATATATTATTTTATGCTATTCTTCTGTAATTTATCTACCCAAGAGGAGCGTTATGCTATACATTAAGTTATATAATTGTTCAAATGACACATAATGTATTTTATATAAATGTTCTGAAAGCATAATGTTCTGGTTATAATAGTATGTCTATTAGTACTAAGGTTTCCAACTCCAACCAAAAAATACTGTATAAAGTTTATATGTTTTTTGTAAACTCCCAGCATCTCTTCCGATACTCAGTGGATTAGGAACAACTTTGTTGCCACTTAAGATCTTTGAGACCTTAACTCCCTGAAATCAAATACTACATACTGTATTAGCTGATTGTGTCTGGTAAAATTGTTATATTCTTATATTTTTATTAGGTTATATACTGAACACTGAAAACTTGTCCTTCCTACTTTTTACAATAAGAATCTGTTTTATGAAACTTATTGAACATAAGTTTTCTTTCTTACATGATGCACCAATGTTGGAAATATTAATATAATTCATGTTTAATCTATGTACACTTATAGTAAAAGTTATACACTCATTCAACAGATCAATGTACATTTTACGTACGTAAGTCTTATGCTCTGTTATATACTTGAATTTTATTTAATTTCTGTTACCTCAATAAACTTGATTGTAACAAAAAAAAAAATTGTAGATTGTAAACTCCATCTGTAAAGCAGTGCAATGTTGTAAAAATTGCTTCAGCTTTAGACCACGGGTTGCAGGAAAGAAATTTGCTCAATTCCCTCATTAACACAGACAGTGTTGATGTGGGAATCCCTCCTACTGAGCCATTGTGTTCTCCCAGTGGTAGGGCAGGGAAGCCAGCCTGCCGGGAGAAGACAGTGATTATTTCTATCGGCTGTAGCAGCCGCTAGCGATAATCGCAGGTAAAACCCAGCATGCTGGTTGTACCCAAAGTTGATCGATCAATCAACATGGTACATTCAGCCTGCCCATACACAGAATCGCGGCTGGTTCCTGCTGAACCGAGATTCTAACCGTGTGTGACCAGCCTTAGATCACTGTTGATCAGGACTGGATCTAGCTAGTCTGATTTGGGAGTAAAGTAAAAATGGCAATTAGACATACTGTCAACACACCTTCATTTTTCCCCTCCAGCACTCAGGCTAAGTTCACACATATGCAGCTCTGTGAGCCGTGTTTTGCGCAAGCACAGCAGCCTATTTATTTGAATGGGCTGCCATGCCTCCTGAAACAAAGGGAAAAGGTCCCTGCAGCATTTTAGAAATTTCAGCCCACGCGTGAACCCCAAATACAGTGTAATTCCCAGTGCGAGTGCGATTTCCAGTGCGTGCGATTTGCCATTAGGATAATTTTTTCTGTGCGGGTGGCAATTCCGACGGAAAAAGTCAGATGGAGCCCACACACGGTCGGATTTTCCGACAACATGGTCCGATTGGACATTTTCTGTCGTAATTTCCAACCGTGTGTACGGAGCATAACTGCTAAAACCTGGAGTTGTGCACATGGAAATCATGTTTAGAGCATGATATAATTGCATAAATGGAACTGAAATATGCGGTATATTGTTTAAAGATAATCTGATTTTAAACTGTGTGAAAAATTTCTACACTGAAATATCTTTAACAGTCTGATAAATTCCCCGTCTCTGTACAACTAGGTGCCAACACAACTGAGCATTCTCAGACCTGCAAACTAGTCTCATTTTAGCTCCCATGGCTTTTATACAGGGCGTAGGGATGAGCTTCGAGTTCGAGTCGAACTCATGTTGCCTGTTCAGCGAACAGCGAACAATTTGGGGTGTTCGCGGCAAATTTGAAAGCCGCAAGCACCCTGTAAAAAGGTCCTGTCCCAGGGGACATGTATCAATGCAAAAAAAGTTTTAAAAACGGCCGTTTTTTCAGGAGCAGTCATTTTAATAATGCTTAAAGTGAAACAATAAAAGTGTAATATTCCTTTAAATTTCATACCTGGGGGGTGTCTATAGTATGCCTGTAAAAGGGCGCATGTTTCCCGTGCTTAGAACTGTCCCTGCACAAAGTGTCATTTTTGCAGGAAAAAGAGCTATTTAAAATCACTCGCGGCTATAATGAATTGCCGTCTCCCGTAATACAGAGATCAGTCATTCATTGAAAGTCATTGATAAAAAATATAAAATAAAAAATAAAAGCGTGGGGGTTCCCCCAAATTCAATTACCAGGCCCTTCAGGTCTGATATGGATATTAAGGGGAACCCTGCGTCAAATTAAAAAAAAATGACGTAGGCCCCCCCCTAAATATCCATACCAGACCCTTCAGACGAGAGCGGCCCCCCTCCCTCCTGAACCATACCAGGCCACATGCCCTCAACATTGGGAGGATGCTTTGGGGGTCTGTGACCCCTCAAAGCACCATGTCCCCATGTTGATGGGGACAAGGGCCTCTTCCCCACAACCCTGGCCATTGGTTGTGGGGGGCTGCGGGCAGGGGGCTTATCGGAATCTGGAAGCCCCCTTTAACAAGGGGACACCTAGATCCCGGCCTCCCCTCCTGTGTGAAATGGTAAGGGGGTACAAAAGTACCCCTACCATTTCCCCAAAAAATTGACAAAAATGTTAAAAATGACAGGAGACGGTCTTTGACAATTCCTTTATTAAAATTTTCTTTCATCTTCTTTCTTTCTTCATCCTTCGGTTTCTTCATCTTCTTCTTCCATCTTCTTCCATCTTCTTCTTCCTCTGATCCGCTTCTTGCTCTGGTCTTCTCGTCCGGCATCTTCTTCCACGGCGTCGGCGTCTTTTCTTCTGTGTCGGGCTGCTCCGCTCAATGGGAGGCTCCCGCTGTGTGAGGCTTCGCTCCATCTGACAGTTCTTTTATAACGGAGGGCGGGGCCACCTGGTGACCCCGCCCCCTCTGACACACGGGGACATCATGGGGAGTACCCTATGGCTTTCCCCATGACGTCAGAAGGGGGCGGGGAAGGAAGAAGACCAGAAGAAGATGAAAAAAGATTTTAATAAAGGAATTGTCACATTTTTGTCACTTTTTTGGTGAAATGGTAGGGGTACATTTGTACCCCCTTACCATTTCACACAGGGGGGAGGCCGGGATCTGTCCATGGGGGCATGGTGCTTTGAGGGGTCACAGACCCCCAAAGCATCCTCCCAATGTTGAGAGCATGTGGCCTGGTACGGTTCAGGAGGGAGGGGGGCCGCTCTCGTCCCCCCTCTTTTCCTGCGGCCTGCCAGGTTGCGTGCTCGGATAAGGGTCCAGTATGGATTTTGAGGGGGACCCTACGCCATTTTTTTTTTGTGTGGGGTTCCCCTTAAAATCCATCCCAGACCTGAAGGGTCTGGTATGGATATTTAGGGGGGCCCCACTTCATTTTTTTTTAAAATTTGACGCAGGGTTCGCCTTAATATCCATAGCAGATCTGAAGTGCCTGGTAATTGAATTTGGGGGAACCCCCACGCTTTTTTATTTATTTTTTATTTTTTTTATCAATGACTTTCAATGAATGTCTGTTCTCTGTATTACGGGAGCCGGCAATTCATTATAGCTGCGAGTGATTTTAAATAGCTTTTTTTCCTGCAAAAAATGACACTTTGTGCAAGGACAGTTCTAAGCACGGGAAACATGCGCCCCTTTACATGCATACTATAGACACCCCCCCAGGTACGAAATTTAAAGAAATATTACACTTTTATTGTTTCACTTTAAGCATTATTAAAATCACTGCTCCTGAAAAAACGACCGTTTTTAAAACTTTTTTTTGCATTGATACATGTCCCCTGGGGCAGGACCTAGGTCCCCAAACACTTTTTATGACAATAACTTGTATATTACCCTTTAAAATTAGCACTTTTGATTTTGAACGTTCAAGTCCCATAGACTTTAATAGGGTTCTAAAGTTCACACAAGTTTTAGGTCTGTTCGCAGGTTCTGGTGCGAACCGAACAGGGGGGTGTTCGGCTCATCCCTAACAGGGCGCTATAGTAAATACAAAAATGAGCGCTGTGTTAAAGAGCACTTTTTGGGATTGAAAATGAGAGTTATGTAGCCCAATTCAAGTTTCAGCCATTGATTCTAATGGTACAGTTTGAATTTCCCCCAAAAAATACTTTTCTTGTTGACATAAAATATATCTTTCTCTGAAATAAATAGTTTTTGCAACAATGTTGCTTCTACTTAATCTTTTTTGCTTTTAGGAATGCTAGAATGTGGAATGTTTTCATGTTTTGGTAAAATATATTTTTCTATGTCACTTTTACTTGTTAGAGTCCATTCACACAGGGGCAACATGACTTCCAGCGTGACTTTGGGAGGCAACTTCGACATGACTTGAGTATGAATCACAGCGCGACTTGGGGTGAATTGAGCAGGACTTGGGGCGACTTACAACACAACTTTAAGTCGCCCCCAGGCCAGGCGACTTTGTCTGTGGCCAATCACAGAATAATCAGCTCTTGAGGGGGAACTCCACGCCAAATTTTTAATAAAAAACTGGCATGGGCTCTCCTCCAAGAGCATACCAGGCCCTTAGGTCTGGTATGGATTTAAAGGGGAACCCCCTACGCTAAAAAAATGGCATGGGGGTCCCCCCAAAATCCATACCAGACCCTTATCCGAGCACACAGCCCGGCCGGTCAGGAAAGGAGGTGGGGATGAGCGAGCGCCCCCTCCTGAACTGTACCAGGCCGCATGCCTTCAACATGGTGGGGGTGCTTTGGGGAAGGGGTGCCCTGCGGCCCCCCCACCCCAAAGCACCTTGTCCCCATGTTGATGAGGACAAGGGCATCTTCCCAACAACCCTGGCTGTTGGTTGTCAGGGTCTGCGGGCGGGGGGCTTATCGGAATCCGGGAGCCCCCTTTAATAAAGGGGGCCCCCAGAACCCATCCCCCCACCCTATGTGAATGAGTATGGGGTACATCGTACCCCTACCCATTCACCTGAGGGAAAAAATGGTCAATAAAAAAACACACTAGACAGTTTTTAAAGTAATTTATTAGACTTTGGCGGTCTCCTCCTCCGCTCTCTCCAGCCTCTTCTCCCGGTCTCTGTTTCTTCTCCCGCTCTCCGGTTCTTCTGCCGGGCTCCTTCGCTACTATCTTCTTCCAGCTCTTTTACTAGCGGTGGCCTGGTCTTCTCTGTCCTTCTTCCCTCTTCTCTCTTCTTCCGTTGTTGACACGACGCTCTCCCGATGTAATACCGTGTGCAACGTGCGCAACGACTTATATAGGCATGGGGCGTGGTCACCGGGTGATGGCACACGGTGACCCCGCCCCTTATGATGTCACAGTCCCAGCATGCCCCGATTGTGATCCGATTTCAGTCTGAATTTGCAGTTCCTTCTGCGATATGCAAAATGATTTAGGGCTGTCATTAGCTTTCTACTGACACTCCCAGCAGTTTGCATATGGCAGTGTGAACTGTCTGTGAGTTGTATGCGTTGTATTTGTAGGGTTCCCGCATCGCTCCAGTGTGAACCGGCCCTGATCCTAGGTTCACACCTATGCTTTTTTTAGTGCGTTTTGAGGTATGCAGAAATGCTCTACAGTACATGTAACATGGTTTCCTATGGTACTAGTTTTGCGGCCAGTGCGTTTTTGGAAATGGTCGGGGACTTTTTTCCTGCAATTTGCGGGTAATAGATTTCAATGGAACTGCACCAGAAATGCAACTGTTGCGTTTGTGATACGATTTTTGATGAGTTTTGCAGTTCTTATTTTAACACTGTATATAGCTGGTTGCTAACTGGGGGGCCCGGAAGCCAGCCGCCATGTCCTTAACAACCAATGAGTCATCAGCTGTCAGCGGCTTCCCCACTGATAGTAAAAAATAAAACGCCACCACGCCAAAATAAAAAAATGGCGCACACAACCTGGCAGGCCACAGAAAAATGGAGGGGACGAGAGAGGGCCCCCCTGAACCGTACCAGGTCACATGCCCTCTCCTGCCACCATCTCTTCTGCCACCGCCTACTTCTCCTGCTGCTGTGTTCTTCCTTGCGGCCGTCTTCCTCCATTGTGTTTTCACTGGCTGTCTGTCGTCTCTTACACAGCCATGGGGCATGACCATGCGTTGATGTTACACAGAGAGCCCGCCTCTCTGTGGGATGTCAACGGATGGTCACGACCCATGGCTGTGTAAGAGATGCCAAACAGTGGGTGACAACACAATGGAGGAATACTGCGATGAGGAAGAACACAGCGGCGAGGAAGAACACAGCAGCAGAAGAAGTTGGCAGTGGTAGGAGAGACAGCAACAGGAGACGATGGCAACAGAAGATGGCGGCAAGAGAGACAGTACTAGGATATGCACTTGCACAGATATCTCTGAAATTCAAAACGGAGAAAAAGTACAAAACTCCCACCATATGCCCACCTGTATTGTAATGGTTACCGATCCACTGCCACTCCCCTTTTCAGAGGCTACTGCCGTACCAGAAGACAGCATAAACAAAATATTTTTTCCAAGGAGGTTAACAAAGAAAGAGACCTCCCAAAGAAACAAAGAAGGCTACTATGGCTGTAACGGGCAATTAAAGAGGAAGTAAACCCTGATGGGTTTTACTTCCTCTTTTGCTCCCTGTTTAGCCTGCAAATGAAAAGCATAATGCAGTGGCGGAACTACCGCCATAGCGACACATGCGGTCGCTATGGGGCCCGCAGCCAATCAAGGGCCCGGTGAGCGGCGCTGCTAGGCGGGTGCGGGCCGCGCCGGGAGACACCCGCTAGCGGGGGTGACACCCTTGGGAAGCGGCAGCCGCACCGCTAACGCCGCTCACTGTGCCTTCTATTCTGGAGCGCAGGAGGGACAGCGGCGCGGACCGAAGCCGCCTCCCCTCCTCTCTGTTTACCTCCAGAGAGGAGTAGGAGCCTGCGCTCGAGCCTCGAAGGACACACGCCGGCGCGCCGCTGTTCTGAGGTATGCTGGGGTCTGCACTCTGCACTACTCAGCGGGGGGTGGTTTGCACTACGGGGGGGGGGGGGGTCTGTAATGGGTGGGGTTGTCTGTACTAAGGGGTGTCTACTGATGGGGGTCTGCACTGAGGTGGGGGGTGTCTGTAAGGGGGGATTGTCTGTACTAAGGGGGTCTGCACTGAGGTGGGGGGTCTGTAATGGAGGATTGTCTGTACTGAGGGGGGCCTGCACTGAGGTGGGGGGTGTCTGTACTGTCTGTACTGATGGGGGTCTGCACAGAGGTGGGGGGGCATCTGTACTGATGGGGGGGTCTGCACTTGGATGGGGGGGTCTGTAATGGGGCGTGTCTGTACTGAGGGGGGGGGTCTGCACTCTGCACTACTCAGCGGGGGGTCTGCACTGAGGGGGGCGTCTGTACTAAGGGGTGTCTGTACTAAGGGGGTCTGCACTGAGGTGGGGGGGTCTGTAATGGGGGATTGTCTGTACTAAGGGGGCTGCACTGAGGTGGGGGGTCTGTAATGGGGATTGTCTGTACTGATGGGGGCCTGCACTGAGGTGGGGGGTGTCTGTACTGATGGGGGGTCTGCACTGAGGTGGGGGGCATCTGTACTGATGGGGGGTCTGCACTTGGATGGGGGGTCTGTACTGGGGGGGGGTGTCTGTACTGATGGGGGTCTGCACTGAGGGGGGGGGGGTGTCTGTAATGGGGGTCTGTCTGTACTAAGGGGGTCTGCACTGAGGTGGGGGGGTCTGTAATGATGGGGGTCTGTACTGAGGTGGGGGGGCATCTGAAGGGGGGGGGGGTCTGCAGGGGGTCTGCACTGATGGTGGGGGGGTCTGTACTGATGGGGGTCTGCACTGAGGGGGGGGTCTGTACTGAGGGGGTGTCTGTACTAAGGGGTGTCTACTGATGGGGGGTCTGCACTGAGGTGGGGGGTGTCTGTACTAAGGGGGTCTGCACTGAGGTGGGGGGGTCTGTAATGGGGGATTGTCTGTACTAAGGGGGTCTGCACTGAAGTGCGGGGTCTGTAATGGAGGATTGTCTGTACTGAGGGGGGCCTGCACTGAGGTGGGGATGTCTGTAATGGGGGTGTCTGTACTGAGGGGGTCTGCACTGAGGTGGGGGGTGTCTGTACTGATGGGGGTCTGCACTGAGGTGGGGGGGGCATCTGTACTGATGGGGGGTCTGCACTTGGATGGGGGGGTCTGTAATGCGGGGGTGTCTGCACTGAGGGGGGGTCTGTAATGGGTGGGGGTGTCTGTACTAAGGGGTGTCTACTGATGGGGGTCTGCACTGAGGTGGGGGGTGTCTGTACTAAGGGGGTCTGCACTGAGGTGGGGGGGTCTGTAATGGGGGATTGTCTGTACTAAGTGGGTCTGCACTGAAGTGCGGGGTCTGTAATGGAGGATTGTCTGTACTGAGGGGGGCCTGCACTGAGGTGGGGGGTGTCTGTACTGTCTGTACTGATGGGGGTCTGCACTGAGGTGGGGGGTGTCTGTACTGTCTGTACTGATGGGGGTCTGCACTGAGGTGGGGGGGCATCTGTACTGATGGGGGGGTCTGCACTGAGGTGGGGGTGTCTGTACTAAGGGGGTCTGCACTGAGGTGGGGGGCGTCTGTAATGGGGGTGTCTGTACAAAGGGGGTCTGCACTGAGGTGGGGGGCGTCTGTAATAGGGGTGTCTGTACTAAGGGGGTCTGCACTGAGGTGGGGGGGGGGGTCTGTAATGGAGGATTGTCTGTACTGAGGGGGGCCTGCACTGAGGTGGGGGGTGTCTGTACTGATAGGGGTCTGCACTGAGGTGGGGGGTGGGTCTGTAAAGGAGGATTCTCTGTACTGAGGGGGGCCTGCACTGAGGTGGGGGTGTCTGTACTGATGGGGGTCTGCACTGAGGTGGGGGGCATCTGTACTGATGGGGGGTCTGTAATGGGGGTGTCTGTACTAAGGGGGTCTGCACTGAGGTGGGGGGGGGGGTCTGTACTGAGGGGGGCCTGCACTGAGGTGGGGCTGTCTGTACTGATGGGGGTCTGCACTGAGGTGGGGGGTCTGTAATGGAGGATTGTCTGCACTGAGGTGGGGGGTGTCTGTACTGATGGGGGTCTGCACTGAGGTGGGGGGGCATCTGTACTGATGGGGGGTCTGCACTTGGCTGGGGGGGTCTGTACTTGGATGGGGGGTCTGTAATGGGGGGTGTCTGTACTGATGGGGGTCTGCACTGAGGTCGGGGGGTGTCTGTACTGATGGGGGTCTGCACTGAGGTGTGGGGGCATCTGTACTGATGGGGGGTCTGCACTTGGCTGGGGGGGGGGTCTGTACTTGGATGGGGGGTCTGTAATGGGGGGGTGTCTGTACTGATGGGGGTCTGCACTGAGGTCGGGGGGTGTCTGTACTGATGGGGGGTCTGCACTGAGGGGGGTGTCTGCACTGAGGTCGGGGTGTCTGTTCTGATGGGGGTCTGCACTGAGGTCGGGGTGTCTGCACTGAGGTCGGGGTGTCTGTTCTGATGGGGGGGGGTGGGGTGTCTGCACTTGGGTGGGGGGTGTCTGTACTGATGGGGGGGGGTCTGTACTGCTGGGGGGGTCTGCACTAGGGGGGGTGTCTGTACTAAGGTGGTGTCTGTACTACTGGGGGGGGGGGGGGTTCTGTACTACTGAGGGGGGTCTGCACTGAGGGGGGGGTCTGCACTGCTGGGGGGGTCCTGCACTGAGGGGGGGTCTGTAATGTTGGGGAGGTCTGCACTGGGAGGGTGTCTGCACTGGGGGGTGTCTGTACTGCTAGGGGGGTCCTGCACTGAGGGGGGTGTCTGCACTGAGGTGGGGTCTGTAATGCTGTGGGGTGTCTGTACTTAAGGGGGGTGTCTGGCATTAGTTCATTTTTTTTTTGTGGGGGGGGGGCCCATTTTTGTGGGGGGGGGGGCACCATACAACATTTTGCTATGGGGCCCTGTGATTTCTAGTTACGCCCCTGCACGTGCAGAAATCATATTGTCTATTATGAGGTTGTAGTTCCTGGATAATATGTTGCTGTTGGAACAAGATCTGGGCATCCAAGGAAGACCGGATTCAAATGTAGAGTGGCCCCTGATGAAAATGTTTGCTGACAGCTGGTATATTATAAATCCTTGATCAAGATTTTGTAGGTGGTACTGATACTGATTTTCATTCACCATAGCTATAATTTATACAGTGTCATCATTGGCCTTATATCGTTCACACCTGGCTGTCCATAAATTAGACTAGAACATGAATAATGCAGTTCATATAAAGCAGTAAAGTCTATCAGGAGATCTCTGAAATTCCCTGCATCGCAGCATCGGAGGAGGTTCATTTTTTGAATCTTCGGCGGGAGCAGCGGCGGCAGTGGCGGAAAAAGAAGAAGTGAGGACAAAGTGGGGGAAGAAGGAGCCGTAGGAAGATGGGGAAGACCGGAGGAAGATGGAGGAAGAAGACATTTTTAATAAAGGAATTGTCAAAAACTGGCTATTGTCTTTTGTCACATTTCACTTTTTTTTTGGGTGAATGAGTAGGGGTATAGTGTACCTGATACCTATTCACATAGGGGGAAGCAGGATCTGGGGACTTCCAGATTCCGATATACTTTTTATGACAAAGAACTTGCATACAAGCCTTCAGTAAGAACTTTGAGTTTTGCAGGTTCGATCCCCAATAACTTCCACTATTCCTGCATATGTGATCAGACAGGCATGTTTGCCGGCAATAGTGTGCTTTCCATTTGCATGTGCACCCAGTTTCTGAGAATTTAAGTCTTAATTGGCCTTAATTGGGCGCTATTTTTTGGGACTGCAGGATAATATATTGGAGCTATAGTAAATGACCTGCCATGTTTCCTTTTTTTTTATTTGTAGAATTTGGGGAATTTCATCTAAGCTTGCTAAGACTCCACTGATGCCTTATAAATATCTGTCTAAAGCTACATTTGGTTTTAGCACACCTATACTGGAGCTGATGGGTGCTAAAAGGGTATCTAAACCCAAAAGCAAAAATGTTATGTACTGCAGCCTACCAATCCTGGTGATCAGGCCAGTAAGCCTGTACATTTTTTTACTTTTTTTTTTGACCAAGCTGTCCAGCAATAGTGTCAGTTCAAGAGTTTATAAAAACTATTTTACACTGACTGGGTCCTTGCAATGGTCATCTTTTATTCATGTATGTAAAACCTTTACCCCCCCCCCCCCAAAAAAAAAAGAAACCTGCTGCTGTAACCACTTAAAAACTATTAGCTGGAATTCAGCTTTAATTTATTAGTCAAGTCCACCTAATGTTATAGTGTATATTTAACACTGCCCTTTCAACAGGTTGACAATGCTATCCAAGGGCAACTCTATTGCTCCTTCACAGAGTAGAGCTACACTGACACAGGAAGTGTACTACTGGTAGGATCACCAGGTGAAAATACAGGTAAAGAAAACGAATACTAACCAAATTGGACTGGTAAGTTGCAATATGTAAAATTTCTGTTTTTGATAACGAGAACCAATAGAAAATACTTTTCTATTGATAATATACCCCTGTTAAGTTACAGACTATTTTTCCCATCGCCTATGATAGATGTGGGAGGTGCAGGAAAGATCTCAGAGAAATTCAACATATTTATTGGTACTGTTCCCTTATCAAAGCTTACTGACAAGCTGTCCATCCCTCTTACTACTGACTTTTTGACTCCTGAATCCTATTTACACCTTAAACATTTCTATAAGTTTTATATATGCAGATTCCCAGTGCTGTCCCTTTAAATAATACAATTCATACATATATGTTGTATATAATAAAAAATTAAACGCCTCTAAACGCCTCTGCCTCTAAACTCCTGTAAATGCATTTAGAGACAGAAAAAAAGTCAAATGCCTATAAATCTGGTGTTTTTTAGCTCAAGTGTACACTAGACCTTATTGGTATGTTGAAGTTAAAAGCTGCACTGTGCAAGTCATCAAAATCCTACCTAGCAACTCTACTGAGTACATCCCCTGTGTTCATATAAGGGCAAAGTGTAAGAAGGTCAAGGCTGGTATCAATCCATTTTGAGAATTCCCAACTTCTTAGAATTGTTTGTTTGTACCAATATCTGGATAAAAGTGTTTTTTTTTTTTTTCATGTGTGATTCGATTGGCATATCCATATCATGAGTAAAATCTTAATTTCCTGGCAGCTCTCATGACAAAGTATAATCACATATATAATGACATATAAAATATAATAATACAAAAAGAAAAATATGACAAATGACCACAGAGTATGGATTGTTTATTTTTTTATTACTTGTTTCTTTGCATTATTTTTTTTTAAATTATAATTTTTATTATGTTTGTACTACTCCTATTATTTCACATTTTATTTAACTTTTTTACAGTTTTAATACAATGCTGCTTATATACACTATATACAGTGGACAAGTTAAGTTCAAGTCTTGCTTTTAAGGAGTTATCAGAAATGTATGTTTACCTTGCATGCTGGATCCTCTGCAAATCTAAAAATGGCTACTGAGATCCTATAGATCTCAGCAGCAGTATTGCTTAGATCCAATACAACCATCATCTACTCCAATCCAAAAACTTGCACTAAAAGCACATGTAGGAAGTGGAGATCCTTATTTGATGTCCCACACTAACAGACAGGAGCCCTACAATATTTTCTAGAAATTGGAAATTGCTAGAAACTGTGAATCTATGGTAAGATCCCATTCTTTTCATATATTTTCTAGGTTACATACCTGTCATTAATGCTGTTTAATAAGAGACACCAAATATTTTTTTGTCCAACTTACTGTTGAAAAATATTGAGTTCCCTGATGAATGCTTAGCCCAAAGCAAGTCATCCCCCCTGAGGAGTATACACAAGATACTCCAGTTTTGTGTGTGTGATCTTAGTGTGTTAAAACATTGCTTCTTCCTAATGCACTAGTACAAACTGTAAAGATCTTCCCAAATGGCACTGTATTGATTTCAATATGTCTCATCTGAAAATGAAGACCATCTGCGCTCAAGAAATACAGGCCAAACACAATAAACCAGTCTTACTTGAAGAGATACACTTAAACCTCTGGTGTCTCAGAAATTGCACAGATTCACATATGGCCCTGTATTATGTGTAATATGCGTCATGCCTAATATTCTTAGTATTATCAATATTCATTAGCACTATTGATTTTACACTGTTTTATTGTTGTACAATGTTCTTGATTTGTACAATTATTTGGGAAAAATAGATTTAGAGTTTTCCTTACATACCCTTTAAAAAAAAAAAAAAATATTGTATTATCCTGTGCTCCCTACAACTCCTCAATCTTATATAAATAAAGGCTGCACACCAAATAATTGTGTTCCCACAACTGAATAAGTGAATCAAAAATGTGTAAATTGGCTGCGCTTAATAATCAAAAACAATTGGCAAAATAATATCCATCCAGTGACATAATTAATGCAACAATCAATCCAAATATGTGTTTCCAACAAATGCAAAGTTTATATATAGCCAAAGTATTCTGTGTAAAGTTCTTTAAACATGTAATCCTTATATTGTGCTTCTTCACCCTTGTGAATCCTGGGTATAATTATGTGAATCCTTAATTTCAGACCTGTCTCCAGGTCTAGATAAACTTTCCCCTGCTGGGGTTCAAATTCCGGCTCATCAGCTCCTCACGTTCCTTCCGTCCTCCTTTCACCTCTCTGGGTCCGATTATGCTGGTGGGACTCTTTATACACTTATATAGATCCTCCTTCCTCCTCCGTTCCATGGTCAAACAAATGTGCTCGCATAGTGTAGTATAAAAATGATTTATTTAAAACAGTATTGCACACTTACATTAAAATTAGCAGTCAAATGCTTCCACAATAAAACCGGATGGAGCTGAGGCTCCCGTCCTTATCCCTCCTCTCGTCCTCCATAGTGCTACATCACCTGACTCTGCCCAACAGAGGAGGAGGGCTGGCCGCAGGATAGACACAGTAATGGCCGGGATGGTGAGAAGACACGGAGGAGGAGGAGGAGAACATGTAGCACCAGCTCCAAAAAGTGGCGGCCCAGCTGGCCAGGGATGTGGGCGAAGCTCTGTGTAATTTTAACCAGCTGGAGGACTATATCATCCATACCAAGGAGGCAGGGGCCACCTTCCTGAAGGGTCCCAGGGAGGTGTACAGCTGGAGGCAGTGTCTGAAGGTGTGCTGTATAAAGTGGAGATGCACGGCGGCGGTGGTGGAGAGGTCAGCCCGGGGCCTCAGCTGCTTCCCCTTCAACTGCAATCACTGGGGGTGGAACGTGTGTCAGTGGCTGCCCACGCCATAGATGGGGTAAGTTCAGGGCGGACCCACCGAGTGACCAAACCACGGGGGGGAGGCGGAACATTGTTTGCGCCCCCCCCCCCAAAAAAAAAGCCAGCCGCCACTGAGCACAATGTAATGATTACATGTTTAAAGAACTTTTACACAGAATACCTTACATATCCTTTAATATACATAAATAAGACTGCAATTATATCAACATCAGATTGTAAGGATGGGCCCGGTGCTCGATGCGAACCCATGTTCGCATCGAGCACCGGACGTTCGCTCGATCGGCGAGCCCAGAACTATTTTGGGCCGTTCGCATCACATTCGTGTGATGCGAGCGGCCCCGCAATGCATTGCGGCCGGCGCGGCCGGCGCAGTGCATTGCTGGCTGATGATTGGCCAAGCATGCACTGTGACCCCGCATGCTTGGCCAATCACAGCGCCGGAAACTCGAAGAGCCATAATTGGCTACAGGCAGGACGCCTGTAGCCAATTACAGCTCAGGGGCTTTAGTACACGCCCCCTCTTATAAAAGGCCGCCACGCCGTCTGCGCCGGTCACATGCTGTTCCGGCGTAGATAGAGCAGGATCGTTCTGTGTCACTCTGCTGGATTTAGTTAGTTAGAGAGATTTACTTAGAGAGATTGAGTTAGATAGATTCATTTAGAAAGATTGATTTAGAAAGAGGGGCTTGTAGTGTGTTCGTGGCAGGCAGGCACTGGCAGCAAACAGAGCTCCTGTATTTTGTTCCCAGAAGCACCTATAGGACTTGTAGTGTGTTCGTGGCAGGCAGGCAGAGCTCCTATATTTTGTTCCCAGAAGCACCTATAGGACTTGTAGTGTGTTCGTGGCAGGCAGGCAGAGCTCCTATATTTTGTTCCCAGAAGCACCTATAGGACTTGTAGTGTGTTCGTGGCAGGCAGGCAGAGCTCCTATATTTTGTTCCCAGAAGCACCTATAGGACTTGTAGTGTGTTCGTGGCAGGCAGGCAGGCAGAGCTCCTATATTTTGTTCCCAGAAGCACCTATAGGACTTGAAGTGTGTTAGTCCCATCACACAGACCTATATTTTCTTCCCAGAAGCACCTATAGGACTTGAAGTGTGTTAGTCCCATCACACAGAGATCATATATTTTGTTCCCAGAAGCACCTATAGGACTTGAAGTGTGTTAGTCCCATCACACAGACCTACATTTTCTTCCCAGAAGCACCTATAGGACTTGAAGTGTGTTAGTCCCATCACACAGAGATCATATATTTTGTTCCCAGAGCACCTATAGGACTTGAAGTGTGTTAGTCCCATCACACAGACCTATATTTTCTTCCCAGAAGCACCTATAGGACTTGAAGTGTGTTAGTCCCATCACACAGAGATCATATATTTTGTTCCCAGAAGCACCTATAGGACTTGAAGTGTGTTAGTCCCATCACACAGACCTACATTTTCTTCCCAGAAGCACCTATAGGACTTGAAGTGTGTTAGTCCCATCACACAGAGATCATATATTTTGTTCCCAGAAGCACCTATAGGACTTGAAGTGTGTTAGTCCCATCACACAGACCTATATTTTCTTCCCAGAAGCACCTATAGGACTTGAAGTGTGTTAGTCCCATCACACAGAGATCATATATTTTGTTCCCAGAAGCACCTATAGGACTTGAAGTGTGTTAGTCCCATCACACAGACCTACATTTTCTTCCCAGAAGCACCTATAGGACTTGAAGTGTGTTAGTCCCATCACACAGAGATCATATATTTTGTTCCCAGAAGCACCTATAGGACTTGAAGTGTGTTAGTCCCATCACACAGACCTATATTTTCTTCCCAGAAGCACCTATAGGACTTGAAGTGTGTTAGTCCCATCACACAGAGATCATATATTTTGTTCCCAGAAGCACCTATAGGACTTGAAGTGTGTTAGTCCCATCACACAGACCTACATTTTCTTCCCAGAAGCACCTATAGGACTTGAAGTGTGTTAGTCCCATCACACAGAGATCATATATTTTGTTCCCAGAGGCACCTATAGGACTTGAAGTGTGTTAGTCCCATCACACAGACCTATATTTTCTTCCCAGAAGCACCTATAGGACTTGAAGTGTGTTAGTCCCATCACACAGAGATCATATATTTTGTTCCCAGAAGCACCTATAGGACTTGAAGTGTGTTAGTCCCATCACACAGACCTATATTTTCTTCCCAGAAGCACCCATAGGACTTGAAGTGTGTTAGTCCCATCACACAGAGATCCTATATTTTGTTCCCAGAAGCACCTATAGGACTTGAAGTGTGTTAGTCCCATCACACAGACCTACATTTTCTTCCCAGAAGCACCTATAGGACTTGAAGTGTGTTAGTCCCATCACACAGAGATCATATATTTTGTTCCCAGAAGCACCTATAGGACTTGAAGTGTGTTAGTCCCATCACACAGACCTATATTTTCTTCCCAGAAGCACCCATAGGACTTGAAGTGTGTTAGTCCCATCACACAGAGATCATATATTTTGTTCCCAGAAGCACCTATAGGACTTGAAGTGTGTTAGTCCCATCACAGAGACCTATATTTTCTTCCCAGAAGCACCCATAGGACTTGAAGTGTGTTAGTCCCATCACACAGAGATCCTATATTTTGTTCCCAGAAGCACCTATAGGACTTGAAGTGTGTTAGTCCCATCACACAGACCTACATTATCTTCCCAGAAGCACCTATAGGACTTGAAGTGTGTTAGTCCCATCACACAGAGATCATATATTTTGTTCCCAGAGCACCTATAGGACTTGAAGTGTGTTAGTCCCATCACACAGACCTATATTTTTCTTCCCAGAAGCACCCATAGGACTTGAAGTGTGTTAGTCCCATCACACAGAGATCCTATATTTTGTTCCCAGAAGCACCTATAGGACTTGAAGTGTGTTAGTCCCATCACACAGAGATCCTATATTTTCTTCCCAGAAGCACCTATAGGACTTGAAGTGTGTTAGTCCCATCACACAGAGATCCTCTATTTTCTTTGCAGAAGCACCCATAGGACTTCTAGTGTGTTAGTGGCATCACACAGAGCTCCTATATTTTCTTCTCAGCAGCACCCACAGGACTTCTAGTGTGTTAGTGGCATCACACAGAGCTCCTCTATTTTCTTTGCAGAAGCACCTATAGGACTTCTAGTGTGTTAGTGGCATCACACAGAGCTCCTATATTGTCTTCTCAGCAGCACCCACAGGACTTCTAGTGTGTTAGTGGCATCACACAGAGCTCCTCTATTTTCTTTGCAGAAGCACCCATAGGACTTCTAGTGTGTTAGTGGCATCACACAGAGCTCCTATATTGTCTTCTCAGCAGCACCCACAGGACTTCTAGTGTGTTAGTGGCATCACACAGAGCTCCTCTATTTTCTTTGCAGAAGCACCCATAGGACTTCTAGTGTGTTAGTGGCATCACACAGAGCTCCTATATTGTCTTCTCAGCAGCACCCACAGGACTTCTAGTGTGTTAGTGGCATCACACAGAGCTCCTCTATTTTCTTTGCAGAAGCACCCATAGGACTTCTAGTGTGTTAGTGGCATCACACAGAGCTCCTATATTTTCTTCTCAGCAGCACCCACAGGACTACCGACTACAATGGCTGGAAGACCGCCAAGGGGAGGCAGAGCGTGCAGAGCCAAGAACACAGGGCAGGCAGGCTCTGTTTCTAGTGGACGTGGCCGTGGCTGTGGACGTGGTCGTGCATCGTCATCAGCACGTGGCCATGGGACACGCGCGTCTTTGTTTTCGGCAGCTGGACATGTGGAGCCGCATCATGCTGAAGGCTTGGTAGAATGGATGACCAAGCCCTCCTCATCCTCCTCATCCTCTCTCACCCAGGCTCAGGGTACTGGCAGAGCAGCTGCCAACGCGTACTCAATGGCATCATCAGCCACCCCTTCCCTAGACCCACCATGTCCTCCTGAGGAGTCCCCCGAACTCTTTGAGCACAGTGTTGGGTACATGCTCCAGGAGGATGCCCAACGATTCGAAGGCTCGGATGATGATACCCAGCTTGAGGAATCTGGCAGTACTGTTCCACCAGCTGCAGCTTACTGCCAGGTTTGCTCTAGTGGTGAAGAGGGAGGGGATGATGAGGTCACTGACTCCACGTGGGTACCTGAAGGGAGAGAGGATGAGGAGGAGGACGAGGAGGAGGAGGATGCGGCGTCACATGTCCAACGAGGCAGGATGCCCCCTGGAGGCCAGGTAGAGGCCAGCACAGCAACTGTACAACACCGCAGAGCTCCGCCTGTGCAGGGCGCTGCCTCTGCACGTTATCAGAAAAGTTCTTTGGTGTGGGCCTTTTTTGAGACGAGTGCATCAGATCGCACCACTGCTATTTGCAATATTTGTCTCAAGCGAATCTCGCGTGGCCAAAACATCAGCCGCTTGGGCACCACAAGCATGACCAGACATATGTCGACCTGCCATGCAGCTCGTTGGCAGGCACACATAAAAGACCCACACCAAAGAACTAAGCGGACCTCTCCTTGCTCCTCATCAGCTGGGATCTCCATCCCCACTACACCTTCAGTCCTCTCTGAAAGCTGCTCTGAGAGGACTGAAGGTGTAGAATTAGGTGTGTCACAACCAAGTACTTGCAGTACACCGACGTCCGATTGCAGCAGGCAAATTTCCCTGCCCCAGCTGCTGGACCGTAGAAAGAAGTACACTCCCAGCCATCCACATGCCCAGCGGTTGAATGCTAGCTTGGCTAAATTGCTAGCACTTCAACTGCTGCCTTTTCAGTTGGTAGACTCGGCCCCCTTCCGTGAGTTTGTTCAATGTGCGGTTCCTCAGTGGCAGGTTCCCAAACGCCACTTTTTCTCACGGAAGGCGATTCCGTCTCTCTACCGGCATGTGGAAGGCAATGTCCATGCCTCGCTGGACAGGGCGGTCAGCGGTAAGGTGCATATTACCGCTGACTCATGGTCCAGCAGGCATGGACAGGGACGGTACCTTTCTTTCACCGCCCATTGGGTCACTCTTTTGGCAGCTGGGAGGGATGCAGGACAAGGTGCAGTAGTGTTGGAGGTTGTTCCGCCACCACGCCTCCAAAACGCTACTACTGCTACTGGTTGTGACACACCTCTCTCCTCCACCCCCTCCTCTTCTTCTTCCTCCAGTGCTCTGTCCTTGGAACCAGCGGTGCTCCGTAGGCGTACAAGGGGCTACGCAAGTACGCAGGCAAAAAGATGCCATGCCGTGCTTGCGCTGGTGTGTTTGGGGGACAGGAGCCACACTGGGCCAGAGGTTCTGGCAGCTCTGCAGGGGCAGGCCGAGATGTGGTTGTCGCCACGTCAGCTTAAGCCAGGAATGGTCGTTTCTGACAATGGCACCAACCTCCTCTCCGCCCTGCGACAGGGGCAGCTCACCCATGTGCCCTGCATGGCTCAGGTCCTCAACCTGGTGGTGCAGCGGTTCTTGGGCAGGTTCCCAGGCTTACAGGATGTCCTGAGGCAGGCCAGGAAAGTCTGTGTGCATTTCCGCCGATCTTATAATGCCAGTGCTCGGCTGACTGAGCTGCAAAAGGAGCTGAACCTGCCCAAGAACCGCCTAATATGTGACATGCCCACCAGGTGGAACTCAACGTTGGCCATGCTGCAGCGACTGCACACGCAGCAGAGGGCCATCAATGAGTACCTTTGCGACTACGGCACCAGGACAGGGTCAGGGGAGCTTGGTTTTTTTTTCCCCACGTCAGTGGAGCATGATCAGGGATGCATGCACTGTCCTCTCACCATTTGAGGAGGCCACGAGGATGGTGAGCAGTGACAGTGCATGCATCAGTGACACTGTCCCTCTTGTCCACCTGTTGGAGCATACGCTGCGTGGGATAATGGACAGGGCACTTGAGGCAGAACAGAGGCAGGAAGAGGAGGACTTCCTTGCCTCTCAAGGCCCCCTTTATCCGGACAGTGTTCCTTCTGTCCCACCCATCACACAGGAAGAGGATGAGGAGGAGGAGGAGGAGGAGGAGGATTGTGTGAGCATGGAGGTGGAGCCTGGCACTCAGCATCAGCAGCAGCAGTCTTTTAGGGATGATGTACAGTCCCAACAAACCAGTGGACTTGTACGTGGCTGGGAGGAGGTGGCTGGCGATCATGTCATCCTCAGTGACCCAGAAGACTCCGGACCGAATGCCTCAGCTAACCTACGCTGCATGGCCTCCCTGATCCTGCAAAGCCTGCGGAAGGATCCTCGTGTTCTTCGGATCAAGGAGAGGGACCATTACTGGCTGGCCACTCTCCTTGATCCGCGGTACAAGGGTAAGGTTGCGGACCTTATCTTGCCGTCGCAGAGGGAGCAGAGGATGAGACATCTCAGGGAGGCCTTGCAGAAAGGTCTGTGCAACGCGTTCCCAGAAACTGGGAGGTTACAAACTCCTGGTCCTGGGCGACGAGTTGCTGAGGCTTCGGTCAGTAGCAGAAGGAGCGGTGGGGAAGGTGGACGTCTGACCGATGCGTTCAGACAATTTTTTAGTCCGCAGCCCCAAGGTATGATCGGTTCCAGCAACCATCGCCAGCGTCTGATATACATGGTGCAGGAATACCTTGGGGCAAGGTCAGACTTGGACACCTTTCCCACCGAAAATCCTCTGGCTTACTGGGTCCTGAGGATGGATCACTGGCCAGAGCTTGCACAGTATGCAATTGAGCTACTGGCCTGTCCTGCCTCCAGCGTTCTTTCCGAACGCACATTCAGTGCTGCTGGAGGATTTGTCACCGATCATAGGGTGCGCCTGTCCACCGCCTCGGTTGATCGACTGACCTTCATCAAAATGAATCAGTCTTGGATCACCACCAGCTACCAGGCACCTGGGGCGGATATAACCGAATAATTTTTAATGTCACATCCCTTCAAGACTGCCTATGCTGATGCTGAGTGACTGTCCTCTTATGTTCACTGACTATCCTCTTCCTCCTCCTCAATGATCCATGCCACCACACCAGTGCCTAAGGCACAATTTTTCAGCCCCTGTTTAACAGGGGCGTGTACATACAATTTTTATAAAAAAATGCTTCGCAACACGTGTGACTGCTGTGCTCCAAGTACAGTATCCGTGAGGGGTTGCAGTGTTGTGGCACCAGCACCAGTGCCTAAGGCACAATTTTTCAGCCCCTGTTTAACAGGGGCGTGTACTTACAATTTTTTTAAAAAAAATGCTTCGCAACACGTGTGACTGCTGTGCTCCAAGTACAGTATCTGTGAGGGGTTGCAGTGTTGTGGCACCAGCACCAGTGCCTAAGGCACAATTTTTCAGCCCCTGTTTAACAGGGGCGGGTAATTACAAATCTTGATCTAATAGTTCACAGCAGGGCCCATTCCTGCGCCCACCAAGAGTAACTATGAGGGCCTACAGTCTTGTGGCAACACCGTCCACCACCACCGCCAAAGGCCCAATTTTTCTGCCCTGTTCATCAGGTGCTTGCAATTACAAATCTTGATCTAATAACTCACAGCAGGGCCCATTCCTGCGCCCACCAAGAGTAACTATGAGGGCCTACAGTCTTGTGGCAACACCGTCCACCACCACCGCCAAAGGCCCAATTTTTCTGCCCTGTTCATCAGGTGCTTGCAATTACAAATCTTGATCTAATAACTCACAGCAGGGCCCATTCCTGCGCCCACCAAGAGTAACTGTGAGAGCTTACAGTCTTGTGGCAACACCGTCCACCACCACCGCCAAAGGCCCAAATTTTCTGCCCTGTTCATCAGGTGCTTGCAATTACAAATCTTGATCTAATAACTCACAGCAGGGCCCATTCCTGCGCCCACCAAGAGTAACTGTGAGAGCTTACAGTCTTGTGGCAACACCGTCCACCACCACCACCACCCCCCCAATTTTTCTGCCCTGTTCAACAGGTGCATGCAATTACAAATCTTGATCTATTAACTCACAGCAGGGCCCATTCCTGTGCCCACCAGTCTTGTGGCTACACCAACATCTAATAGGGCAAATTTCTGCAGAGTATATACGCCAGGCCCCTACTTTCAAACATCCAACTTACAAACGACTCCTACTTGCAAATGGAAAGAGAAAACAGGAAGTGAGAGGAAATCTACCCCTAGGAAGGGAAATTCTATCCTGTTAGATTTAATTTGGGAAAAAGGTATCTCCTCTCTACTGATACTTTATCACCAATCCTTGTTTCAATTAAAACCCCACTTTTTCCAAAAACATTTGTCATTGGGACGGAAAGTGAGGTGACATGTTCTGAACAGATGTGCAAACACAGCAAATGTTACAGGGGTGATAACCCCTCCCTATGTTCTCCAAAAAGCTTAAAAATAGATTTTTTGGGGATGGAGCTACACTTCATAATGTACCTGTTCAGATTCTACTTAAGAACAAACCTAAAGCCGCAAGTGGTTTTAAATGGCTTCTTTTTTTCCTTTACAAATGTCATTTTGTGCAAGGACAGTTCTAAACACGGGAAACACATGCCACTTCACAGGCATACTTTAGACACCCCCCAGGGACCATATTTAAAGGAAAATTTCACTTTTTTTTTCACTTTATGCATCATTAAAATGACTGCTCCCGAAAAAACGTTAGTTTTTAAAAGTTCTTTTTGCATTGATATATGTCCCCTGGGGCAGGACCCGGGTCCCCAAACCTGTTTTATGACATTAACATGCATATTGGCCGTTGTAATTAGCACTTTTGATTTCGAACGTTCGCGTCCATTATAACGTATAGGGTTTGAAAATTCGCGCAAACTTTCGGTCCGTTCGAAGGTTCTGGTGCGAACCGAACCCGGGGGTGTTCGGCTCATCCCTAGTGCCTAGTATCTAAACTAGAGCACTGCAGAGAAAAGTTGATGCGTGGCCGTCAGCTGGATCTTGATTACATGTTACCTGACCTGCTGATTCTGCCTTTCTGTGTATGACCTGGCTTGCCTCCTGACCTGCCTCTTGACTTCTGGACAACTTCATTGTAACCTTGACCTCCCTTCTGGACTCTACTTACTGCCTCTTGCCTTGTACCTTGTTTACCTAACTGTTACCAACTTCCTGACCCCGTTTTAGCTTTCTGATGTGGTACTATGCTACTTGATTGCTTCTGACCTCAATCTTTGCCCTGACTCTGCCTTCTGACCTGGAAGCCTGCTGCCTGTCTGTGTCCACACTTGGTAGATGCCTCAGCCTAGTTCATGCCTCCTGCTCCATTACCTCTGTGTTCCTGTGCTTGGTTCCTGCTCTATGGTCCACAGTCCTCTGCTGCAAAAATCTGTCAGTGACAGATTTGGTAATGCCAGCAACTCCTCATATTCTCTGTTACTTTCTTCAGGAATGATAGGCAGGACATGCTAGAAGCTCGGGCTCTACTAGCTACATGATACAGAGGCTGTTTTTGATTTGTCCTTATACCATTTTTCTTTGTAATTGGATTTATAGGATGTATTATACTTGGGCTGAACCTAGGGCTGGAGAAAAGGCTACAGTGGGTCCCCTTTCATACTGCAAGGATTACATACTCATATTGTTTAGGGGATGATAAATAAGGTGAATTACTTACCTTTTTCCTAATTCCTCTAGCAGTAGGCACTTTTCTTTGCTCTCTAATGCAGAAGCACTGCTCCTATATTGTTTGTGATGACAAAGGCCCAATTTTTCTGCCCTGTTCATCAGGTGCTTGCAATTACAAATCTTGATCTAATAACTCACAGCAGGGCCCATTCCTGCGCCCACCAAGAGTAACTGTGAGAGCTTACAGTCTTGTGGCAACACCGTCCACCACCACCGCCAAAGGCCCAAATTTTCTGCCCTGTTCATCAGGTGCTTGCAATTACAAATCTTGATCTAATAACTCACAGCAGGGCCCATTCCTGCGCCCACCAAGAGTAACTGTGAGAGCTTACAGTCTTGTGGCAACACCGTCCACCACCACCACCACCACCACCACCCCCAAATTTTTCTGCCCTGTTCAACAGGTGCATGCAATTACAAATCTTGATCTATTAACTCACAGCAGGGCCCATTCCTGTGCCCACCAGTCTTGTGGCTACACCAACATCTAATAGGGCAAATTTCTGCAGAGTATATACGCCAGGCCCCTACTTTCAAACATCCAACTTACAAACGACTCCTACTTGCAAATGGAAAGAGAAAACAGGAAGTGAGAGGAAATCTACCCCTAGGAAGGGAAATTCTATCCTGTTAGATTTAATTTGGGAAAAAGGTATCTCCTCTCTACTGATACTTTATCACCAATCCTTGTTTCAATTAAAACCCCACTTTTTCCAAAAACATTTGTCATTGGGACGGAAAGTGAGGTGACATGTTCTGAACAGATGTGCAAAGACAGCAAATGTTACAGGGGTGATAACCCCTCCCTATGTTCTCCAAAAAGCTTAAAAATAGATTTTTTGGGGATGGAGCTACACTTCATAATGTACCTGTTCAGATTCTACTTAAGAACAAACCTAAAGCCGCAAGTGGTTTTAAATGGCTTATTTTTTTCCTTTACAAATGTCATTTTGTGCAAGGACAGTTCTAAACACGGGAAACACATGCCACTTCACAGGCATACTTTAGACACCCCCCAGGGACCATATTTAAAGGAAAATTTCACTTTTTTTTTTCACTTTATGCATCATTAAAATGACTGCTCCCGAAAAAACTTTAGTTTTTAAAAGTTCTTTTTGCATTGATATATGTCCCCTGGGGCAGGACCCGGGTCCCCAAACCTGTTTTATGACATTAACATGCATATTGGCCGTTGTAATTAGCACTTTTGATTTCGAACGTTCGCGTCCATTATAACGTATAGGGTTCGAAAATTCGCGCAAACTTTCGGTCCGTTCGAAGGTTCTGGTGCGAACCGAACCCGGGGGTGTTCGGCTCATCCCTAGTGCCTAGTATCTAAACTAGAGCACTGCAGAGAAAAGTTGATGCGTGGCCGTCAGCTGGATCTTGATTACATGTTACCTGACCTGCTGATTCTGCCTTTCTGTGTATGACCTGGCTTGCCTCCTGACCTGCCTCTTGACTTCTGGACAACTTCATTGTAACCTTGACCTCCCTTCTGGACTCTACT
>CM053032.1:174059499-174086307 GCA_028564925.1 Lithobates sylvaticus
AAAACATAGCTAAAGTGTCTACAGTGTAGAATTAGCTACCAACCAGTTGTTGAAACCAGATATTGGTCCAGGATTTTTGGGTGTACAGATGGGTGCATACAGGCAGTGCACATAAGAGAATGAACCCCAGCACTGCACATTGTAAGAACTCAAGCATAGTTTTTTTTTATAATGTATAATGTAGTGTTCATTAAAACAGTTGTAAATACTGATATTATAGTCATTGTTTGGACACCTTGTGTTGTAGGGGCAATGCTTTGCTCCTGGCCATACATGGTAAACTGAACTGATTCCCCCATTCACACATTTGCGGTAGACAGGGGAATCCTCCCTGCTGCGCTATTGTATTGTGACAGTGGGGAGACACCCCCACTGTCAGAATACCCAGATCAACAATGCAGCCACTGGCTGCAGTCGCTGATTGAGTGGATTTTATCTGACAGGGAGGTTGAGCAGAAGTCGATTCAACTGCAATGGCCACACATGTATTAAAAATTTGACCAGCCCATACTGAAGCGACTAAATTTCCATCTTTCTATTATCACCTTAACCCTGTTGCATGCTCTCCTAAAGTAAAGTATAAGCTTTTGCTGCTAATGCACATCATCCAGGCATGATCTACTATTGTCACTTGTCAAGCTGGGTATACACTAGTAGAATTTTGTTTGACATTTTTCGTTGTAAGAATGTTCATTCATTTTTGTAACCATTTGTTCGGTCAAATTAGCATTCATTTTGGAACCCAGTGACAAGAAAATTTGAAGTAGTAGGATGGAAATTTTTTCTCAAATGTACAAATTTCTAACAGCGTATGTGCAGCGTATTTGGTAAATGTTAAATGCAAACAAAATCTTGAATTATTTTCAAATGACATTTGAATGTACTGAGAAATGTCATACACATTTTCATTTGAAGTTCTACTAGTGTATACCCCCCCCCCCCCCCCCCCCAAAAAAAAAGCCTGTGAAAAACAATTACAGCCAGTAGCAATTAGACAAATGCGCAAAAAAACAATTGTAGGAATTAGAAACTATTTCCAGTGAAAAATCTGTAAAATGCCTGTTATTAATATAGTGCATGTGGACAAAGGCAAGCAAAGGATGGAAAAACGATTCCACCACCTCAGATACATAGCATTTTGATAAGTACATGACATTCATGTCTTAGCCAAAATGCCCTTTAACCGCTTGCCGACCACCTCACGCAGATATACTCTGGCAGAATAGCATGTACAGGCAAATTAACGTACCTGTACATTGCCCTTTAAGAGGCAGCCTGGCAATGTCTGCGGGGATACCCGTGATCGTCTCACAAAGAGGAAGAACGAGGAGATTCTAATGTAAACAAGCATCTCCCCGTTCTGCCTAGTGACAGTGTCACTGATCTCTGCTCCCTGTGATCGGGAGCGGTGATCAGTGACGTGCCACACGTAGCCACGCCCCCCCACAGTTAGAATCACTCCCTAGGACACACTTAACCCCTTAACTGCCCCCTAGTGGTTAACCCCTTTACTGCCAGTGTCATTTACACAGGAATCAGTTCATTTGTATAGCACTGATTGCTGTATAAATGACAATTGTCCCAAAAATGTGTCAAAAATGTCCGATGTGTCCGCCATAATGTCGCAAGTCATGATAAAAATCGCTGATCGCCGCCATTACTAGTAAAAAAAATAATTATTACTAAAAATGCCATAAAACTATCCCCTATATTGTAAACGCTATAACTTTTGCGCAAACCAATCAATAAACGCTTATTGCTATTTTTTTTACCAAAAATATGTAGAAGAATACGTATCGGCCTAAACTGAGGAAAACATTTTTTTTATATATTTTTGGGGGATGTTTATTATAGCAAAATGTTAAAAATAATGTGTTTTTTCCAAAACTGACGCTCTTTTTTTTGTTTATAGCGCAAAAAATAAAAACCACAGGGGTGATCAAATATCACCAAAAGAAAGCTCTATTTGTGGGAAAAAAAGGACGTCAATTTTGTTTTGGAGCCACGTCGCACGACCGCTCAATTGTCAGTTAAAGCGACGCAGTGCTAAATCGCAAAAAGTGCTCTGGTCTTTGGCCAGCAAAATGGTCCAGGGCTTAAGTGGTTAATAGCGCTACTAAGCCAACTGACCAAAGTTCAAAGATCAAGCAGTACATTTTCTTTAAAAAAAAATTGGTCTGACCAATTTCTGCAATAATTCACCCAGGTTGCAAATTTTCTAATCAGAGCACTAAAATGCAACACAGATCAAAACACATCATTTTTTTTTTTTAAATACACAGTTTTAACAAGCTGATTTTTATTAGGTTGGGGTTTAAATCTACTTACTTGACTGGTGTTACACACCTTTAAAGAAATAATAACGGTATATTTAACAATGTCCTTAATATATTATGTGTGTAATTATTTAAAGCAGGCCACCTGTCTTTAGAAAGGGATAACATTAGCATACAGCAAGTGAGCAGCAAGAACCACACCAACATTTTCTCCATATAGCATATATATATATATATATATATATATATATATATATATATATATATATATATATATTATACCTTTGCCATAGCCGAGGTCTCAAAAATGCAACTTAAGTAGACCAGTCTTACTTTCTACGCCTGACAACAAACTCAGGATCTTCAAGGTATTCTCACGCAGCTTGAAAACATATCTCCTCCAGCAGGTTATGGCTCAGCCAAGATATTCTTTTTGATCAAATATATTCCAAAGAGTTTCAGATTTAGCAGAAAACACTGCCTCCATAGCACTTTCAGGGCAGACAGGGGGAGGTTATAACTACTAAAATAGTAAGAGTTTCAAAGTAAAACTGCTATTATTTACTGCCAAAGACCGGTGAGTATTTTTCAGTACAGAGCCATTTGAGAATGTTCTTTATTCATGCTTAATAAGTTAAAATTGCTAAATTTGTTTGTCACTATTCATAATAAGGTAAAATGCATGGAGTTCAATAATTTGATCAATTTTAAAGGTGAATGAGTTACAATGAATCCAGGTTTGTTGGATAGTGCAGTTTCTATGGCAATCAGTGACAGAAATTCAATCAATCCCTAGGGTCCTATTTCAGGATCCATTATCTATGGAATGGAAAACTGCCTAAGCATATAGAACTCAGGGTTCAGGAAAGAATTTCCAAAAATACAGATACTTTAAGTTGAAATGTGGCTTGCTATTTTATATTACCATTTCCTTGAGTCATACTGAGCCAAAAATATTCATTAATAGAAAAATCATATATATATATGATTTACTTGACTGGTGTTACACACCTTTAAAGAAATAATAACGGTATATTTAACAATGTCCTTATATATATGTGTATATATATATATCATATATATATATATATATATATATATATATATATATATATATATATATATCTACATCTACAGTGGTGTGAAAAAGTGTTTGCCCCCTTCCTCATTTCCTGTTTCTTTGCATGTTTGTCACACTTAAGTGTTTCGGAACATCAAACCAATTTAAACAATAGTCAAGGACAACACAAGTAAACACAAAATGCAATTTGTAAATGAAGGTGTTTATTATTAAAGGTGAAAAAAAATCCAAACCATCATGGCCCTGTGTGAAAAAGTGATTGCCCCCCTTGTTAAAACATACTATAACTGTGGTTGTCCACACCTGAGTTCAATTTCTCTAGCCACACCCAGGCCTGATTATTGCCACACCTGTTCACAATCAAGGCATCACTTAAATAGGAGCTGCTTGACACAGTAAGGTCCACCAGAAGATCCTTAAAAGCTACACATCATGCCGAGACCCAAAGAAATTCAGGAACAATTGAGAAAGAAATTAATTGAGATCTATCAGTCTGGAAAGGGTTATAAAGCCATTTCCAAAGCTTTGGGAATCCAGCGAACCACAGTGAGAGCCATTATCCACAAATGGCGAAGACATGGAACAGTGGTGAACCTTCCCAGGAGTGGCCGGCCCCCAAAATTACCCCAAGAGCGCAGCGACGACTCATCCAAGAGGTCACAAAAGACCCCACAACAACGTCCAAGGAACTGCAGGCCTCACTTGCCTCAGTTAAGGTCAGTGTTCATGCCTCCACCATCAGGAAAAGACTGGGCAAAAATGGCCTGCATGGCAGAGTTCCAAGGAGAAAACCACTGCTGAGCAAAAAGAACATCAAAGCTCGTCTCAATTTCTCCACAACACATCTTGATGATCCCCAAGACTTTTGGGACAACATTCTGTGGACCGATGAGACAAAAGTGGAACTCTTTGGAAGGTGTGTGTCCAAGTATATCTGGCGTAGAAGGAACACTGCATTTCAGAAAAAGAACATTATACCAACAGTAAAATATGGTGGTGGTAGTGTGATGGTCTGGGGCTGTTTTGCGGCTTCAGGACCTGGAAGACTTGCCGTGATAAAAGGAACTATGAATTCTGCTGTCTACCAAGAGATCCTGAAGGAGAATGTCCGACCATCTGTTCGTGTACTCAAGCTGAAACGAACTTGGGTTCTGCAGCAGGACAATGATCCTAAACACACCAGCAAGTCCACCACCGAATGGCTGAAGAAAAACAAAATGAAGACTTTGGAGTGGCCTAGCCAAAGTCCTGACCGGAATCCTATTGAGATGTTGTGGTATGACCTTAAAAAGGCCGTTCATGCTCGAAAACCCTCTAATGTAACTGAATTAGGACAATTCTGCAAAGATGAGTGGGCCAAAATTCCTCCAGGACGCTGTAAAAGCCTCATTGCACGTTATCGCAAACGCTTGGTTGCAGTTGTTGCTGCTAAGGGTGGCCCAACCAGTTATTAGGTTTAGGGGGCAATCACTTTTTCACACAGGGCCATGATGGTTTGGATTTTTTTTCACCTTTAATAATAAACACCTTCATTTACAAATTGCATTTTGTGTTTACTTGTGTTGTCCTTGAATATTGTTTAAATTGGTTTGATGTTCCGAAACACTTAAGTGTGACAAACATGCAAAGGAACAGGAAATGAGGAAGGGGGCAAACACTTTTTCACACCACTGTATATATATATATATATATATATATATATATATATATATTATATATATATATATATATATAAAATATATTATTAATATTATTTGCAACATTTAATTAAGCATCAAGCCTGATATAGTGATTACAGTAAAAACACAATTTTAACTTTAATGACCTTGAGTCTAGGGGTAATTTTTTCCTTTTTTTTAATACACATATTAATATCAGAATTTTTAGTTATACAATTTCTTAAAACTCTGAAACAATTACATTTCATCTAAATGAAGAGACCCTTTAGAATAACAGGGGGGTAGTTGCAAAATGTATATGTTTCATGATATTTGCTGTCTATCAAATGCATAGTTTCCATAATAAATACACTAGAATGCATTTTAACATCACTAACCAAAATATTATACCTAATTTTTGGTAAAGTATAAAAGGTTTTGGTTGAGTTAATAGATACCTTTGGGTCCCGCTACTATATTTAAACCAATGAGGAGGGAGAATGCAGAGAGAGCCTCTGCACTCATGCGCAATGCTGGATCAAGATCAGGCTCAGGTAAGTGTAGAATGAAAGCAGAGGGGGACTGTTTTAAGGCCACCCAGCACATGGGACTGTCAATGTCTTCCCATTCCTTCGTATTGGGGCAGCCACCGAGGCCACCCGGTTGGGTTTACAAATCAGTGTTATTAAACGGATTGGTAGGTGCCAGTCTGATGCTTATAAGTTATACATTCGTCCTAATTGTCTATTTTAATCCACAGGTCAGTCTCTGTCCTTTGGATCATAGGGCATTCATACATATTCTGGGCCGAAAGGGGAGCTTTGCGAAGGATTTATACCGAAAGCTTGAATTTTGATCCCTCATTGGTAAATATAAGTTGGCACGGTAGGAGAGGTATGAGATGGTCGGACCTATTTGATAATTTAAGTTTGCTATTTCAATCCTTACCGGTCCCTGACATTTTGATTTTGCATCTTGGGGGTAACGATATCGGTACTGTTAAGACTTTGGTCTTACTCTTTCAAATCAAGAACGATGTGTCTCTGTTTCAGCTATCATTCCCCAATATACGTTTAGTTTTTAGTTTTTTTTCAGAAATTATCCCAAGATTAGTTTGGTTAAATTCCCCTTTGGACAAGGTCAGGAAACGTATCAATCGGGCATTGGTCAAATTTTTGCCTACGATTGGTGGTTTTTCGTTTAGGCATATAGACTTGGAAGGTGGTTTAGTCGGCCTGTTCAGAGATGACGGTGTTCACATCTCTGATATCGGGTTGGACATATTTAATAATAATTTGCAGGCTATGGTGGAGTTGGCCGCGCTACGGGGGTCATGGAGGCCAGGCTTGTGTTTTGTATATAGATAAAAACACAACCCTGGCTTGTGGGAGAGGGGGACTGTTTTAAGGCCACCCAGCACATGGGACTGTGCCAGAATGAGAGTTTCAAGTTCCCCCCACCAGGTGAAGGTTAAGTAACCAATTAAGGTTTTAGCATATCTGGGGTCTCAGGTCAGCTGACCGCTGTAGGTCAGCTGACCTTTAGGAATCTTACAGAAGGTAGAGTCACCTGACCCCCTGGAAGCTTCTAGATTGGGCAAAAGGCTATATAAGGCAGTGCATCAGGCATAGTGGCTGCCAGTTTCCTCAGCAATCCACCTGAGGAGCTATCTCTCTGCTTTATGATGAAGAGCCTTGTGCAGCGTCTATGGGAAAAAGAACAGGTGCTGAGGATGGGGAGGGGTGGATGCAGAACTGCCTTGCCCCTGTCTTTACCTCTCTCTCTGGATCCATTGCCTCTCAGCAGCCACGTCAGAGCCAGCATCAGCCATGTCAGCCGCCCCCATCTCCGCCTCCGCTTCAGCCGCCGCCTCCGCGTTTTTTCCTCCGCCTCTTTTGCAGCCTCTCAGGACACAGACACACAGCTATCTCCTCCTTGGTGTGAGGTAAGGGGTATGGGCAACACGAGAGCGGGTTACATCAGCGGTGGGCGGGAGGAGGAGGCGGCCATTGATGGTACTGTTACAGGCACAGTGGTGGGAGGTTCCCCAGCCAAAAGGAGGTCTCTCAGGAGAAGGTTTTCTCCTTCTCACAAAAATGACACAGCGCAGCATAGGAGCCGGGTACCTGCCAGCAGCAAGAAGGAAGGAATGGCTACAGTCCGGAATGGAGGTTCAGGGCACAGCAGGAGCAAAAGGGACACCCACAGTGGTCCCGCCTCACACTACAGACAGGCCAGTCAGCTTAACCTGGGGGCACCAACATCTGTCACACCGGCCGGCACCCCCCCAAGTCTGGGCATCCCTGCCAGGGACTGCAGCAGTCAAGGACAGCAAAGCACCAGGGAGAGTTTGCATGCAAGCTCTTCTGGACCCAGCATTCAGGCTCAGCTAGACTCACAGCACATCCCTGCAGTGTGCTCTCAGCCAGCTGCGATTACTTCTCCAGGTAATGTTACATTGTCTCAATTACAACTGCTGACATCTTTATCTACTTCTTTGTCATCTCTTATAGATAGTTTTAAAACTGTCCCACCTGTGGTTACTGACAATGTTGCTAGTTCGGCTGCTGCAGTTTGGTCTACCCCAGCTGCAGCAATTAGCAGTGTTAATGCTGACTCTAGTAATGCAGTTTCTGGGCAGATTCTGACTGCTCCATTGCCAGCTGTCAGCAATAATACTGTTCAAACAAATGATTTTGCACAAGCTCAAACTAATGTCCCTGAAATATTTGGAAAACATTTCCTTGTACTCCGTCCCCGCTAGGCTACCATTTGCCTTCCAGTTTTAAAGATAAGATTATCCGGGGGGGATTTTGTAGATCTGCTTTCTCTCCTTCCATCCTCAAAATAACTTTTATTTAAAAGTGACAAAAAGGTAAGAGAGAACAGTAGATGGTAGACGCAGGCCAGTGCCTAGGAATTTTAATAATTGGCTACAGGCATTCTGTATATATGCTAGCATTATCTGTGAAAATGATCCAGGGAAGAGTGTGGGTTTATTTAAGCATCTGGACATTGTCTTGGAGGCTTATAAAAATTTGGTGGGATATCCTGGTTTGTTTACGATGAGTCCTTCAAAAAAAAAAAAAAAAAAAAAATCCCAGTCTGAAATGGGAATACAAAGAATCACCGCTCCAAGGTAATGACTTCCCAAAACAGCTGTCTCCACACTCCCACAGGGTGCTGGCTCTGTTTGCAACAGGAACTGAAGTAGAAAAGATGTAGCTGGATAGCCGCACTCCAAATTATTCAACTTTATTTCAAAAAATATAATAAAATCATAGCATCTAGGCTTGTGTACAGACTAACTGCACAGCTGCTGACATGTTTCACACCGAACACGGTGCTTAGTCATAGCTAATGAGCAGAATATACATACAGAGCTATATATACACACACACACAAGCAATTAAACAAATGAATAAAATATGTGTATAACGAGATAGCAATTAGGGAAGCACCTGTGAGCATCCAAAATCTGAAGGTAACATTTAAATGGATGGAAGGAAAACACCTTTTTCACCTAAAACACTTAAATCAAGCTGACATGTTAAAAGCATACATAATGGTAATAGATAAATAACATGATGAATCTTATCTTTAGGTGAAAAGGTACAGGTGCAACCTAAAAAATAAATAAAAAATGACATATGTAAAAACATTTTTCATTTTGTATGTAAAAAAATCGCACACATCGGCAGACACAGAAAAAAGAGGGAAACAAACTCTTAATGTGTGTGCATGTCGATGCATGGGGCTCATTGAATATCAAAACTGCCAGAGAAAAGCACAAATATTCCCTAAAAATGACACATCCCAAAAAAAGCTGCATAATAGTAAGATTGCAAATATCTCATTATTGGATGTGTCTATTTAGGCCTTCTCCTATGATACAATGCATAGATAGGAAAGATAAAAAATAAATATAGGAATAGACCAAAATGAACGATCGAAACCGGATATTCTAAGGCTTAAGGCGAATTAAATGTGTATATCCTTATACCGACAGGTATGGGGAGCTGATGCAAGTACCCAGCTAGTTGATCACACACCTAACATAATATATCAGGTGTGTGATTATCAAAAGAATTATCAAAAGAATAACAAACATGTTTAATAGGATATTACAGTCTGAAATGGGGTTGTAAGGATATCGGTCTTTGGCTTAATCTTTTTTTTTTTTTCTTCCACAGCGATCATTCACTAACAAACCATTTCTTCCAGCACCAGCGCAGTTACCAATTACAAGAAGGTATGTTTTTCTTTCAATGATACACAATGCAAGTGGCCTGGTTCCTGTAGGTATAGACACGAATGTGCATTTTTGTGCAGGGGGCACATCCCGTGGCGAAATGCTTCAAAAAATGGCAGTTACCAGCCAATCACAAGGTAGAGGCTCCAACGCCAGTGAGGCTGCCAAGAATGGCCCCCTGGCTGCAATGGTACACAGACAGACAGATGGCCCTTCTACTGTTTGAGGTCTTCAATGGTTTTTTTTTACCCCCCCCCCCCCCCTTTTCAGGGCCAAGGTTGTGAGTTTAAAAAGGAATTTGAGATCCACCTTGGATCTGCCAGAGGTGGTGAGGGAGAAAATTTTCAGGGTACTTCAGGCAGGTAGGGTCGCTGGACCTTTTTTCATGTCCGCTTTTCTAAACTTCAGGATCTCCCCACTGGGGGTTGTGCCCTAAAAAGAAATGGGTTCTTACAGGCTGATTCACCACTTGTCATTTCCTAAAGGGGATTCCTTGAATGATCAGATAAGTGTTTAATCAGCCTCAGTGCACTATTCCACATTTGAGGATGCATCGTCTTTAATACGTAAATTAGGCCCTGGAACTTTTCTGGCTAAAACAGATGTACAGTCTGCCTTTCGTTTATTGCCCATCAATCCTCTATCTTTTAATTCCCTAGGTTTTTGTTTTGACGATTGTTTTTTCTTTGATCGCTGCCTCCACATGGGATGCTCACTCTCCTGTACTTTTTTTGAGGCTTTTGCTACATTTATTGAGTGGGTGGTAAAAGTCGTCTCAGGTTCATGTTACTTACTACATTACCTGGATGACTTCCTTTTTTTTTTTTTTTTTTTTTCTTGGTCACTCATTTCAGGACTGTAATAATGTGCTGAATTCCTTTTTGAAGCTTTGCAAGGACTTTAACATTCCATTAGCTGGGGAAAAGACTATACCTCCCACCTCGCGCATGGTTTTCTTGGGTATTATCATTGACACTGGCGCTGGGTTTTTTTAAACTCCCAGCAGATAAGATAGTCGCTTTGCGTTATATGATTAATTTCATCCTGCGGAAAAAGAAGGCTACGTTGAAAGAGATGCAAAAACTGCTGGGTCTATTGGCCTTTGCCTCTAGAGTTTTTGCCGGTTGGCAGAATATTCGCTAGACGCTTATATTCTCAAGTCCCCAACATCCCATGTTAGAATCACGGTTGAGATTCAAGAGGACCTTTTGGTATGGGCTCAGTTTTTAGAAGATTTCAACGGTAGAGCTATTTTTCAATCAGAATTTATAGAAGACAAAGATTTCTGTTTATTCACAGATACAGCAGGTTCAGTGGGTTTTCTCAGCATTATGGAACACTCACTGGTGCGCCTCTGGGTGGCACTCAGATCGGCGTACCAAAGGTTATTTAGAGAATATAGTAGTTTTGGAGTTATTTCCAATTATAGTAGCATTAGAGATTTGGGGAGAGCAGTTTGTGAATAAAAGGATCCTGTTTAGTACAGACAACAAGGGGGTCTTTTTTTGCCATTAACTACTTGTCCTCAACATCCCCTCCGGTCAGTGTTCTGATTCGGTATTTGATTTTCAGGTGCTTGAGTATCAACATCTGGATAAAAGCCCGCTACCTGCCTGGTAAGTTTAATGACGTTGCGGATTCTCTTTCACGTTTGCAGATGTTGAGATTCAAGTCTCTGTTTCCAGCTGCGGACAATTTAGGAATCCAGTGCCCTTCACACCTGTGGAGCTTGATCTGAAATGTGTTTGGGGGAATATTGAGAGATCCATCGCCCCATCTACCTTTTCGGCTTATTCATCAGCATGGCTGCTGTGGCTGTCTCATCTAAGATTATCGGGCAACCCGCAGCCCCCATTCTCTGAGAGTTTAGTATTGGCATTTTTGGACAGTTTAATGGCTAAGTCACTATCCTGGTCTCACATTAACAAAACTTTGGCGGGTGTTTCCTTTTTTCTCCAACTACAGAATTACCCTGCCTGTTCTTCCCTGTTTTCAGTTCGGCAGGCCCTGAAGGGCTATAAGAAGGCGACGTTTCGGCGGGACTCCAGAATGGCGATTACGCCTGACATTCTTTCCCGGTTATGTTCAGCGGTTGACACAGTTTGTGTTCGCCCTATCTTTTTCGGGCCGTTTTTTCATTATTTTTTTTCGGGGCGTTGAGGATTTTCGGAGGTGTTACCCCCTAATAAGATTTCAGCGTCAGGGCTCCTATTATCGCACGTTTTATTGGATGTTAGATGACGTCAAGTTATTTATTCCAAGATCTAAAACTGACCAGTATGGGAAGGGTGTTTGGGTTCAACTTCTCCCATTTCCTGGGTCACCTATTTGCCCGATCATTCTACTCCGGAAGTTTCTTAAAATTAGGTATGAGCACAGCAATATTCTGTTCGTTCATTGCAATGGCCTCCCACTGACCAAGTACCAATTCAATGCTGTTTTCTCAAAATGCTTGGCCTTGCTGAACTTGGGCAAACTGTCGATGTCTTCCCATTCCTTTCGTATTGGGGCAGCCACCGAGGCCGCCCGGTTGGGTTTACAAATCAGTGTTATTAAACGGATTGGTAGGTGCCAGTCTGATGCTTATAAGTTATACATTCGTCCTAATTGTCTATTTTAATCCACAGGTCAGTCTCTGTCCGTTTGGATCATAGGGCATTCATACATATTCTGGGCCGAAAGGGGAGCTTTGCGAAGGATTTATACCGAAAGCTTGAATTTTGATCCCTCATTGGTAAATATAAGTTGGCACGGTAGGAGAGGTATGAGATGGTCGGACCTATTTGATAATTTAAGTTTGCTATTTCAATCCTTACCGGTCCCTGACATTTTGATTTTGCATCTTGGGGGTAACGATATCGGTACTGTTAAGACTTTGGACCTACTTTTTCAAATCAAGAACGATGTGTCTCTGTTTCAGCTATCATTCCCCAATATACGTTTAGTTTTTTTTTTTTAAGAAGTTATCCCAAGATTAGTTTGGTTAAATTCCCCTTTGGACAAGGTCAGGAAACGTATCAATCGGGCATTGGTCAAATTTTTGCCTACGATTGGTGGTTTTTCGTTTAGGCATATAGACTTGGAAGGTGGTTTAGTCGGCCTGTTCAGAGATGACGGTGTTCACATCTCTGATATCGGGTTGGACATATTTAATAATAATTTGCAGGCTATGGTGGAGTTGGCCGCGCTACGGGGGTCATGGAGGCCAGGCTTGTGTTTTGTATATAGATAAAAACACAACCCTGGCTTGTGGGAGTGGTTATTTAAAAGTTGGTTATAAGTTCATCAACCTGAGTCGTAGTGGCTGGGTTGTTATTGGAAGTTGGTTGATTAACAGTTTGTTGGTGATTTCATTTATCTATCTATGAATACTTCCATGTTTATTTATACCAATAATAAAGACCGTGGCCTAGTTTACTCCACCATGTTGTCTGTTGTTATTTATTACAGTTAATCAGTTCTGGCTACATTCCCATGAAAGCAGAGGGGGACTGTTTTAAGGCCACCCAGCACATGGGACTGTGCCAGAATGAGTTTCAAGTTCCCCCCACCAGGTGAAGGTTAAGTAACCAATTAAGGTTTTAGCATATCTGGGGTCTCAGGTCAGCTGACCGCTGTAGGTCAGCTGACCTTTAGGAATCTTACAGAAGGTAGAGTCACCTGACCCCCTGGAAGCTTCTAGATTGGGCAAAAGGCTATATAAGGCAGTGCATCAGGCATAGTGGCTGCCAGTTTCCTCAGCAATCCACCTGAGGAGCTATCTCCCCTCCCCCCCTCCCTTGTCGCGGCCGATAATATTATGTGGGTTTATTACCATCCTTTGCTCTAAAGGAGTGGTTATTTAAAAGTTGGTTATAAGTTCATCAACCTGAGTCGTAGTGGCTGGGTTGTTATTGGAAGTTGGTTGATTAACAGTTTGTTGGTGATTTCATTTATCTATCTATGAATACTTCCATGTTTATTTATACCAATAATAAAGACCGCGGCCTAGTTTACTCCACCATGTTGTCTGTTGTTATTTATTACAGTTAATCAGTTCTGGCTACATTCCCATGAATTAAGGTAAAAAAATATGTCTACATGCTGGGTTGTAGACCCTACATTGAGATAAAAGCAGTCAGCACAACTCCAGGCCAAGATGCTCAGCATGTATCATTAATGAGCAACTATAACTCCCACATACAGTATAAATGTTATTAATCTCTTCACTCTAAATAGAAGGATTTTTATTTTATTTTTTATCATTAATACAGAAAATGTTACTAGTATTAAGCTGACCACATTCACATGTATGTATAAAATATATAATATGTTGACGGATTCCTGTTAATATAAAGATTTTGTTTTATTTGCAGCCCAAAATATTACCTTATCTTTTTTATTTTTTTCAATAGGTTCTCAGCTTCAGTTTAATCCTATCCTGCTCTCTTTCTCAAAATACCATGTTTACCCCCCAGGGTAAATGAAATGCCTAATCTCTTCAGTTTCATAGGATCCCTGCACAGAAATCAAGCCATGCATTGTTTTCTTATCAAGAACAGACATCCACTGAAGTATGTTGCCTTTTAAAGATTACACAATGGGGCTGATTTACTAAGATGAATGCGCTGCGCCGGTTCATACCACAATTGGTGCGCCAGATAAATTATTACTTGAGCGTATGAACCGGCGCACACATAAGCGCAACACATAATATACCGGCGCACCGCGAATAGTGCACGCCGTTATCATTACAGTCCATTCACACACGGGCAACAAGACTTCCAGCGCGACTTACAACACAACTTGGGGCGACTTTACAACATGACTTCCAGCGCGACTTACAACACGACTTGGGGTGACTTTACAACACGACTTCCAGCGCGACTTACAACACGACTTGGGGCGACTTACAACACGACTTTTTAAGTCGCCCCCAGGCCAGGCGACTTTAATTTTAAAAAAAAAACGGCATGGGTTCCCCTCCAAGAGCATACCAGGCCCTTCAGGTCTGGATATTAAGAGGAACCCTGCGCCAAAAAAAATGGTGTGGGGGTCACCCTCAAAATCCATACCAGGCCCTTCAGGTCTGACATGGATTTTAAGGGGAACCCCGCGCCAAAAAAAAAAAAATGGCGTGGGGGTCCCCCTCAAAATCCATACCAGACCCTTATCTGAGCACGCAACCTGGCAGGCCGCAGGAAAAGAAGAGAGAGCACCCCCCCTCCTGAACCGTACCAGGCCACATGTCCTCAACATTGGGAGGATGCTTTGCTGTCCCCCCAAAGCACCTTGTCCCCATGTTGATGAGGACAAGGGCCTCATCCCCACAACCCTGGCCGTTGGTTGTGGGGGTCTGCGGGCGGGGGGCTTATCGGAATCTGTAAGCCCCCTTTAACAAGGGGACCCCCAGATCCCGGCCTCCCCCCCTGTGTGAAATGGTAAGGGGGTACCATTTCACCAAAAAATGTGACAAAAGAGTTAAAAATGACAGGAGACGGTCTTTGACAATTCCTTTATTAAAGTCTTCTTTCTTCTTCTTCCTTCTTCTTTCTTCATCCTTCGGTTTCTTCATCTTCTTCCTCCATCTTCTTCTTCCTCCGATCCGCTTCTTCTTGCTCCGGTGTTCTCGTCCGGCATCTTCCTCCACGGTGTCTCTTCTTCGTTAGTGGCCCGCTCCGCGCAGTGGGAGGCTCCCGCTGTGTGACGCTTCACTTCTTCTTCCTCCGATCCGCTTCTTGCTCCGGTGTTCTCATCCGGCATCTTCCTCCACGGCGTTGCTTCTTCTTAATTGGGCCACTCTGCGCAATGGGAGGCTCCCGCTGTGTGATGCATCTCTTCTTCTGACAGGTCTTATATAACGGAGGCCGGGGCCACCCAGTGACCCCGCCCCCCTCTGACGCATGGTTCCACTAACGAAGAAGAAACGCCGTGAAGGAAGATGCCGGACAAGAACACCGGAGCAAGAAGAAGCGGATCGGAGGAAGAAGAAGATGGAGAAAGAAGATGAAGAAAGAAGATGAAGAAACTGAAGGATGAAGAAAGGAAGACCAGAAGAAAGAAGACTTTAATTAAGAAATTGTCAAAGACCGTCTCCTGTCATTTTTAACTCTTTTGTCACCTTTTTTGGTGAAATGGTAGGGTACTTTTGTACCCCCTTACCATTTCACACAGGGGGGGAGGCCGGGATCTGGGGGTCCCCTTGTTAAAGGGGGCTTCCAGATTCCGATACGCCTCTGGCCCGCAGACCCCCACAACCAACGGCCAGGGTTGTGGGGATGAGGCCCTTGTCCTCATCAACATGGGGACAAGGTGCTTTGGGGGGGACCCCAAAGCATCCTCCCAATGTTGAGGGCATGTGGCCTGGTACGGTTCAGGAGGGGGGCGCTCTCTCATCCCCCCTCTTTTTCTGCGGCCTGCCAGGTTGCGTGCTCGGATAAGGGTCTGGTATGGATTTTGAGGGGGACCCCCACGGCATTTTTTTTTTTGGCCCGGGGTTCCCCTTAATATCCATACCAGACCTGAAGGGCCTGGTATGGAATTTCGGGCAACCCCCACACATTTTTTTTCTTAATTTTTTAAATTTCTTAATGCTAACATGACCTGTATCAAATAGCCTTTAAAAAACCCATAGAAGTGAACCAGCGCAAAAAGAAAAAAGTCAAGTTGAGATGTGCGCCTGTTCAACTTATGCAAATGAACCTACTTGGCTTGACATTTACTAAGATTTTGCCAGCGCAGTGAACCAGAGCACATGAACGGGCGCAAATGCCGCTCGCGCATGCGCAGTACATAAATTGACCTAGCGTAGTTACAAGTGTATTTGCAGGCGCAGCAAGCCTGCTCAGAGAAAGTTAATTTTCCGTTCTATTTTGGGCATATTTGTTAGTTGGACAGTCATATCTATACTTCATCACATCACCAACATCACCCCCATAATATTGCCACTTCCAGCTTCTTTAATTTTCTGAGTTGAAGATGCCGTGCGCCAGGTCTATAGCGGCACACAGATCGTGGCCGCCCCTGCGCCTGCAACATTATAGTAAATGGGGAATTGTGCAAATGCTTTGTAAATACGAAAACGGCTGTTGCGCGGCGGCGTGCGCTGCAACTCATGGCGCAAATGCTTGGTAAATCAGCCCCAATGTTTTTTACTTTTTGCTATAATAAATATAATAATAATACATTGGAAATTTATAATAATATAATGAATATCCCAATTTAAAAAAATAAATAAAAAATATTTCCTCAGTTTAGGCCGATATATATTCTTCTACATATTTTTGTTAAAAAAAATAAATTGTAATAAGCGTATATTTATTGGTTTGCGCAAAAGTTATAGCGTCTACAAAATAGGGGATAGATTTATGGGATTTTTATTATAATTTTTTTATTATTATTTTATTTTTTTTACTAGTAATGGCAGTGATCTGCAATTTTTATCAGGACTACGATATTGTGGCGGACAAATTGGACACTTTTGACAAATTTTTGAGACCACTGACAATTATACAGCGATCAGTGCTATAAAAATGCACTGAATACTGTATAAATGTCACTGGCAGGAAAGGGGTTAACACTATGGGGGCAATCAAGGGGTTAACTGTGTTCCCTAGATGTGTTCTAACTTTAGGGGGGATGGGACTGACTAGGGGGGGAGATCGGTATTCATACTTAGTATGAACACACGATCTGTCTCCTCTGCCCTGAGAGAACGGGGATTTTTGCGTTTACACATACAGATGCCAGTTCTCGCTCTGTCACGAGCGATCGCGGGTGCCCGTCGGTCATCGCACCCGCCAGGCACTCGCATCGGTTCCAGGCACACACTGCAGGCACCTCCTACTGCATCGTAAAGGGCTGACATAGAGTTACGGTGGTTCGCCCAGGGGAGCTAACCTGCCGCAGTACAACTGCGGCGGCTGGTCCGGAGGGGTTAAAGCAGGAATTTGGAAAAAATAACTTTTTTCCTTTTTTCTGTAATTTTTTTCTGTGCCTGAAGCACATGCTCAGTGTAGGGTATACTCTCGGCACAGGTAGGATAGGTTGAACTGGGTGCTGGGACAATGTAATTCCAGCAAACAAGGACATCCAAGTTGTACTTGATGCATCATTGCAACTTTTTAATACAAGTACAGGGTTTGCTAAACTTGCTAATACTTAAAGAGGAAGTAAACCCTGATGGGTTTTTACTTCCTCTTTTTTCCCCTGCAAAGTAAAAGCATAATGGGCTAGTATGCATCGCATACTAGCCCATTATGTGCCACCTACCTGCAAACAAAGCTCGCGCTGTCCCCGCTGGTGGCTGCATCCATCTTCGCCCCTCTTTCTTCCAGGGTCGCAGACTCTGGCTCTGTGACTGGCCGGAGTGGCATGACCTTACTGCTCCACATGCGTACGAGAGCACTACGAGAGCACTTGCTAGTAAAGAAATGGCATGGAGGGCTGTTTCTTCACAGCACATGCGCCAATGACATCATTGGTGCACTACAAGGTAAATATCTCCTAAACGGCGCACGTTTAGGAGATATTTACAGTACCTATAGGTAAGCCTTATTATAGGCTTACATAAAGGCACAACTTCCGCACTGGGGATATAAAACCACTTTAAGGTTAGCTCAAACAGAATAGACAGCTGCTGGAGAGATAAACCACATAGGCATCCTCTCTGACAGCTGTCCATTCCGACTGCAATAGATAACCTTTCTACTCCTTGTAGGGACAGTCCCAGGTGACTAAAACTGCACAATGCAAAGTGTATTGTGGTAATTAGTGGCTATGATGAAAGGTGAGTGTTATCCTAAAGAACAAAGGTTACTGTAACACCATTCCATATTTATATATGAAAACAGATGACTTCTGTTCTGTAAAAAAAAAAAAATGCATCCTGGTATCGAGTCAGTCAGTGAAGCGGAACCCATGCAGTTGGGCTTCACATGTCTCTCTGTGGATGAGCGAACCCTTATGAGGAGGGAGAGATTGTGCCTTTATTGTGGCTAGGCAGGTCACTTTTTAAAGTCTTGTCCTACCCGTCCAGGGAAGGCCTGAACCTTGAGGTCCTGTAGGGGACAGACCTTAGGTGGCGTTGTTACGTCCCCAGTTATCCAGAAGGATAAGCCCCTGGTTCCGGTTACCCTTTCTTGGTCTGAATTGTGCATCAAGATACAGGCTCTAATCGACTCTGGGGCTGCAGGCCTGTTCATAGACTGTGCCTTTGTATGTAAGCACTCTATTCTGCTGCAGCTTCATGCCACTCCATTTGCCATTGAGGCTATTGATGAGAGACCTCTACATCCTGCCCATGTGACTCATGAGACTGCTCCGAGTCTGCTCCGACCATGGCCGTAGGGGCTCTTCACCATGAGATAATCCAATTCCAAATCATTTTCTCACCTCATTTCCCGGTGGTTATTGGTTATCCTTGGTTACAGAGGCGCAACCCCTCTTTTGATTGGCTTTGTGCTGAGGTTCTTTCCTGGTCGCCACAATGCAGCAAAACATGTTTTCAGAATGTGGCTAAGGTCCTGTGCACCTCTTCACTTTCCTCCCTGCCGGAAGAGTATGGCGAGTTTAGCGATGTCTTTGACAAAAGTCAAGCCGGTAGTTTGCCTCCACACTGGTCATATAAGTGCGCAATTGACCTTCAACTTGGGGCCATACGCCCTCGTGGCCATGTTTACACTTTGTCGGGCTCGGAGGACAAGGCCATGGAGGAGTATGTTGCAGATGCACTTTGTCGAGGATTCATCCGTAAATATTTGTCTCCTGCTGGTGCTGGTTTCTTCTTTGTGAAGAAGAAGAGTGGTGAACTGAGGCCTTGTATTGATTATAGGGGTCTCAATTGTTTCACGATTAAAAAAGCTTATCCAATTCCATTGATTACAGAGTTATTTGACTGCCTCAAGGGAACAATGGTTTTCACGAATCTTGATTTGAGAGGGGCATACAATCTCGTGAGGATCAAGGAGGGCGATGAATGTAAAATTGCGTTTAATACCAGAACAGGCCATTATGAGAACCTCATAATGTCATTTGATCTTTGCAACGCTCCGGCAGTTTTCAAGGAATTTATCAACAACGTCCTTTGAGATTTGTTGCAGCTATATGTGGTGGTTTATCTCAATGATATCCTCATATTTTCCAAGACCCTAGAGAGCCACCACACAGATGTCTGTCATGTGGTTCAGAGGCTGAGAGAAAACATTCTGTATTGTAAATTGGAGAAGTGCGAGTTCACCATTGTGAACAGATTAAATTCCTGGGATATGTAATTTCCACTGCTGGTTTTTCGATGGACCCAGAGAAACTGCAGTCCTACAGTGGCCCCGACCCGTAGGTCTACGCCCTCTGCAACGTTTTATTGGCTTTGCCAATTATTATCGGAAGTTTATTTGTAACTTCTCGTCTCTGGTCAAGCCCCAGACTGATATGACCAGAAAGGACGGTAACCCACAGGAGTTGGTCTTCGGAATCCATTAAGGCCTTTGAGAGTCTCAAGGCTGCCTTTATTTCTGCTCCTGTGTTGGCACATCCTGATCCTACGTTACCCTTTATCGTTGAGACAGTAGTTGGTGCACTATGCATCCTTGTGGCTACTTTTCCACAAAATTGTCACCTGCTAAATGCAATTACGAGATTGGGGACAGAGATTTGTAAGCGATCATCTTAGCCCTTAAAGAATGGAGGCATCACCTAGAAGGTACCACTGTGCCGGTTCTCATTCTGACTGACCATAAGAATCTTACATTCTTGTCTGAGACTAAATGCCTCTCTCCCAGAAGAGCGCAATGGGCTCTTTTCTTGTCAAGTTTCAATTACATAGTCTCATTCTTACCCGGTACTAAGAATGTAATGGCTAATGCTTTGTCGTGACAGTTTTCCTCCACTTCCAAGATGGAATCAGTTCCTGTTCCTGTGATTTCTCCTGTTCATATTCTGGCTACGGTTCACACCAGTCTCACTTCTCCTTTGGGTGACAAAATTCTTGCCGCTCAGATCCATGCTTCTCCTGAGAAACCTTGTGACCGCTGCTTTGTCCCTGAGAGTCTCCATACTGCCGTGCTCCAGACTTACCATTCTCCCAAGGCTGCTGGCCACCCAGGGAAGAATCAACTCTTTTGGGCCATTTCTCAACAATTCTGATGGCCTAGTCTACGTGCTGATGTAGCCGCCTTCGTAGCTGCTTGTTCCATGTGTGCTCAGAGTAAGACACCGCAACACCTTCCAGTGGGCCTCCTACAACCCATACCCAATGGAGAGAGGCCTTGGACCCACCTGTCTATGGATTTCATTGTGGAGTTACCTAACTCTCAGGGCAACACAGTTATCTTTATGGTGGTTGACCGATTCTCAAAAATGTCTCATTGTATTCCACTTAAGAAGCTGCCCACATCTAAGGAAATGGCTTCCATTTTTGATTGGGAGATCTTTCGCTTACATGGGCTACCGAAAGTGATCGTCTTGGACAGGGGTAGTCAGTTTGTGTCCCGGGTTCTGGCGAGACTTTTGTGCACAGTTGCGATTTCAGATTTCTTTCACCTCTGCGTATCACCCGCAGTCTAATGGGGCCACAGAACGGGCCAACCAGTCCTTGGAGCAGTTTCTACATTGCTATATTTCTGACCATCATAACAACTGGTCAGACCTCTTACCTTGGGCGGAGTTTGCTCACAATAGTGCCATGAATTATGCTTCCCAATTGTCCCCGTTTATGGCGAACTATGGTTTCCAACCATCCATGTTGCCTGACTCATTTGTTCCTCAGAGCATTCCTGCGTTAGAAGAGCACCTCTGTGGTCTTCGTTCCACTTGGGTGCAAGTCCAGGAGTCCTTGCGACATGCCATTGATAGGTACATACTCCATGCTGACCGCAGACCCCTGCCTGCGCCTTCCTACCAGGTTGGGGACAGGGTCTGGTTGTCATCTCGCAACCTCCGACTCCGTGTTCCCTCACTGAAGTTGGCACCTCGGTTTATTGGGCCTTTCCGTATTCTCTGCAGGATTAACCCAGTGGCTTATGCTTTAGACCTTCCTTCTAATATGCGTATCTCAAATGTATTTCATACCTCCTTATTAAAACCTTTGGTCTGCAACCGCTTCACCACCTCGTGCCCCGTCCTCACCCAGTACAGGTTGAGAACCATGAGGACTATGATGTACAGTCCATTGTTGACTCCTGTAGGTTTTGTTGGTGCATACAGTACCTAGTTCATTAGAAAGGGTATGGTCCGGAGGAATGCTCTTGGGTCTCATCCTCGGATGTACATGCCTTCCATAGATGTTTTCCCCTCAAACATGGTGGTCCTCGGAGGGGGAGGGGACGTTGAGGAGGGGGTACTGTCAGGGCTGGGGTCAGCTCTTCCTTCTCAGAGAAAGCCGCTCAGCTGTCAGTTAATTACCAGCTCTAATCTTTCCACAGTGACCTGGTGATGATATCCTGCTCATCAGTCCTGCTGGCTACTTAAGCTGCTCAGTTCAGGTTCTCTCTGCCTTCGCCTTGGTCAACATATCAAGAGACTCTCTCCTGTGTACCTGTTAAGACTCCCTTAGCTGACATCCCTTATGGTTCCTGATCCTGCTTGCTGTTCCACTACGCTGATTCTCTGGTTTCCTGATTTCCTGGCCTTTTCTGAAGTACACTGTTCCCTTGCTCCCTGACGTCCTGGCTTGTCTGACTATCCGTTCCGGTTACCAAACCCTGGCTATGTTTTGACCACGTTTGCTCTGTTTACCTTTTACCATTATTATTATTAAACAGTGTGAATTTTACTACACTTCTGTCTCAGTCTGATTCATAGTTCCTGACAGAAATATATCAAACGTAGCAGGATATATGATGCCAGAGATCCCCCAAGACTGAATGGGGGAAAGGGACAGCACAAGGGAGAAAGAAGTTTTTTCAGTCTGTGTGTTCCAGGGATACTAGCCAACATGTATACATGGTTTGCCTGACAAAAAATAACAAACATGCAATGTGTATAGATGTATTACAACTAGGAATGAGCTGAACACCCTCAGGTTCGGTTCGCGCCAGAACCTGCGAACGGACCGAAAGTTTGCGCGAAAGTTAGAACCCTATTAGTTACAATGGACGCGAACGTTCGAAATCTAAAGTGCTAATTATAACGGCCAATATGCATGTTATTGTCCTAAAAAAGGTCATGTATCAATGCAAAAAGAAGTTTTAAAAACTGACATTTTTTCTGGAGCAGTCATTTTAATGATGCATAAAGTGAAAAAAAAGGGAAATATTCCTTTAAATATGGTACCTGGGGGGTGTCTAAAGTATGCCTGTGTTTCCCATGTTTAGAACTGTCCCTGCACAAAATGACATTTGTAAAGGAAAAAAAACATTTAAAATGCTTGCGGCTTTAATGTCATGTCTTGTCCTGGCAATATGCACAAAGGGTAGATACAGGTGCAGGTTTATACTGTGCTGTGCTGGACTCACACAGCACACACTAACTCCTGCAGATGGCTGTATTTATAGAGAACAGCACAAAGGGTAGATACAGGTTCAGGTTTATACTGTGCTGTGCTGGACTCACACAGCACACACTAACTCCTGCAGATGGCTGTATTTATAGAGAACAACACCACTGAACAACACCACTAAAGGGTAGATACAGGTGTATACTGCGCTGGAGGCACAGAACACACACTAAGTCCTGCAAATGCCTGGTAATAAAGATTCAAGAACAACTGTCCCTGCCTATCAATGCTCTTTCCCTGCACTTTCCCCACACGCAAATGACTGATAAGAAGTTCACACTGTCCCTGCCTATCAATCCTCTTTCCCTGCATGCCGGAACACACTACACAAGGCCGCCGGCATGGCGGCCTTATATAGTGTGGGGCGTGTACTAAACCCCCTGAGCTATAATTGGCCACAGGCATCCTGCCTGTGGCCAATTATTTCTCTCCTCGCTGCTGGCGCTATGATTGGCCAAGCATGCGGGGTCACAGTGCATGCTTGGCCAATCATCAGCCAGCAATGCACTGCGACTGGCGCAGTGCATTGGGGGCCATTCGTATCACATGAATTTGATGCGAACGACCCGCAGAGTTCTGGACTCAACGAACGGACAAACACCCGATGTTCGTTTCGAACATGGGTTCGAATCTAACAATGGGCTCATCCCTAATTACAACTTATAATACAGAGATATGACTCCATAGTGCTAGGCAGATGTTTCAACCAAGTATGTCACCAGAGAGCTAGTAACTGTAAACAGCATGTGGGATAGTTATAGAAATACAAAGTGGACCTGTGGGTTAAAAAATATTGTCAAAAAGGTCCAGAACAGGGGTAGGCAACCTTTTGAGCACAGTGTGCCGAAAAAAGGTTTCAAAGAAACTAAGCATGCCGATTTTATCACAAACAAATGTCAACTTCACACTCTCAATCATGAAAAGGATTTTTTATTAAGTAAATGCTGTAAACTACTTGAGTAGTAGTGAGACTCTCACGCCTCAGATCAGCCCCAATTCCTGCAACTCCACACTTCAGATCAGCCCCAATTCATATACCTTCACACCTCAGATTAGCCCCAGTTCATGCACCTTCATACCTCAGATCACTGTCCCCCCTGCAAATCCGTTTCACCACTGTACCTGCTTGCACATCTGCTCCACCACTGTAACCCCCTGCAAACCTGCCCCACCACTGTACTACCCTGTACATCTGCCCCACCTCTGTACCCCCCTGATCATCGGTCCCACCACTGTAACCCCCTGTACATCTGCCCCACCACTGTACCACCCTGCTCTTCTGTCCCACCCCTGTAACTCCTTGCACATCTGCTCCACCGCCGTACTCCCATGCTCTTTTGTCTCACCGCTGAACCATCCTCTCATCTCTCCTAACACTGAACTTTCTGCTCATCTGTCCCACTACTGTAACCCCCTTTCTCATCTTCCCCATCACTGTACCTCCTGCACATCTGTCCCACCTCTGTTCCCCCTGCTCTTCTGCCCCACCACTGTAACCCCCTGTTCCATCGATGTACCTTCTTTCTCCTCTGCACATCTGCCCCACCTCTGTACCCCCATGCTCTTCTGTCTCACCACTGAACCATCCTCTCATCTGTCCTAACATTGAACTTTCTGCTCATATGCCCCACCTATGTTCCTCCTTTCTCCTCTGCCCCGCCACTGTACCCCCTGTACATCTGCCCCACCTCTGTGCCCCCTGCTCTTCTGCCCAACCAATGTACCCCCTGCTCACCTGTCCCACCAATGCACCTCTTTTCACATCTGCCTCACCGCTGAACCCCCTTCTCTTCTGCCCCAACACTGAACCCCCTGCTCATTTTTCCTACCACTGAAACCCTCTTCTCATCTGGCCCAACACTGAACACCCCCCTGCTCACATGTCCCATCACATTAACCACCTGCTCATCTGCCCTATCACTGTATCCCCTTGCTCTTCTGTCGCACAGCTGAACCCCCCTCTCATCCCTCTCACCACTGTACCCCTTTTCTTTTCTGCCCCACCACTGTACCTTCCTGCACATCTGGTCCACTGCCGTATCCCCATGATCTTCTGTCTCACTACTGAATCACCTTCTCATCTGTCCTAACACTGAACCCATTTGCTCATCTGCCCCACCACTGTAACCCACTTTCTCATCTGTCCCACCAATGTCCCTCCTGCACATCTGTCTCACCTCTGTACCCCCCTGCTCTTCTGCCCCACCTCTGTTCCTCCTGCTCTCCTGCCCCACCAATGTAACCCCCTGCTCATCTGTCTCACCAATACACCTGCTTGCACATCTGCTCCATCACTGTAACCCCCTGCACACCTGCCCCACCACTGTACTACCCTGTACATCTGCCCCACCTCTGTACCCCCCCGATCATCTGTCCCACCACTGTAACCCCCTGTACATCTGACCCACCACTATACCACCCTGCTCTTCGGTCCCACCCCTGTAACTCCCTGCACATCTGCTCCACCGCCGCACCCCCATGCTCTTTTGTTTTACCGCTGAACCATCCTCTCATCTCTCTTAACACTGAACTTTCTGCTCATCTGTCCCACCACTGTAACCCCTTTCTCATCTTCCCCATCACTGTACCTCCTGCACATCTGTTCCACCTCTGTTCCCCCTGCTCTTCTGCCCCACCACTGTAACCCCCTGTTCCACCAATGTACCTTCTTTCTCCTCTGCACATCTGCCCCACCTCTGTACCCCCATGCTCTTCTGTCTCACCGCTGAACCATCCTCTCATCTGTCCTAACATTGAACTTTCTGCTCATATGCCCCACCTATGTTCCTCCTTTCTCCTCTGCCCCGCCACTTTACCCCCTGTACATCTGCCCCACCTCTGTGCCCCCTGCTCTTCTGCCCAACCAATGTAACCCCCAGCTCATCTGTCCCACCAATGCACCTCTTTTCACATCTGCCTCACCGCTGAACCCCCTTCTCTTCTGCCCCAACACTGAACCCCCTGCTCATTTTTCCCACCACTGAAACCCTCTTCTCATCTGGCCCAACACTGAACACCCCCCTGCTCACATGTCCCATCACATTAACCACCTGCTCATCTGCCCTATCACTGTATCCCCTTGCTCTTCTGTCACACAGCTGAACCCCCCTCTCATCCCTCTCACCACTGTACCCCTTTTCTTTTCTGCCCCACCACTGTACCTTCCTGCACATCTGGTCCACTGCCGTATCCCCATGATCTTCTGTCTCACTACTGAATCACCTTCTCATCTGTCCTAACACTGAACCCATTTGCTCATCTGCCCCACCACTGTAACCCACTTTCTCATCTGTCCCACCAATGTACCTCCTGCACATCTGTCTCACCTCTGTACCCCCCTGCTCTTCTGCCCCACCTCTGTTCCTCCTGCTCTCCTGCCCCACCAATGTAACCCCCTGCTCATCTGTCTCACCAATACACCTGCTTGCACATCTGCTCCACCACTGTAACCCCCTGCACACCTGCCCCACTACTGTACTACCCTGTACATCTGCCCCACCTCTGTTCCCCCCCCTGATCATCTGTCCCACCACTGTAACCCCCTGTACATCTGACCCACCACTGTACCACCCTGCTCTTCGGTCCCACCCCTGTAACTCCCTGCACATCTGCTCCACCGCCGTACCCCCATGCTCTTTTGTTTTACCGCTGAACCATCCTCTCATCTCTCCTAACACTGAACTTTCTGCTCATCTGTCCCACTACTGTAACCCCCTGTCTCATCTTCCCCATCACTGTACCTCCTGCACATCTGTTCCACCTCTGTTCCCCCTGCTCTTCTGCCCCACCACTGTAACCCCCTGTTCCACCAATGTACCTTCTTTCTCCTCTGCACATCTGCCCCACCTCTGTACCCCCATGCTCTTCTGTCCCACCAATACACCTCCTTTCACATCTGCCCCATAACTGTACCCTCCCTGCTCTTCTGTCCCACTGCTGAACCCCCTTCTCATCTCTTCCACCACTGTACCTCCCTGCACATCTGCCCCACTGCTGTACCCTCCTGCTCTTTTGTCACACCTCTGAACCCCTTCTGCTCATTTTCTCCATGACTGTACCCTCTTCTCATC
>CM053032.1:174086773-174499273 GCA_028564925.1 Lithobates sylvaticus
CATATCAGTAAGGAAACTTCCCTTAATTAAAAACACATGTATATATTTTTTAATGTGTATGTAAAGACTATTTGACATTATACCTAAACATAAGTCAGTTTTGTGCTGTCCCCTTTAAATCATATAATCAATAGCCAACTTTATATCATCCACATTGAAGATTTTTTTTGAATGTGAATATTAATTCAAAATTAATTCAGAAATTAATAGCAGAAATATACACATCAATAAGTTAACTGCTTTAAGACAAGTAGTTGTCATTATATTGAGGCAGGTTGGTTTTCCTGGGCGAATCTTCGTAGGTGTACGTCGGCCCCTTCAAGAACAATAGAGGGCGCACGCACGCCCACGGCGTGACGCCGGGGCCGCGAACGCTTCACAGAAAGCCAGAACGGGGATCTGTCAATGTAAACAGATAGATCCTCATTCTGACAGGGGAGGAGAGACAGACATGCTGTTCCTAGTGATTAGAAACAGCGATCTCTCTCTTCCTCCATTCAGTCCCATCCCCCCACAGTTAGAAACACCTCCCAGGGAACACATTTAACCCCTTAAACCCTTCCCAGCCAGTGAAATTTACACAGAAATCAGTGCATTTTTATAGCATCGCTGTATAAATGTCAGTGGTCACAAAAATGTGTCAAAGGTGTCTGATCTGTCCGCTGCAGTGTCGCAGTTCCACTAAAAATCGCAGATCGCCACCATTACTAGTAAAAAAATTAAATAATAAAAATGCCATAAATCTATCCCCTATTGTTTAGACGCTATAACTTTTGCGCAAACCAATTAATATACGATTATTGCGATTTTTTTACCAAAAAAAATGGTATCCCTGCGAACGCTAACAGTTTTTTTTGTAGCGTTTGAAGCAGTCGCTGACAGTCAGGTGCTCTTTTTCCTGTTAGTCTCACTACTGTACCAGTAAATTTAGAGGCTAAAATGTCCAATCGAAGGTACAGTAGTGAAGAGGCCTACACGTTTCTGAGCATGACAGATAGAGAAAAAGGAAGTCACCCATCTGTCAGATTCAGACCCAGAATATGAATTGGTAGACAGCAGCAGCACCCTGACAGATAGCTCTGACGACGGAGTAGTGGTCCCTTCCAAGGTAAGGTGTACCGGACCCTGTTCTTCTGCTGTGGCTGAGGTGCAAGAACCGCAGGGCTCTCATATGGAGCAGAGAGACAGTACTAGTGCCACTCATCCTTCTGGTGAACTGGCAAGCACCAGCAGCCTAGTACATCCTGCTCGTACATCCAGCACTGCAGTAACACTTGGTGACGTGGCAAGTCCCATAAGTGCAGCTCAAGCTGGCTAGCACGATAGTGTCCAGCAGCCACCGAGAAGACAAACACAGGCCCGTCAAGCCCATAGTGCCCTTCCTGCTGCATTTGCCAATCCGAATTGGGAGCCCACCACTTCTGCAGCAACTGTACTTCCACCATTTACTGTCCGACCCGGAATTTAGGTGGAAACAGTTGCTTTTACGTCACTTTTTTATTCGCTGTTTGTCACGGAGGATCTTTATAAATCTATTGTGGACCAAAGCAATTTGTATGCTTGTCAATTCATCGCCTCTAATCCCCAGTTGATCCTTGCTAGAGATTGGAAACCTATTACAGTTTCTGAATTTAAGACCTTCCTGGGCCTATCCCTCCTCATGGGCATTACTAAAAAGAATGAGTTGCGGTCATATTGGTCCACTGACCCAATTCACTATATGCCCGTGTTCTCTGCCACCATGACCAGGACATGATACAAGCAGATCTTGCAGGTCATGCATTTCAATGATAATGAACCCTGTCGTTCTCGGGGTGACCCTGCATTTGATCGGCTCCTCGTAAACCACTTCAACCAACAGTTGCAGCCTTGTTTACTCCCGATCAAGTTGTCTGCGTTGATGAGTCCCTGATTAAATTTTCTGGCCGCTTGTCTATCAAACAGTATCTTCCCAGCAAGCGTGCCAGATATGGGGTCAATATGTATAAGCTCTGTGAAAGGGCAACAGGCTATACATATAATTTAATGGTTTACGGGGGGAAGAGATAGTCGCGTAGAGCCAGAGAACTGCCCAGACTACATAGGAAGCGCTGGTAAGATTGTGTGTCACCCTTATTTGGAAAGGGGTACCACGTGGACAATTACTACACACGTAAAGTGTAACCATTTTAATCTGTAGGGCCTTTGCTTTAAAAAAATATATAATGTTTGGGGGTTCAAAGTAATTTTCTTGCAAAAAAAAATTTTTTCATGTAAACAAAAAGTGTCAGAAATGGCTTTGTCTTCCAGTGGTTCGAAGAGTGGGTGATGTGTGACATAAGCTTCTACATGTTGTGCATAAAATGACAGGACAGTTCAAAACCCCCCAAGATAACCCCTTTTTGGAAAATAGACACCCCAAGCTATTTGGTGATAGGCAAGTTAATTCCATGGAATATTTTATATTTTGCCACAAGTTGTGGGAAATTTAAAAACACATTTTTTACACAAAGTCACTAAATGATATATTGCTCGAACATGCCATGGGCATATGTAAAATTACACCTCAAAATACATTCTGCTGCTTCTCCTGAGTATGAGGATACCACATGTGTGAGACTTTTTGGGAGCCTAGCCGTGTACAGGACCCCAAAAACCATGCACCGCCTTTTGTAGACGCTATAACTTTTGTGAAAACCAATAAATATATACGCTTATTGACATTTTTTTTACCAAAGACATGTGGCTGAATACATTTTGGCCTAAATGTATGACTAAAATTTAGTTTATTTGATTTCTCTTATAGCAAAGAGGAGAAAATATAATTTTTTTTTCAATATGTTCAATCTTTTTCCATTTATCTCAAAAAAGAAAAATTGCAGAAGCAATCAAATACAATCAAAAGAAAGCTCTATTTGTGGGAAAAAAAAGGACCCAAATTTTGTTTGGGTACAACATTGCATGACCGCGCGATTACCAGTTAAAGCAGCGCAGTGCCAAACTGTGAAAAAGTCTTTGGGTCATTGAGCAGCCAAATCTTCCAGGTCTGAAGTGGTTAAGGGGCAAATCCTTCCAGTCCTTAAGTGGCTAATGAAACTTGTAAATTGGATATTTTCAATAAAAATATTAGAAAAAATAAATAAGTGTCAAAACAACCAAAAGTGAAGAAAATGTCCAATAAATGGTTAAAGTGTTGTAAACCATTACATACACCCAGTGAACTGAGAAGCCTCAAGTGGTACACAGAGATGAAACATATCCTCCTGCATAAGTTGTACCTGTAAATTTGCAGTCTTCTCTTGTTTACATCTGTTCACAGTGCAGAATTTATACAGATTGTCTGAGCTTTCAGAGGCTGGGGACAAGGAGCTGAAGTTACACACAGTGAGGAGAGCTGAGAGATGATTTGAGGGAAGGGACACACCCTCTTCACACAGCACCCAGGAATAGAGCTAAGGCTGTCAAACACAGGCTGTTTGCTGGATTTTCCACCACTGTCACCTTTTTACTTCTTGGTGTCAGGAAATCCTGTCAGACGTGGCTCATGTTGATAGCAGATGAACAAGGCAGGAGAAAGAAATGGCGCTTAGTGCTCTAGGTTGAGACAAGTACACACTATACAAGGATATTCTTGGATTCATATTTCATGCCAGAGGTTTACAACCACTTTATTGAGAATGCAGTGTCACTTGTGAGTGTAATCCCTTCTGTACACTTTCACTGATTACCAGATAGTTAGACCCCAAATATCAAGAGGTCTCACAGCACATATGTGTACCTGGACAGTCCATCAGAAGACGATTAGACTGCTGCCAAAGTTATCTCAGCCAGATTAGACAGCAATCTGTCCAGAGTCTTTGAATCCACAACAGAGTGACAGTACAGAGATGGTGGGATCAATTTCCTGGTAAGGAGGGTGTCTGTGAGATCCTGGCTCCAGTATGGAGCCATACTGCAGCCAGGAACTCACAGACAACCCCCCTTCTAAGAGATTACTCCTACCGTCTCTGAGCTGTTACACTGCTGTGGATTCAGAGACTCTGGAAAGACTGCTGTTTAATCTGGCTGAGATGAATTTTGCAGTGGTTGAATGGTCTTCTGATGGAGTGTCCTAGTACACATATGCACTTTTGGTCCTCTTGCTTTTTGGAGTCTAATTATCTGATAAGCAATGAAAGTGTGCATTGGTAGCGAAACACAGAAGGGATTACACTCTCAGAGTGACACTGCACTCCGAGTAATCATTCATTTGACATTTCCTTACTTCTGTTTTATTTTTACACTGATTGATGTTTATATTTTTATCACCTTGTGAATTATTTGTCATGTTCACAAAAAATCTTCAATGTGGATTACTGTATGTACTGTACAGTTGGTTAAAAGAGAAGTATGGCTAAAGGTTGTTTGTCCATACTTCTCATGTGTGTCACCGGAGTGCACTTACTTTTGCACTCCTGTGACCCCAAATCAGCCAATAGAAGGCTAAAGTCTGTTGTCGCCTGACATCACAGAGCCACTCCAGTCTATAGATGCATCCCGACAATAATGTTGAGATCCTCCCAGATGTCTGGATCCACCCAGATGCCTGCCCAGAAGCTGGTTCAGCCTCTCAGCACGCCACCCACTCCACAGCCCAGCCCTTCACTGAGCACTGTAAAGGCAGAGCACAGAGTGGTGACTGACTTTTAGAGATAGTGTTCCGAGAGGACCTAAGAACTGAATGATTAGCAGTCATGTATGTTTGTTATTTTCACTTCTCACATTTCTCCTTTTAATAGTTATGTAATTTAAAGCAAACAGTGCAACATGTTTTTTATATTTAAAATGTATATATATATATATATATATATATTTATTTATATATTTCTGTATTCAGATATAGGATGAGTGCTGCTGTCAGGTCTTTGTGTTTATAATGTTTGACACTGAGCGCAGAATTATTTTTATATTCATATCCAGAATTATAGTTCTTTACATAACATCATTACTGATGAATATAATGAGCACTAAAATAGTCTACGCATTTTACAGATTTGGTTGGCTTCCTTAGGTCTGCTATGTCAGTTTATATTTGATATTTATCACAACCGATAGGTATTGTAGCGGGGTGCCTGTGAAACAGGTTAAAAATACAGGAAAAGTGATTTATGGGATATATGTTCCTCCACAGATTCTTAGATTTGCAATCTAAGATAATGCTAGCAAAGACTTCAGGGTAAAAAGGACAGTTCTTTACCCTGTATTGGTAAAGTCCATTCCGGGGCTGATTTTTTTGGGAGTCTGATAGAGATCTGGGTGGGACACACTCCCAAGTCTGTGGACTGCAGTTTAATGTTTTCTTTTCATGTCTTGATTAAGGCAGCTGGTCCTAGCTCTCAGAGGGAGAGTGTGTGTCTCCATGTGAGGAGGCAACTAGGAGCATGGCTGCTTATCCCTGACTTTGGATATAAAGTATTTGTGTTTGTAAACACTACAAAACCAAGGACTGGTCAGATTACGGACACAGTATGGCTCGGTAGAGCAGAAGTTTATTTTTGTTTGATGGCAAGATGCCTTTTTTCTTCTGTTTGGGAATATCCTGTGGATTAAAAATGATGTTTTCCTAAAGAAACTGTGAGTTTGTCCCTGCATTGAGTCTGATCCCCTACAGTATACATTGGAAAAGTAAGCACAAACACATAGAATAGTGAAATATTACATTTGTTAAACATTTGATAATAGGTCTACTGAAGGTCCCATGATATATTTAAAAGCTGTATTATCACGTACCTGCTGAAGACTCGAATGTTGTGGAGGTCTCTCATGCTCCTCCTGCCCAACACTCCTGAAGGTGGAGACAGAGGAGGGTGGAAGAGCAAGGAGTGGCAATAGTGCCTGAGTTGCTAACTGGCAAAGTCCACTCTGTAAGAGGGTAGAACTGGTCATCACAGTCCTCAGAACAGGATGCAGGAGCAGTAAGTGTAAGGCTGAAGCGCTACCTCCTCAAAAACAAAATACATTTCTCACAGTTACAAACAATATATAATCCTAAACAGTGATGGTGGTGCCCCCAATTGGCAACCCTCAATATGCACACTGTGTATCAAATGATTTATTTACTTAAACAATGGTAATAATTAGGGATGAGCTTCAAGTTCGAGTCGAACTCATGTTCCACTCGAACATTGCCTGTTCGCCTGTTCAGCGAACAGCGAACAATTTGGGGTGTTCGCGGCAAATTCGAAAAGCCGCGAGCACCCTGTAAAAGTCTATGGGAGAAATCTCAAGTGCTATTTTAAAAGCCTATATGCAAGTTATTGTCATAAAAAGTGTTTGGGGACCTGGGTCCTGCCCCAGGGGACATGTATCAATGCAATTTTTTTTTTTTAAAAACGTCCGTTTTTTCAGGAGCAGTGATTTTAATAATGCTTAAAGTGAAACAATAAAAGTGTAATATTCCTTTAAATTTCGTACCTGGGGGGTGTCTATAGTATGCCTGTGAACGGGACGCATGTTTCCCGTGCTTAGAACTGTCCCTGCACAAAGTGTAATTTTTGTAGGAAAAAAAGCCTATTTAAAACCACTCGCGGCTAATGAATTGCCGGCTCCCGTAACACAGAGAACAGTCGTTCATTGAAAGTCATTGATAAAAAAAAAATAATTGATAAAAAAAAGAAAAGCGTGGGGATTCCCCCAAATTCAATTACCAGGTCCTTCAGGTCTGCTATGGATATTAAGGGGAACCCCGGGCAAAAAAAAAAATGGCGTGGGGTCCCTCTCAAAATCCATACCAGACCCTTATCTGAGCACGCAACCTGGCAGGCCGCAGGAAAAGAGGGGGGAACGAGAGCGGCCCCCGCCCCCCTCTGACATCATGGGGAAAGCCATAGAAGATGGAAGAAGAAGATGAAGAAACCGAAGGATGAAGAAAGGAAGAAGGAAGACCAGAAGAAAGAAGATTTTAATAAAGGAATTGTCAAAGACCGTCTCCTGTCATTTTTAACATTTTTGTCACTTTTTTGGTGAAATGGTAGGGGTACTTTTGAACCCTTTACCATTTCACACAGGGGGGGTGGGATCTGGGGTCCCCTTGTTAAAGGGGGCTTCCAGATTCCGATAAATTCCCTGCCCGCAGACCCCCACAACCAATGGCTAGGGTTGTGGGGACAAGGCCCTTGTCCCCATCAACATGGGGACATGGTGCTTTGAGGGGTCACAGACCCCCAAAGCACCCTCCCAATGTTGAGGGCATGTGGCCTGGTACGGTTCAGGAGGGAGGGGGGCCGCTCTCGTCCCCCCTCTTTTCCTGCGGCCTGCCAGGTTGCGTGCTCGGATAAGGGTCTGGTATGGATTTTGAGGTGGACCCCACACCATTTTTTATTTTTTTTGGCTGGGGTTCCCCTTAAAATCCATCCCAGACCTGTAGGGTCTGGTATGGATATTTAGGGGGACCCCTACGTCTTTTTTTTTTTAAATTTGAAGTGGGGTTCCCCTTGATATCCATAGCAGACCTGAAGGGCCTGGTAATTGAATTTGGGGGAATCCCCACGCTTTTTTTTTTTTTTATCAATGACTTTTCTTTTATCAATGACTTTCAATGAATGACTGTTTTACGGGATCCGGCAATTCATTAGCCGCGAGTGATTTTAAATAGCTTTTTTTCCTACAAAAATTACACTTTGTGCAGGGACAGTTCTAAGCACGGGAAACATGCGCCCCATTCACAGGCATACTATAGACACCCCCCAGGTACGAAATTTAAAGGAATATTACACTTTTATTGTTTCACTTTAAGCATTATTAAAATCACTGCTCCTGAAAAAACGGCCGTTTTAAAAAAAAAAATTTGCATTGATACATGTCCCCTGGGGCAGGACCCAGGTCCCCAAACACTTTTTATGACAAAAACTTGCATATAGGCTTTTAAAATTAGCACTTGAGATTTCTCTCATTGACTTTTACAGGGTGCTCGCGGCTTTTCGAATTTGCCGCGAACACCCCAAATTGTTCGCTGTTCGCTGAACAGGCGAACAGGCAATGTTCGAGTGGAACATGAGTTTGACTCGAACTTGAAGCTCATCCCTAATCATTACCATTGTTTAAGTAAATAAATCATTTGATACAGTGTGCATATTGAGGGTTGCCAATTGGGGGCACCACCATCACTGTTTAGGATTATATATTGTTTGTAACTGTGAGAAATGTATTTTGTTTTTGAGGAGGTAGCGCTTCCGCCTTACACTTACTGCTCCTGCATCCTGTTCTGAGGACTGTAATGACCAGCTCTACCCTCTAACAGAGTGTGACCCCGCCCCCCTCTGACGCACAGTGACGTCATGGGGACTTCCCTATGGCTTTCCCCATGACGTCAGAGGGGGGCGGGGGCCGCTCTCATTCCCCCCTCTTTTCCGGCGGCCTGCCAGGTTGCGTGCTCAGATAAGGGTCTGGTATGGATTTTGAGGGGGACCCCACGCCATTTTTTTTTGCCCGGGGTTCCCCTTAATATCCATAGCACACCTGAAGGGCCTGGTAATTGAATTTGGGGGAATCCCCACGCTTTTTTTTTTTTATCAATTGTTTTTTTTTTATCAATGACTTTCAATGAACGATTGTTCTCTGTGTTACGGGAGCCGGCAATTCATTAGCCGCGAGTGATTTTAAATAGCTTTTTTTCCTGCAAAAATGACACTTTGTTCAGGGACAGTTCTAAGCACGGGAAACATGCGCCCCTTCACAGGCATACTATAGACACCCCCCAGGTACGAAATTTAAAGGAATATTACACTTTTATTGTTTCACTTTAAGCATTATTAAAATCACTGCTCCTGAAAAAACTGCAGTTTTTTTAAAAAAAAAATTGTATTGATACATGTCCCCTGGGGCAGGACCCAGGTCCCCAAACACTTTTTATGACAATAGCTTGCATATTAGCCTTTAAAATTAGCACTTCTGATTTTGAACGTTCGAGTCCCATAGACTTTAATAGGGTTCTAAAGTTCACACGAGCTTTAGGTCTGTTTGCAGGTTCTGGTGCGAACCGAACAGGGGGGCTGTTCGGCTCATCCCTAGTAATGATAGCTTCCTAATAACTCAATCCATACAATGTCCGTAAAAATATAGTGACTTATTACAACAATGAACTAATATAAAACATAACTAAAAATCAACATAAATTATGGTGAACGTGACCACTTGAACTTGCCACTTGCTTGAAAAAACAATTAATTAATATTCAGCCACATGAACCAATGAAAAGAAGTTTCACCTTTTGGACTAGGCTCATTAAAAATGTTATGAGCTTATTGTTCAGAACAGTATATAGGACAAGGATAAGAAGTCATAGGGATCACTCTTCACCCCTGTTGGGCTTTGTAAGATGTAGACTATTGTCTGATAGTTAGTTATAAATATGCATGGTTATTTTGTTCACGGGAAGAAATTAATCCTTTTGTTTTATTCATAAACTGTACATAGCAATATACATTAACAAGTGTTGCATGCAATTTTGATATTTTATGTAAGATTGTTTATGTCCATCCACAAATCCTACTATTTATTGTAAATATATGTCTAGTGAATAAATATTCATTTAATTCCATATTCCATATTTGGTCTGTATTTATATCGGTCGATTTGTGTTTTTGAAGATTTCTGCTTGGTGTAAAAAATGACTCAATATAATCATTCAGGCAATTCCTGACGCAAATGCATAACAGGAATATGAGCATGTGTGCATTGTGCAAACGCATGAGCTAGAGCATATACCTACACTGATTTTCTGGTGCTAGGAATCCAGTTTAAGTACATGTATACACAACAAATAAAATATTAGAGCTGCCACCCTCAAGTTACACAAATCAGGTGTATCTTTCCCTAAATGTCAAACACAAAGAAGTGATCTGCAGAAAGATGAGAAAATAGAAGGTCATAGGTCAGGATGCCATAGGTACTCCTCAGGGAAGAGGGAAGAGAAAACACAATCAGCTAGAATGATAAACAGATATTACTTTGAAGCCAAGAAATGGAGTTTCCTGCCCCTGAATGTATCACATCTGATTCTAGGACCTGACAGCTTCCCACAAGAATATGATGCATGTAACCGTAGAGTACACATCATGATGTCTGCATGCAACAAGCATGCAATCACATCATTAAAAAATGTCCAAACGAGAATCAAAACAGGCAATCTGTGTCCACTTGATCCAGGAATTATATATGCCCTTGGTACACCCTATTGGCTACCCTGGTGTGAATATCCCTACTTTGCAAAGGTTCTGGTTTCCTGAATCTCCCCCTTCTTTTTTTTTTTGCTTCCTCTCTCCGATTATGTTCTTGTTCCCCTTCTTCTCTTGGCCAGCTAGATGCACTTTGCCACACTTAATTAATGACCTCATCATATAGCGCTGGGCATTTTTACCCTGTTTCCTCTTTGAGCCTTGGCGGGCCTCCTGCTATATGCAAATTGGGGGACTCAAGAAAAAATTGACTTTAGAGGCACATGTATATAAAATTAACAAATTTATTGATCTACATCAAAATATTCTGTAAATGATAAAGACACTTAATTTCTAATTATTTCTATTACAGCAACAATGGGTAGCGGACTATTTGTATATCCTCCTAGAGGATGGATAAGCATATAAGACCTATGCATGAAAATTATACAACCGGATTCACATATCCTCCGAACAGATTAATTTGTCCTCAGTCGACCTCATGTTATATGACCTGGCCGCTTCTTCAGTTACTCTGACAGCGCTCACCCCCATAACCTGGTAGGGGCCCTCCAACACGGCCGCAAAAGGGCTCACTTGTCAAAATGTAGGGACACACAAAACTGACACCTAACTTTGGGGCTGAATGCCTCCACTTGCCTTCGGGTATAAGTTTTCTTGAAGTCCAGAAATGCCTTAGTGCAGAATCTGCACTGGTATATACATGGTACGTCTGCTGTGTGTTGAGTTCTTTAAATAAAATTCAATGCATAAATTAAAAGGGAAGTCACAAAAATAATGGTTAAACAAACATTAAAATTACAAACCTGAACAAAATACCTGAAAAACTAAACAAGAAAGCAAAGAGAAACTAGACATAAAAAAGACAAAAAACAAATGGTAAAAACCAAAGTAAAGGGGAAATAAAGCAGATACCATGGACTAAAAACAGAATTAAAGAAAATGAAACTTATATGAAACATAAAAATGACAAATAATAAACCCTAATACAAATATATGATAAAATTGCAACATATATAGATAAACAAAACAAAGATCAAATATCAAAACAAAGAAGGGAGAAAAAAAATGAAAACATATTTTTTTGCCCAATAAATTTCCTTTAAATATGTACGTTTGAACAGTGTTAAGTACTAGGGTCTGGTTTATAGTCAGAAATAGGTACATTATCATTTCATTATATGTTCTAACTTTATTCCCTATGGGCACAGTTTAACATGTTTCTATTCTCCTTCTCTCAGTCTAAGAGCTGCTGTGTAGAGGATTAAGGCTGAGACAGATTCAGGTATAAATGTGCTTTGTTTTAGAAAAAAAATTATAATAATTAAAAAAAACTTTGGTTTTAATAAATATACAATTGCATTAACAGTTTTGTTTTATATTTGCCTGGAGCTCATCTTTAATATGGATGCTCTTCTTTGAAAAATGAATACCCTAAAATATTATGAAAAAATATTAACATATTTTTTTCTTCCCTTCTCGCTGGAATGCTAATCCAATCATCAGTGCTTTCGAGCAGAATGAGTTGAATATTCTTGCATGTTGCTCAAGCAAAGGAAACATTTTGGACTTTGTCTTGAACTTATGTAAAGCTTTAACATTCCTAGGATCATAAAGCAGTTTATGAACCATGAAGCATGGTAAGAAAATGACAACTTCTACAATCAAGTGTAAATGGCACAAATATAAAGTAACGGTGCATATAAATCACTAATGTTACTAGAATATTTAAATTAATCGTCATATGGGTCATTAACTGTACAAATATATTGCTGTGTTTGGCGTCATTACTAGGTTATCTACCTGATGTTTTTACAAACTAAGAGTCATACATGGTGTATTAAAATAGCTTGTAAAAGTTTGGTAAATGTCATAGATAGGACAAGAAATGGAGAGAAAGACAGACAGACAGAGTTCAGGGGTCTGTATTAAGTGAGGCAGATTTTAGGGGTCAGTAATAAGTGGGGGAGGGGGGACATTTTTGAAAATTGTTAAGCTTAGGCAGGAATACCACTTTAATAATAAATGAAAGAAGATATCAACCACATAGCGCATTGTTTCATGGGTCGGCCTATGAATACACTTCCAGTGTGACAAGCAGGGCAGAATGATGCATGTGTAAGGGGCACAGTGGCAGCACTTAAGGGGCACAATGGCAGCACTTAAGGGGCACAATGGCAGCACTTAAGGGGCACAATGGCAGAACTTGGGGCACAATGGCAGCACTGGGGCACAGTGGCAGAACTTGGGGCAGAGGGGGGCACAGTGGAGCGTTTGATGGGCACAGGGGTAGATGGGTGGGGGGGTGGGGGTTGCTGTAACCTGTGGAAGCTAGGTGGGGTGACAAGCAGGGCAGAATGATGCATGTGTAAGATGCCTTGACTGGGGAGGAAGGTTTAGGTGGGTAGGAGAGGGGTGGAATGAGGGGTAGATGGGTGGGGGTTGCTGTAACCTGTGGAAGCTAGGTGGGTGACTTGAAGATAGAAGGCAAGGTGGTATGAGGGGTAGGTGAGATGTTATGGGCGGTAGGCAAGGCAGTACTGTAAAGTGAGGCGGTATGGTAGAGTAGGTGAGGCGATATGGGGGGTAGGTGAGGCAGTATGGGAGGGTAGGTGAGACCGTATGGGGGGTAGGTGAGGCTGTGTGGGGGTGGGTGAGGCAGTGTGAGGGATAGGGGTGGCAGTATGGGGGGGTAGGTGAGGCAGTATGAGGGGTGGATGAGGGAGTATGGGTGGGTGAGGTGGGAAGACATTTTTACAGGTACCAGCAGGAGAATATTTGGCTCCCTTGAGTCCCTCAGTGCCACTGGTCAGTCTGGAACATCTCTGCAGAGCCTGCCCTGTGTCCTAGTTTCCTGCCTGCAGTGATGTCACAAACAAGCCATATGGGTCTGATGGAGGAAGTTCCGTTCTTGCCCTCCTTCTCTGAATGTCAAGTCTGGTGGCGGGGCAAGCACATGATTGGTTGTTAGGATGCTGATGTCCTAGCAACCAAACAAGTGCTTGCCCCTCCCCCAGGCCCTGACTTTCAGAGAAGGAAGAGGGCAAGAACTGAGGAGGGGAAGTCTGGGGACCACACCGCCGCTGAAGCTCAGCCTATATTCTCTGACAGATCTGATTGCTGAGGCTGAGCGGCACAGCTCCATGCAGCAGCAGGGATTAACTGGGCTTTTGAGCAGGGTGCTCTGGGGGGATTCAGACCCCCCCCCCTTATCTATGTCCCTGCGTCGGATAGTAGGTTAACCAGCAGCCGTGGCTGCGCCCCCTAGCCAGCAATGCACCCTAGGCGGCTGTCTAGTTCGCCTAGTGGTAGCGCCGGCCCTGCACGCATGTAAAAATTGCAAAAGCAAGGCAATGTTTTAACTCCTGCTTTTATGAAGGCAGTGGAGAAAGCAGTTGGACAAGGCATACAAAGAACAAGACATACAGCAACTACAGCAGAAGGATGGTTTAATCTGTTAACATGCTGCTCTCCTGAAACAGGAGAAAAACCAACAAACTTTTCTTGACAAGGTAAAAGACCTGAAAAATCATTTAAAGAGAAACGATCTCTATATCATCGATCTCCCAGAGAGTTACACAGTGAGTACACTTCTTGAAATGTGCTCTACCCCCATTCATAAGACCTTGGAGATCACAAGGGCCCCCAATCACATTACATGTTCCTCATTAAAGCAAACTAGCTTTTCCCAAGACATGATAGAGTACAACTCAATGGAAGGATAATTATAATCTTATTTTTCTACCTACACTGTTAAGCTGGCTACTTCAGCAGGAACTGGCCAAATTTCAATCTAGGTGTAGCCACCATGTTCAACAAAATTCAGTCATTAGAATGTCATGTCATGCTTCTGTTTTTCTTAGCTTGACTTGGCTATCTCTTTTGCACTTGCCTCCATCAACAAGGGGACAAGCTACTGTGTCTGATGGTCTCACATGTATAGGGTCCCACTGCAGCATGGAGGGCTGCAGCAAACAGCCACAGCCCTCCATGCTGCAGTGTCTTTTGGATTTTTCATTCTCACCCTTGGTGCACCCTTGGTGCACAAATCGACTGTGACTGTCTCCTGATGAACTGGGCGTTGCCCCATGAAATGCATAGAGATTACATTTTTCGCAAATGAATATTGATCCATTTATCAGTATCGGCATCCTGAATGTACATTGTTGAAATGATGCACATACAAACCGACTGCGACTGTCTCCTGATGAAGTGGGCGTTGTACCACGAAATGCATAGACATTGCAGTGTTCGCAAATTAATACTGATCCATTTATCATTATGTCGGCATCTTGAATGTACATTGTTGAAATGTGACCTTACTCTTACACAATGAATGTGAATATGTACTTGATATTTTTTATGTAAATCAAATAATTTTTGGATTTTGTATACATTTGTTGTACTATTTTAAAGTCCCTTGGGCAAATTGTTCTTCTGTTCAGTAATGAGGTTTTCCTTATATTATTTACCCTGCTGGTTGAGTTACATAGTTAGTCAGGTTGAAAAAAGACACAAGTCCATTCAGTTCAACCACAAAAGTATTGTTAGCCAATAGTGTTAGGCTATTTTCTCAGTTGGTGAATGTTCTTTTGGTTATTATTCACTTAGGATCAAATTTAAGCGAAGGTTACATTTGCCCCCCCCCCCGCCCCCCTGTGAAAGGCAACAAATAGAAACTGACATTACGCACATATTACAAAAAATACTGGCATTATTTATTACTTTTTTGCAATGATAAGATGCTATTTTATAAACAGATCGCTCAATCTTAACCTCGTTACAATAAACTAAACTAACCTCTTACACTGAGCCAACCCCTAGAATGACATAGTTACCTTATCTGCCATCTAGCTCCTTACTGAAACTTGACAGCACATATTGGAAGGCCGGGTACCGGCCTGAAGTTATGGGAGGAGCCCGGAGGGTATTTAAGCAGCCCAAAGGCCGCCGGTCTTTGTCGGTTTCCTGTGCGAGATATCTGATACGTCAGACATCTAGGACCGACTCGTTCGAGACAAGCGCTGTTGGTGCCGGTTCGTAAGCTCCGTTTCGTCTGTCCGCCTCCTTTTGTTGCAGTCCCGCGTTCCGTGTTTGTAAGTCGTGTTGTCCCTTCGTGTCGCACTCGTGTCGCCGAGTCGCAGTTCCGTACAAAGAGTCTGGTTCGGCTGTCGCAGGTAGGGCTTCGGATCCCATGTTTTACGTTCTCATGCACTGCTTATCATGTCACTAAACTGTGGTCTGCGTAGCTCACGAACCACGCACCACTTGTCTCGAAAACCTAAATAGTTACACGCACGTTTTTGGTTGTACACGATCGGGAGCCACCTAGCGGCACGCACATTTAGGGCCGCCCGCCACGACACTCCGACCGATGCCGCATCCGGCACTCAAGGGTTCCCCTTACGCGGTCGTATTACGTAGTCTTTGAATCGTTCAAACATGGCTCACGCACGGGTGCCGTTCGCACTCACACGCATCGTTCATGTCCTGTCATATTATTCAAATCGGTTATGCCAGCAAGCGTGCCAAATCGCTATTTGCATTCCGAATCGCTGTTGGCATGTTAATTGTACGAATCACTTTGACCGTGTCGAAACATTTCATGTATTAGCATGGCAATCATTTCGTCATTTCATACATGGCTAACGTATCAGGCCATTCGGTCATGCTAAGTCATTTCGCATCAGTTAAACAGGGCGTTCATGCCATCATTTCGATCCTGGCCGCACTCAGATTCAAGTCATGTCGCACTCAGGCACGGATTTGTCTCGGGGTACCCAGGTTACGGCCGTATTACCATACATGTTTCAGAGGTTGGCCCACCGCTCGTACGGATGCGGGCTCGAGTCCAGCCTTTGGCATGATATCGGTCATTGGCCATGTATCGGTCTGAATCCGGTCGCATCCGGGATGCATCGATTCGCACTGATTCGCCTAGCCGCTCGGCCTCCTTTCTATACATGCTCCAGAGATTAGATTCGGTTACAAGTTGCTCGGTTTGTTGTAATCTAGTCTTTGTCATGGTTTCATTTCGGTCACCATACCTCTGGGTAGGTCCGGTCGCATCCATAGATGCTCCGATCGGGGCGATCCAGACGCACGACTACCCGGCCTCATTTCGATACATGCGCCAAGGGCGGAATCGCATCACAGGTTGCGTTCACTCTTGATTCTTGCCCTTGTCATGGTATGTCATTTCTGTCTCACCTTACCATGCCCGGCATGAATGCAGTCACTTCCCCGCACTAATTCGTGTCGGCGTGCCCTAGGCCGGCCTCATTTCAATACATGCGCCAGGGACGGAATCGCAAAAAAAAAAAAAAAAAAAAGAGACTTTGATTCTTGTCCTTGTCATGTTATATCATTTCTATGTCACCTTACCACGCCCCGGCGTTAATTGGTCACCTCCCTGTACGAATTCGCGCCGGCGTGCCCTAGGTCGGCCGCATTTCTATACAAAAAAAAAAGAGAGAAAGGGGTTCAGTCACTAGACAGTGGTAGGATGATCGAGGTCGCTGGCACACGAGTGCTTGCGTTCCAAATGCATACTGTAGCACTTGGAGTCGGACCCGGTGGCAGCTGGATGTCACAGTTCGGCCTCAGCATACCCAGGCAGTTGACCTCATTTCACGGTTGCCTCATTTCTGTACGTGCTCCAGAGTCCGGCTCACAGTCACCCCCATACGGTACGAACGGGCCGGGCCCTGTCACGGGAAGTTCATTTCAGTTAAGGCAACATGTCATGTCAGTCATTCGTGTTGTTATCTGTCATTTGATTCCACAGCTGTCTCGGCAGTCGACTTAAGTCACTATCGCCTGTTGTTATCATCTACGTTGGGTTCCGTCGCTCTGGACGGCAGCAGTTTCAGGCTCTTAAATAGGTACTTTCTCTCACACTCTCTCAGGTCAGTCGGATTCAGTAGGTCCACCTGCACCAGCTTGATCAGGGTTCCAGCAGGTAAAAAAAAAAAAAAAAAAACAGGGGCGTGGGGGGGGGGCTCCTGCTTTCTCATGGCAGGTACGTATACCGTAGGTGACACGTCCAAACTCATTTCTTGACACCTCTTTATAGGCCCAGCCTGCAGACACGTGACCAGTCTACTAAGTAACGGGTCTTGGCAGCCGCCATGTCATCAGTCGGCAGCGATGACCTCACCACCCCGCTATCTCCGGCGTCAGCCTCCGAGGCTGGCAGTGTCCAGTCTCTTAGGGCATGGACAATTCCCAGGCTGTCCGCCGAGCTGAGGCGCAGAGGGATACCCTTCTCGTCCGCGGCCAGGAAGGCGGAGCTATTCAGGCTCCTCTTCCCACCACCGGCCGCAGCAGGCCCCAGCAGCCAGCAGGCGTCTCTGGAATCTATTTCAGCCGCCGTCGCTCAGCTACACACCCTCGTGTCTTCCCTGTCTTCCTTGATTGTGTTTGGCTGTGTTTAGTGCAGCTCCAGACATCCAGTGGAGAGAGGGAGAGCATGGCCTCCTCTAGCCCAGGCCAGGTGCCTGACCTCCGGCCTGAAGGACCCAAGAAGGGCCCTGTTCTCGCGGACCTAGTAAGGGAGGAGAAGTTGCATCTTGAGGCCCAGCTGAAGCTTGCTGACTGGACCTTGATGCAGCCAGGTGAAGATGCGGTGAGAGCCGCAAAAAGGATAGACAAGACTAAGTCCTTGATGTCAAGATACACTCAGGTGTATTGTGAACGCATGAAGTTGCTTGCAGAGCTAAGGAACAGAAGGGACAAAACTAGCAGTGGAAAGAGGCCTGAATTCAAGACGGCTATTGACAGCTTAAAGAAGCAGTGTAACCGAATCAGTGAGGTCATGACAGGCCTCTTAGATTTTGGCTCTGGAGAGAAAGGTTTTCTGCAAGGAATCGATAAAGTGATGCGTAAGGCATGTGAAGAGGGTTCCCAGGCTGTGAGAAGGCGCAACCAGCGCCTCTCCCAAATTGCAGGGAGTGGAAGCAAGGTGGAGGATCCAGCCATGGAGGAGGAAGCCCCAGTGAGCGGTAGTATGCAGGAGATGGAAACAGACCCGGCCCAAGTGACTGGTGGTGAGACGGTAGATCCAAGAGACCCAGCTATGGAGGTGATGGCCCCAAAGACTGGTGGGGAAGAAGCAAGTTTGCAAGTTTCAGCAATGGAGGTGGCAGCCCCAGAGACAGATGGAAAGACAGTGTGCCCCTGTGGTGATAATGTGGAAGGCTCCTGTGTGCCTTCTGAGTCTCTGCCTGTGAGAGAGGCAGTAGACGGGGTTGGCCAGGGGGAGTCTAGTGAAGCAGTGTGTGATCCAGCACTGTGTGTTGTAAAGAAAACCCCGGTGGTTAAGCTTTCCAGATTACAAGAAGACAAGAAGAAGAAGAGCAATAAAAAGGTCTTACCTGTGCAATCCCCAGTGAGCTCTGTAAAAGTCTGTGAGCAGGATGTGCCGTCAGATACTGTGTCGGCAATCACTGCTGTAAGCCAGACACAGGGTGAGGGGAGAAAGGCTAAGGTTAAGGGGACTAAGACTGACAGTAGGAGTCAAGCCAGTATGGCTGCCTCTAAGGGGGGAACATGTGACGAGACTTTGGTAATGGCGGAGGGTGGTAAAGGAACGCCATCTTCCCAGTGGGAGGTGGGAGGTGCATCTCAGCCGGGAGCCAATCAGCTGTTGTCCTCCGGGAATGGCGTGGTAGTGGGAGGCGGAGCTACGGCGGGAGGCGGGGCTACGGCGGGAGGCGGGGCTACGGCGGGAGGCGGAGCTATGGCGGGAGACGGAGCTACAGCGGGAGGCGGAGCTACGGCGGGAGGCGGAGCTATGGCGGGAGGCGGAGCTACGTCAGGAGCCGTGAAGCCGGAAATTGCGGAGAGTGACGATGCGCATCACTTCCGGACGGCGATTCCCGCGGTTTGCGGTGCTCCGTGTCTCTCTGGGGAGGTAGGTGAGTCAGTGTCAACAACTGGTGGCACTTTGAATCCAGCACAGGCTGTAGCCGGGGGTGATTGCCTGTTGGGATCACAAAGAGAGGATGATCCAGCACTAGTATTTATCCGTGGTCTGGAGGGGTCTCAGCAGGGGGAGACTGTGGTGGATTCATGTGGGGCTCACATGGCTGGTGAAGAAAGTTGGTCAGAGGACTGGGATGACCTCCTGGCTGGCCGGTCCTCGGGGGACTCCGCAAGTGAGGGTCCGTCTGAGGTTCAGCCTGTACCCAGGAGAAGTGAGAGGATACAGGGGAAGGGTTCGGTGGTCCAGGATAAAAAGGATGTTGTTGGGGCTTCTCCTTTGGCGGCTTCTGTGGGGTCTCCTCCGGGGGTCCCCCTCCCCGGGCAGATCCTTAGGGGTGCGCCGGAGGTTGACCTCCTGACAGCTTTGGGGGAGCACCGCTCATATGCTAATGTGGCGGGGGCTAGGGTAGCTTTGGGTCCAATATATGACCAGTTTGGTGCGCGTAATTTTCGGGTCCCCCCAGCGGACCAGTTTTCAGGTGCAAATTCATGGTCCCGTGGTATTGGGGGCCCGGAGAGAAGGCGCAGAAATGTAGTCCAGCTCAGGTGGGAGGGGGAGGGTCAGTGCCCCAGTAGGGGCCAGGTGGTGGATGTGATCCTGTCTCTTGGGATCAAAGTCGCAGATATCTTTGCAGTGATCCACCCTGCTGGATCGCGCGAATTTGATCTGAGTTTTGTGAATGTGGTGGTTATGGAACTTTTTATAACTGCTTTTGGGATTATCAATGGTACAGAGCCCTGGAAGGGGTTCAGGATCATTCCCCTTAGCCGACAGGAGGATGTAAAGAGCATCACTGTTCTGGTGCGCAACGAAAGTCTGCCGCCTGAAGATATCGGGACATGGCTGAGTAGGTATGGTCAGTTGCAGGGTCCCTTGAGGAAAGGGTTGGATGAGCGTGGGGTGTGGACCGGTGCATGGAACACCAGGATCAAGTTAAGTAGGCAAGGGAACACGATGGCACATGTCCCTGGTAGTGCCTTTATTGGCAGGGACAGGATCCTGGTGTTCTATCCCGGTCAGCCCCGGCGCTGTTTTCGGTGTGGGTGCCCAACCCATTTAAGTGCAGACTGCACAGTAATGCGTTGCACCAAGTGTAATAAGTTTGGGCATTCGAGTGACTCCTGTGGCCTCATTCAGTGTAATCTGTGCGGCCAAATGGGGCACCCCTTTAGTAGATGCCCTAGGGCCTACAGAGAGGGTGCTCCCCCTGCTGGTGATGCTCCTGGTGGGGGTCGGGTACCTCCCCGGGAGCAAAGGCCGGCTAAGGAACGAAAGGAAAGGGTTTCTGTTAGTAAAGTGGCAGGTCAGAAGGTTGTGCGGGCTTTGGCCTCGGGAAATCCTGGTCCTGTCTTGCAGAGTGGGGGTTCCGCTGAGCCCCCCATTCCACCCCCTCCCCCCCCCCCCCCCCGGGGCCCCTCCCCCCCCAGTGTCCCTTCCCCCACGTTCCCTGAGCCCTTACCATGCTTTCCCTCCCCTCCCCAGGCATCTCCTCTCTGATTCCTCTATGACTAGCGATGAGCAGGTGGAGGAAGAAGAGATGGAGGTAACTGTAAAAGGAACCCAGAAGCGTCCTAAAGAAATATCTGATGAGGAGGGTGATAGGGATCCCATGCGTGAAAGTACAGAATGGGTAACCATAAGAAAGAAGAAACAAAACCACAAAAAAAAGAAAAAGAAAGTTCTTGAGTCGGGTCCCCGGCAGGGACCTGGAGGTTGTTTAAAGGTTGTGAGCATGGTTCCTTCTTCGGGGGCTGAGTATGATGGGGAGGAGGAAGAACTGTGAGTGCAGTGATCCAACAGTTTAGTACCAGGGTAATGCTGCTTTAATTAGTGGCGTTGCCTGTGGGAAGTAGTTGGTGAGCCAGACTATTGTAATTTGATTGTAATATGAAATGAGTGTATAAGGTTGATCTTTGTTATGTAAACTTTATGTTTGTAAATATGGTAGCAGTGACTGTATAATAAAAAAAAAAAAAAATATCCCTGTCTTCCTCGATCGTTGAGGTCCAGGACAGGGTGTCTCGTCTAGAGGCCAGCCCGGCTGCCACGGTTCCGGACCCTGCGGTGGTCCCAGCCATCAGTGCACCGGCCGCAGGTAGTGAGCTTGCCATGTCTACCGTTCACCCTTCCCACCTGGTGCCACCCAGCGTAAGGAAGGACATTTTAGAGGGCAGAGACGTTAACCTGGCCTCACTCATGATCTCGGTCCATGATCTGGCGGAGAACAAGGCCTACACCTGGGGGGACGTCTCCGTGGTTTTGAAGGCAAAGGATCCGAGGCTCAACAGAAAGCTCACGGTGCCCGAGTTCACGCTCGCTTTCGGCATGTTCAGGGACGTGCTGTGCTCAGCCTCCCCCGGCAGGCGGGAGGAACTGGACCTCTACCTCCATTTGATCGTAGACCTGGGCCACAAATACGGTGGCTCAGCGTTCTACGATTATCATCGGTCCTTCTTGGCCAAAGCCGCGGCCAGATTCTTACAGTTCCAGTTGACAACGGACTGGAGCGTAGTGGACACTGAGTTGTTCTGCCGCCACTTTGCGGGTCTACGCTCCCCGCTATGTGCTGTCTGTCAGTCAGCGTCCCACACCACGGTCTGGTGTGCCAACATAGCCTCTGTCCATCCGACAGCTTGCACGGCCTCTACCAGCACGAGCCAGGCTCAGCAGGCCCCGGCGCAAGGGCAGAAGGTGGACAAGTTGGGATGCCCGGTGCGGATGGTTGGGGGAGCCGCCATTTGCAACAACTTCAACTACGGCTCCTGCAATTTCAGCCAGTGCCGGCTCTTGCACGTTTGCACCCTATGCCAGAGGGCGCACCCCAGGGTCCTGTGTGAGGTCAAGCAGAAGAAACCGTGACTAAGCCGGGTCAATGTCCTTTGGCTCGACGTTCACTTGACCTCACACCCCACTCCGTCACTCGCCAGCTACCTCATCCGAGGTTTCACCGATGGGTTTCATACCGGGCTCATCACCCTGCCCCACTCCACCCACGAATGTCCGAACCTGCGCTCAGCAGCAACAGATGAGCCAGCTATTGACGTCCTTCTTCAGACGGAGTTGGATCGGGACTTTATGATAGGCCCGTTCAGTCAATCCCCCTTTAGTACCTGGAGGGTTAGCCCTATCGGGCTTGTACAGGGAAAATTTTCAAATAAAAAACGTCTGGTGTATGATCTGTCAGTGCCTCATTCTTCCGTCGTTCCCAGTCTCAACTCGCTCATCCCCTCCGAGGAGTTCTCACTGAAGTACGCTTCGGTAGACATGGCTATCCAGGCCATCCTCAGGACTGGGGTGGGTGCTTGGCTCTCGAAGGCGGACATATCTGACGCCTTCAAGCTGCTGCCTATACATCCTTCCCTGTGGTGCTGGCACGGCATCAAGTGGAGGGAGCGATATTATTTCGCGACCAAATTGACCTTCGGGTCTAAGAGTAGTCCTTGGTTATTTGACAAGTTCGCGGAGACCCTGGCGTGGATCCTTCTCCACGAGGCACAGTGCCACGAGGTCATTCATTATTTGGATGACTTCCTTCTGATAGAACCACCCGGGGCTCCCCCAGGGGACCTTGGAAAGTTGAGGACGGTTTTCGACAATCTGAACGTCCCCATAGCGGATCACAAGGTTGACGGCCCGGCGCACAAGATCACGTTCTTGGGCATCGACCTTGACACGCTTGCCATGCAGGCCAGCCTTCCCGCAGATAAGTTGGACCGTATCAGGACGGTTCTGCGAGAGTTCACCCGGGTGGGGGGATGTACTCAGAAGCAACTTCAGTCTCTCCTCGGGATGTTGAATTTCGCTATGAGGATCATCCCCCAGGGCCACTCCTTCGTGTCCCGATTGCTGGTCTTCCTGTCCTACACTCAGGACCCAGACCAGGTCGTCAGGCTGGATTCAGCAGCCAGGGCAGATCTAGCCATATGGGAACACTTTCTTAGTAATTGGAACGGTGTGTCCCTGTTCATCCCAGTAGTGTCCACGCTGTCACCCCAGGTGGTGACCGATGCGGCGGCATCCACAGGATGCACCGCCATTTTTGGCCATTTGTGGTTCGCCGCCCCTTGGCCTCCTCAGGCACTAGCCACACCGGGCTTCACTACCACGTCAGCCCTCTTTGAGCTGTTCCCCATCGTAGCAGCCGCTCACCTATGGGGTCACCATTGGTCTGGACAGACTGTGGCTTTTACGACAGACAATCAAGCCACAGCCGAGATCATCAGCAAGGACAGGTCTAAATCCAGGCCCGTCATGTCCTTCCTCCGCAGACTGGTCCAGCTATCCCTACAGCATCAGTTCAATGTTTACTGCTCATTCATTCCAGGGAAGTTTAACTCAGCAGCGGACGCACTCTCCCGTTTTAACTTTATTTTCTTTCTTTGAACAGATGCCAGGAGCCTACCCTCTTTCAGCCACTATCCCGGATTGGTCTCAGCTGACCTTGGACTAGCCCCCCATCTACACTCAGCTACTAGCATCATCAACGCTTCGCTCGCCCGCAACACCCGTCGGGCCTACCGGACGGCCTGGAGGGCGTTTAATAAGTTCCTGCCCCATCGCCCTCGTGAATCTTCCAGCGTCAAGCAGGTTCTGGCGTTTATCGCTTGTTGTCATTCTCACCTAGCACTGTCACACAGCACGATACGCCAGTACGTGGCCGGGGTGCAGCACTACCTGTCACTTCAAGACCCCGCGAGGCCTTCGGTGTTCTCCTGCCACGCAGTAAGGGCTCTACTGCGTGGAGTTCAGAAGCACCAGCCGCCAGTCAGCCCGAAGCGGGAGATCTTTAAGGGGATGTCTGACATCCTGGATAGGTCCCCTTTCGGTCTCCTCCTCAGCACCGTCCTGCAGGCTGCGATACACATGGCCTTTTATGGGTTTCTACGGCCCAGCGAGTTCACTCGCAGCCACCCAGCTGGTCCAGTCTTGCATAGAAGTAATCTCTGCCGCCACCAGGATCACTACGTCCTTCACTTGGTGACGTCTAAAACTCAGCAGCGAGGTTCCGGAGTAGATATTCACCTGTACAGGACCCACAACAACTGGTGCCCAGTTGCCGTGTTAAACCGCTTGACGGCACTGCTATCCGACCGCCCAGGGTCCAGTCCACTTTTACCCTTTCCAGTAAAACCCCTCAACTCGTCGCAGTTCGTGGAACATGTCCGGGTCCTTCTCGGTAATCTTCAATTGGACCCCAGCCAGTACTCCGGGCATTCATTCCGGATCGGGGCGGCCACGACGGCCTCAAGACAGGGGGTTCCGGACCATGTGATCAAGAAACTAGGTCGGTGGAAGTCGGCCTGCTTCTCTCGCTACATACCTAACCCACAGTTGGAGATGGCTCAGGCCTTTGCCCAACTTACTCAGTGACATTTACCTTTAATAAATAATTATCCCCTACCTGAAGGTTTTTGCCCCCTTATTTTGGTGTACCATACGGTAGACCAAGGCACACTTTCAGGTCTATTTCATGTTGGTGAGTTTTGTGTTGTTCCTATGTGTTATCGTTACTCATGTCGTCCGTAGGGCTCTAGACCATAAATTGGAAGGCCGGGTACCGGCCTGAAGTTATGGGAGGAGCCCGGAGGGTATTTAAGCAGCCCAAAGGCCGCCGGTCTTTGTCGGTTTCCTGTGCGAGATACCCACCCACCCTCCCCTTTTAAAAGCCTCTTCCAAGTATTCTCACCCCAGACTGAATACTCATTCCACATTATTCCATAACTACTTCTTATCATTCCTTATCTAGGGTATGCCCCCTTATTTTGGTGTACCATACGGTAGACCAAGGCACACTTTCAGGTCTATTTCATGTTGGTGAGTTTTGTGTTGTTCCTATGTGTTATCGTTACTCATGTCGTCCGTAGGGCTCTAGACCATAAATTCAGATGCTTTGAAAACGACTGATCTGATGTAGAATGGTCCCCATGTTGGAAATGACATATGAATAATTTGGTAGTTTATAAAAAAAACATAGTTGGCTGCAGATTGAAAAGCAAAGATTTATTTTTATTAGCATTAAAATACAATACAAAGTAAAAAAAAAAAAAAATATATCATATATACAAATATATATATATGATACTATATATATATATAAATGATATATATATATATATATATATATATATAAATATATATATATATTATATATATATATATTGGAAGGCCGGGTACCGGCCTGAAGTTATGGGAGGAGCCCGGAGGGTATTTAAGCAGCCCAAAGGCTGCCGGTCTTTGTCGGTTTCCTGTGCGAGATATCTGATACGTCAGACATCTAGGACCGACTCGTTCGAGACAAGCGCTGTTGGTGCCGGTTCGTGAGCTCCGTTTCGTCTGTCCGTCTCCTTGTGTTGTTGCAGTCCCGCGTTCCGTGTTCGTAAGTCGTGTTGTCCCTTCGTGTCGCACTCGTGTCGCCGAGTCGCAGTTCCGTACAAAGAGTCTGGTTCGGCTGTCGCAGGTAGGGCTTCGGCTCCCATGTTTTACGTTCCCATGCACTGCTTATCATGTCACTAAACTGTGGTCTGCGTAGCTCACGTACTACGCACCGCTTGTCTCGAAAATACTATACAGCTACACGCACGTTTTTGGTTGTACACGATCGGGAGCCACACAGTGGCACGCACATTCAGGGCCGCCCGCCATGACACTCCGACCGATGCCGCATCCGGCACTCAAGGGTTCCCCTTACGCGGTCGGAGTACGCAGGCTTTGAATCGTTCAAACGTAGCTCGCTCACAGGTGCCGTTCGCACTCACACGCAGCAATCATGTCATGTCAAATCGGTCAAATCAGTTATACCAGCAGCATGCCGGATCACTGGTTACGTTCCGAGTCACTGTTGGCATGTTAATCGCACGAATTGCTTCGACCGTGTCGATACATTTCATTGTATTAGCATGGCAATCATTTCGTCATTTCAAACGTGGCTAACGTATCAGGCCATTCGGTCATGCTAAGTCATTTCGCATCATTTAAACAGGGCGTTCATGCCATCATTTCGATCCTGGCCGCACTCAGATTCAAGTCATGTCGCACTCAGGCACGGATTTGTTTCAGGGTACCCAGGTTACGGCCGCATTACCATACATGTTTCAGAGATTGGCCCACCGCTCGTACGGATGCGGGCTCGAGTCTAGTCTTTGGCATGATTTCGGTCATTGGCCACGTATCGGTCTGAATCCGGTCGCATCCGGGATGCATCGATTCGCACTGGTTCGCCTAGCCGCTCGGCCTCCTTTCGATACATGCTCCAGAGATAGATTCAGTTACAAATTGCTCGGTTTGTTGAAATCTAGTCTTTGTCATGGTTTCATTTCGGTCACTATACCTCTGGGTGGGTCCGGTCGCATCCATAGATGCTCCGATCGGGGCAATCCAGACGCACGGCTGCCCGGCCTCATTTCGATACATGCGCCAAGGGCGGAATCGCATCACAGGTTGCGTTCACTCTTGATTCTTGCCCTTGTCATGGTATGTCATTTCTGTCTCACCTTACCATGCCCGGCATGAATGCAGTCACTTCCCCGCACTAATTCGTGTCGGCGTGCCCTAGGCCGGCCTCATTTCAATACATGCGCCAGGGACGGAATCGCATCGCAGGTTTTCGGTCAACTTTTGATTCTTGTCCTTGTCATGTTATATCATTTCTGTGTCACCTTACCACGCCCCGGCGTTAATTTAGTCACTTCCCTGTCCGAATTTGCGCCGGCGTGCCCTAGGCCGGCCGCATTTCAGTACGTGAAAAAAAAAAAGGGGGTTCAGTCACTAGACAGTGGCATGATGATCGAGGTCGCTGTCACACGAGTGCTAGCGTTCCAACGCATGCTGTAGCACTTGGAGTCGAGCCCGGTGGCAGCCAGCATGTCACAGTTCGGCCCAGCGTACCCAGGCAGTTGGCCTCATTTCACGTTTGTCTCATTTCTGTACGTGCTCCGGAGTCCGGCTCACAGTCACCCCCATACGGTACGACCGGGCCGGGCCCTGTCACGGGATGTTCATTTCAGTTAAGGCAACATGTCATTTCAGTTATTCGTGTTGTTGTCTGTCATTTGATTTCACAGCTGTCACGTCAGTCGACTTAAGTCATTATCGCCTGTTGTTATCATCAACGTTGGGTACCGTCGCTCAGGACGGCAGCAGTTTCAGGCTCTTAAATAGGTACTTTCTCTCACACTCTCTCAGGTCAGTCGGATTCAGTAGGTCCACCTGCACCAGCTTGATCAGGGTTCCAGCAGGTAAAAAAAAAAAAAAAAAAAAAGACGCAGGGGGGGCACCTGCATTTTCATGTCAGGTACGTATACCGTAGGTTACACGTCCAAACTCATTTCCTGTCACCTCTTTATAGGCCCAGCCTGCAGACACGTGACCAGTCAACTTAGCAACGAGTCTTGGCAGCCGCCATGTCGTCAGCCGGCAGCGATGACCTCACCACCCCGCTATCTCCGGCGTCAGCCTCCGGGGCTGGCAGTGTCCAGTCCCTTAGGGCATGGACAATTCCCAGGTTGTCCGCCGAGCTTAGGCGCAGAGGGATACCCTTCTCGTCCGCGGCCAGGAAGGCGGAGCTATTCAGGCTCCTCTTCCCACCACCGGCCGCAGCCGGTTCCAGCAGCCAGCAGGCGTCCCTGGAATCCATTTCAACCGCCGTCGCTCAGCTACACGCCCTCGTATCTTCCCTGTCTTCCTCGATCATTGAGGTCCAGGACAGGGTGACACGTCTAGAGACCAGCCCGGCCGACACGGTTCCGGACCCTGCTGTGGTCCCAGCCATCAGTGCACCGGCCGCAGGTAGTGAGCTTGCCACAACTACCATTCATCCTTCCCACCTGGTGCCACCCAGCGTAAGGAAGGACATTTTAGAGGGCAGAGACGTTAACCTGGCCTCACTCATGATCTCGGTCCATGATCTGGCAGAGAACAAGGCCTACACCTGGGGGGACGTCTCGGTGGTTTTGAAGGCTAAGGATCCGAGGCTGAACAGAAAGCTCACGGTGCCTCAGTTCACGCTCGCTTTCGGTATGTTCAGGGACGTGCTGTTCTCAGCCTCCCCGGGCAGGCGGGAGGAACTGGACCTCTACCTCCATCTAATCGTAGACCTGGGCCACAAATACGGTGGTTCAGCGTTCTACGATTATCATCGGTCCTTCTCGGCCAAAGCCGCGGCCAGATTCTTACAGTTCCATTTGACAACGGACTGGAGTGTAGTGGACACCGAGTTGTTCTGCCGCCACTTCGCGGGTCTACGGTCCCCACTATGTGCTGTCTGTCAGTCAGCATCCCACACGCGGTCTGGTGTGCCAACATAGTCTCTGTCCACCCGACACCTAGCACGGCCTCTACCAGCACGAGTCAGGCTCAGCAGGCCCCGGCGCAAGGGCAGAAGGTGGACAAGTTGGGACGTCCGGTGCGGATGGTTGGGGGAGCCGCCATTTGCAATAACTTCAACTACGGCTCCTGCAATTTCAGCCAGTGCTGGCTGTTGCACGTCTGCACCCTATGCCAGAGGGCGCACCCCAGGGTCCTGTGTGAGGTCAAACAGAAGAAACCATGACTAAGCCGGGTCAATGTCCTTTGGCTCGATGTTTACCTGACCTCACACCCCACTCCGTCACTCGCCAGCTACCTCATCCGAGGTTTCACCGATGGGTTTCATACCGGGCTCATCACCCTGCCCCACACCACCCACGAATGTCGGAACTTGCGCTCAGCAGCAACAGATGAGCCAGCTATCGACGTCCTTCTTCAGACGGAGTTGGATCGGGACTTTATGATAGGCCCGTTCAGTCAGTCCCCCTGTAGTATCTGGAGGGTCAGCCCTATCGGGCTTGTACAGGGAAAATTTTCAAATAAAAAACGTCTGGTGTATGATCTGTCAGCGCCTCATTCTTCCGTCGTTCCCAGTCTCAACCCGCTCATTCCCTCTGAGGAGTTCTCATTGAAGTACGCTTCAGTAGATATGGCTATCCAGGCCATACTCAGGGCCGGGGTGGGTGCTTGGCTCTCGAAGGCGGACATATCTGACGCCTTCAAGCTGCTGCCTATACATCCCTCCCTGTGGTGCTGGCACGGCATCAAGTGGAGGGAGCGATATTATTTCGCAACCAAATTGACCTTCGGGTCTATGAGTAGTCCTTGGTTGTTTGATAAGTTCGCAGAGACCCTGGCGTGGATCCTTCTCCACGAGGCACAGTGCCACGAGGTCATCCACTATTTGGATGACTTCCTTTTGATAGAACCACCCGGGGCTCCCCCAGGGGACCTTGGAAAGTTGAGGACGGTTTTCAACAATCTGAACGTCCCCATAGCGGAACACAAGGTTGACGGCCCGGCGCACAAGATCACGTTCTTGGGCATCGACCTTGACACTCTAGCCATGCAGGCCAGTCTTCCCGCAGACAAGTTGGACCGTATCAGGACGGTTCTACAAGAGTTCACCCGGGTGGGGGGATGTTCTCAGAAGCAACTTCAGTCTCTCCTCGGGATGTTGAATTTTGCTATGAGGATCATCCCCCAGGGCCGCTCCTTTGTGTCCCGGCTGCTGGTCTTCCTGTCCTACACTCAGGACCCAGACCAGGTCCTGAGTGTAGGTCCAGACTAGGCTGGATTCAGCAGCCAGGGCAGATCTGGCCATGTGGGAAGACTTTCTCAGTAATTGGAACGGTGTGTCCCTGTTCATCCCAGTAGTATCCACGCTGTCACCTCAGGTGGTGACAGATGCGGCGGCATCCACAGGATGCGCCGCCATTTTTGGCCATTTGTGGTTCGCCGCCCCTTGGCCTCCTCAGGCACTAGCCACACCGGGCTTCACTACCACGTCAGCCCTCTTTGAGCTGTTCCCCATCGTAGCAGCCGCTCACCTATGGGGTCACCGTTGGTCTGGGCAGACTGTGGCTTTTACGACAGACAATCAAGCCACAGCCGAAATCATCAGCAAGGGCAGGTCTAAATCCAGGCCCGTCATGTCCTTCCTTCGCAGACTGGTCCAGCTATCCCTACAACATCAGTTCAATGTTTACTGCTCATTCATTCCAGGGAAGTTCAACTCAGCAGCGGACGCACTCTCCCGTTTTAACTTTGTTTCTTTCTTTGAACAGATGCCTGGAGCCTACCACCTCTCAGCCACTATCCCGGATTGGTCACAGCTGACCTTGGACTAGCCCCACATTTACAGTCAGCTACTAGCATCATCAACACTTCGCTCGCCCGCAACACCCGGCGGGCCTACCGGACGGCCTGGAGGGCATTTAATAAGTTCCTGCCCCAACGCCCCCGTGAATCTTCCAGCGTCAAGCAGGTTCTGGCATTTATCGCTTATTGCTATTCTCACTTGGCACTGTCACACAGCACGATACGCCAGTACGTGGCCGGGGTGCAGCACTACTTGTCACTTCAAGACCCCGCAAGGCCTTCAGTGTTCTCCTGCCACGCAGTGAGGGCTCTACTGCGTGGAGTTCAGAAACACCAGCCGCCAGTCAGCCCTAAGCGGCTGCCTATCACTGGGGAGATCTTTAAGGGAATGTCTGACATCCTGGATAGGTCCCCTTTTGGTCTCCTCCTCAGCACTGTCCTGCAGGCTGCGATACACATGGCGTTTTATGGGTTTCTACGGCCCAGCGAGTTCACTCGCAGCCACCCAGCTGGTCCAGTCTTGCATAAAAGTAACCTCTGCCGCCACCAGGATCACTATGTTCTTCACTTGACGATGTCTAAAACTCAGCAGCGAGGTTCCGGAGCAGATATACACCTGTACAGGACCCACAACAACTGGTGCCCAGTTACTGTGTTAAACCGGTTGACGGCACTGCTATCCGACCGCCCAGGTTCCAGTCCACTTTTACCCTTTCCAGTTAAACCCCTCAACTCGTCACAGTTTGTGGAACATGTCCGGGTCCTTCTCGGCAATCTTCAATTGGACCCCAGCCAGTACTCCGGGCATTCATTCCGGATCAGGGCGGCCACGACGGCCTCAAGACAGGGGGTTCCGGACCATGTGATCAAGACACTAGGTCGGTGGAAGTCGGCCTGCTTCTCTCGCTACATACCTAACCCACAGTTGGAGATGGCTCAGGCCTTTGCCCGACTTACTCAGTGACATTTACCTTTAATAAATAATTATCCCCTACCTGAAAGTTTGGCCCCCTTATTTTGGTGTACCATACGGTAGACCAAGGCACGCTTTCAGGTCTATTTCATGTTGGTAAGTTTTGTGTTGTTCCTGTGTGTCATCGTTACTCATATCGTCCGTAGGGCTCTAGACCATAAATTGGAAGGCCGGGTACCGGCCTGAAGTTATGGGAGGAGCCCGGAGGGTATTTAAGCAGCCCAAAGGCCGCCGGTCTTTGTCGGTTTCCTGTGCGAGATACCCACCCACCCTCCCCTTTTTAAAAGCCTCTTCCAAGTATTCTTACCCCAGACTGAATACTCATTTCACATTATTCCATAACTACTTATTTTATCATTCCTTATCTAGGGTATGCCCCCTTATTTTGGTGTAGCATACGGTAGACCAAGGCACGCTTTCAGGTCTATTTCATGTTGGTAAGTTTTGTGTTGTTCCTGTGTGTCATCGTTACTCATATCGTCCGTAACATATATATATATATATATATATATATATATATATATATATACATATATATATATATATATATACGGTATCTCACAAAAGTGAGTACACCTCTCACAGCCATTATTGTCTAAACCGCTTGCAACAAGAGTGAGTATACCCCTAAGTGAAAATGTCCAAATTGGGCCCAATTAGCCATTTTCCCTCCCCGGTGTCATGTGTGACTCGTTAGTGTTACAAGGTCTCATGGGGTGAATGGGGATCAGGTGTGTTAAATTTGGTGTTATCGCTCTCAATCTCTCATACTGGTCATTGGAAGTTCAACATGGCACCTCATAGCAAAGAATTCTTTGAGGATCAATAAAAAAAAGAATTGTTGCTCTACATAAAGATGGCGTAGGCTATAATAAGATTGCCAAGACCCTGAAACTTAGCATCAACACGATGACCAAGACCATACAGCATTTTAAAAGGACAGGTTCCACTCAGAACAGGCCTCGCCATGAAAAACCAAAGAAGTTGAATGCACGTGCTCAGCATCATATCCAGAGGTTGTCTTTGGGAAATAGACATATGAGTGCTGCCAGCACTGCTGCAGAGGCTGAAGGGGTGGAGGGGTCAGCCTGTCAGTGCTCAGAGCATACGCCGCACACTGCGTCAAATTGGTCTGCATGGCTGTCTTCCCAGAAAGAAGCCTCTTCTAAAGATGATGCAGAAGAAAGCCTGGAAACATTTTTCTGAAGACAAGCAGACTAAGGACATGGATTACTGGAACCATCTCCTGTGGTCTGATGAAACCAAGATAAACTTATTTGGTTCAGATGGTGTCAAGCGTGTGTAGGGGCAACCAGATGAGGAGTACAAAGACAAGTGTGTCTTGCCTACATTAAAGCACAGTGGTGGGAGTGTCATGGTCCTGGGCTGCATGAGTCCTGCCAGCACTGGGGAGCTACAGTTCATTGAGGGAACCATGAATGCCAACATGTACTGTGACATACTGAAGCAGAGAATGATCCCTTCAGAGACTGACAGACCTCCAAGACGACCACTGCCTTGCTAAAGAAGCTGAGGGTAAAGGTGATGAACTGGCCAGGCAAGTCTCCAGACCTAAACCCTACTGAGCATATGTGGGGCATCTTCAAACAGAAGGTGGAGGAGCGCAAGGTCTCTAACATCCACCAGCTCTGTGATGTCATCATGGAGGAGTGGAAGAGGACTCCAGTGGCAACCTGTGAAGCTCTGGTGAACTCCATCCCCAAGAGGGTTAAGGCAGTGCTGAAAAATAATGGCGGCCACACAAAATATTGACACTTTGGGCCCAATTTGGACATTTTAACTTAGGGGTGTACTCACTTTTGTTGCAAGCGGTTTAGCCATTAATGGCAGTGTGTTGAGTTATTTTGAGGGGACGGCAATTTACACTGTTATACAAGCTGTACACTCACTACTTTACATTGTAGAAAAGTAAAATTTCTTCAGTGTTTTCACATGAAAAGATATAATAAAATATTTTAAAAAATGTAAGGGGTGAGATACTGTGTATATATATATATTGTATACAATATACAGTGCTTACATACTATATATATATATATATATATATATATATATATATATATATATATATATACAGAGAGAGAGAGAGAGAGAGATTTTCTTCTTTAACTTGAAACCATTCATTTATGCATAAAAAGACCATTAATGCATGGCACCCAATCAAATACTGTAGCTGCAGACATTTGTCTGGTAACATTAAAGGGATGCATGTTTAAAATAAAAAGTATTATTATATATTTTTTTACATAAAAGAAGTTACTTGGTAATGTTATTCCAAGATAGCCCATATGTTGGGGTTAAGCAAAAAATTAACATTTTATGATAATGATTTTTTTTTTACATGATTTAGTGTGCGAATAATAGCTTCTCAATAATAATCATGAACATATTTTACTATAGCCATCAAGAGAAAATCTTCTGGCAACACGAATTTAAGTATTACTACAAACATGCAAATGAGGTTTCTTAATTATGGTTATTTAATGCTTCTCCTAAACAAAGCTCTTCAATATCAAACATGTCAAAGAACTGCTCTCATTATGAGGTTTCAGTTGTATATTAAAACTAACTACAATCAAATATGTTACAGAAATGTCAAACTTTATTCATTTTTAACAACTCTGAAGGCTAATAAAATTTTCAGGCATTAAAAAGGTTTGGCTTAATTTATGTAAAACAAAAAACTTTTTTAAGCTTTGGATAGGGTGGGGAAGTGCTAGAACTCCTGGCAGGTTTTTGTTTCAGTTTGTGTCCTCAGTGGGAAGATTACCCTCAGAATGAGAATAAAGAGGCTTGGGTGATGGGAGGGTAGACCCAAATACTGTCTTCCTGGCTAATGAAACCTTGCACCTAATATGCAAGGTCCAATATTTGAGGGGAGCCCCCTCTCCCTTGCTGGGAAACAGCATACACATTACAAAAACTGTGCTTACAAAAAAGTAAAATTGTATACTTACCTTTGTTAAGTATAAAGTATCTGTTGTATAGGTAATAAAAAAATGCCTAGGTGAGGGTGACCTCACCCTACTCCATATGATATCCCACTTGAAGAGTGAGATAACACTTGAGAAGACCCTCCCAGCATGGTCTTGCATCCTCACCAATTTCCAGGATCTCATTGGCAAGAGGTTAAAGTTACCCCCTGATAGTTCTTAATGACATTGGTTGTATATCTGGGTTGTTGTCCTGATCGATCCTGACCAAATCTTTAACTCCATTTGCAAAAATTCAGCCCCAAACTTGCAAGGAACCTCCCCCCAGCTTCACTGTTGCCAAGTTCTTTGGTGAACAAACTGTCCCCTTCTACTGCCAACTATTTCAAATTTTAACTCATCAGGCCAAATCACTTGCTGCCATTTTTTACACCCCAGTTCCTATGTTTTCATGCATGGTTAAGTCACTTAGCCTTGTTTCTGCATCATAGGTATGGCTTTTTGACTGCAATTCTTCCATGAAGACCACTTCTGTCCAGACGTCTCCAGGCAGTAGATGGGTGTTCCTGGGTCCCACTGGTTTCTGCCAGTTTTGTGCCGATGACACTGCTGGACATCTTCCAATGTCGAAGGGAAATAAACATGATGTGTCTTTCATCTGCTGCATTAAGTTTCCTTGGCCAAAGACTGCTTCTACTGTCCGGAACATTGCCCAATTCTGTGTGCTTCTTCTTGAACAGCACATCCTGAAACCCCAGTCTGCTTGAAATCTTTACCTAGGGGAGACCTTGCTGATGCCGTATAACTACCTTGTGTCTTGTTGCTGTGCTCAGTTCTACCATGGTGTATGACCTGTGACATGAAACTGTATTCTACAACCTCACCTTAAGGCCCGGTTCACACTGCTGCGGTGCGGGAACGTTGCGAATCTACTGCGGGTTCCCGCACCGCATGTCTCCCGCCGGCAGTTCACACTGCCCTATGCGAGCGGCTGGGAGTGTCAGTGAAATGTTAATGACACCCCCATATCAGCTCGCATATCGCAGTGCGATCTGCAAACTCGGACAGGAATCGGATCGCATGGTGAGAACACCATGCGATCCGATTCTGCTGCGGACCGAAAAAAAAAGGGTCCTGTGCGAGTTTGGGCTGAATGCGATGCGAATTCAGTCATACTATCTGTATGGCTGAATTCGGATCGCACAGAGATCGCATATGATTTGAACTGCAGTGCGGTGCAAATCATATGCGATCTCCCACACCGCAGCAGTGTGAACCGGGCCTTATAGCAGAGTTTGTTGTGGAAATTTTATGAAGATGTATTTTAATATGTATTGTCATAAGTGTCTCCCAGTGTTAGTTCTCACCCAGCCCGCTCTAAAGAGCTCACTGGAGCAGACTGATGCTGGTTGAGATCCGTTTGGTAGTGGAAAACTTCCTGTTGTTTGGAGAGAGTTGTTTGTGGAGTGGGGATATGTCCGCCAGCGAAGGGCCCCTGTGCAATGCACAGAACGATCGTCTGGGGGGATGTGTTCGGATGTGTTCGGTATCGGTTTAGCGGATGTGCGCTCCTGTCACCCCTGTATGCCTGATCAACGTATTTGAGGTGCCATGACGTACACCTGCAGATAAGCTCCCATCAGCAGGAATTGTAGTCACCGTTCATTGGTTATTGTCTAAATTAATTTATCCTGTGTTAACATTTACATCCTGTGTTGTTACATCCTTATTTGGTAATTTCCTGTGTTGACATTCACATCCCATGTTGTTACTTTCTTATTTGGTCATATCCTGTGAAGTCACATCCTGTGTAGGAGGCGATTGGCTGTTGGAGCCAGGACCTCCTCTTTGTAATTTATTTTGTTGTCTTTGAATAAGAACCAGTTAACTGCTCGGGGGCAGTGATGCTGATGGAGCTGCGAACGTAAGCTATGGGGATGTCTGTTTACTGGAGAAAGGGTGAGACATGGGTTATTTAAGGCTGCATTATACCATTATGGTGGAAGGGCGTAAGAGTGTAGTGGAATATCCAAGTTTGGCTGTTCCTGACCCATATTGTAAAGTTTTTACACACACAGTATAGTTTTACAATGCTGATTTATAAAAAAAATGTATTCATCTTTAACATGTATACAGTGCATTATAACATCAATAAACCATTTATATAGTATTGCTTGGTTTTATACAAATGGAAAAAAGAGATATAAGACATCAGTTTAAAAATGTATAAACTAAAAAATTTTAATAAAACAAAACCATTATAATATACCTTTTTGTTAGCCATACTTATCTTGTAGGTCACAGAAATACATTTACCTTTGTTCTCCTAAACCCAATTTCAGTTTATAGTGGGTTATTTCCTACTATCAGCTGAGGAGGCAGAGCCACTCCAGGCTTGAGAAGGATCCACCTGGCTAGCTTATTGGCAATTGGTTCCACCTCTTGGTGCATGCCTGAAAGCCAGAACCAGCTGTGCTGCCCCCTCCCCAGCCCAGTGCACCAGTGAGTGATGGCCTCCACTCTAAGCAGACCAAGAGCTGAATGATCAGCAATCGTGAGATTGCTAAGATCTCAGTCTTTGGGCCAACATGGGACAGCTGCAGCATCACACCAATACTGCAGCATAGAGAAGAGTATGGTTGTTTGTTTTTTCATAACCTCTTACTTCACCTTTAGCCACCTGTCTACTACTGCATGTTTTTGAACTTTAAAGTGGTGGACATTTACTGTTGCAGTGCTGTTTATAAATGGGACTGCAGAAATAACCTTTAGATGGCCAATGCACCCATTATTGCTGTGATTTGAACCATCATCCAACAGTTCACATTACAGGAATGGTGTTCAGAGTCGATTCAAGCTTCTCTGGTGTCTGTTTATGAAGCAGTGAACAGCGGTGATCCAGAGGATCACCACTGATCACAGTCCATAAACAGTTTATGAAAAAGAGATAATTGGGGGAGAACAAGTTTGAACACGTTCTCCCACGGATGATCTCCGCACACTGAGAATCCTCATTGACTGACACAGAAATTAGAGACATTTACAAATCATATAGAGGGAGTATTATATAAGGAGATTGCAGAGAACAGAAAGGAAGTGCTACAAAATGATACAAGGCTGACTGTCCAGGAATCTACTACTGTGACCATAGAGGCTAAACAGGTGATACAGGCCACACAAACCTGAAAGTTACAACTGGTCCAACTGCAATTGGAAGATAGCTCGAACTGAAACCACCACAACAGTTGAATTGGACAGAGTGCACTGTCCAATGTGGTGAGGCCCTATCCTGCTACAGAGTGCCCTAGAGATATATTCTGTCAGATATACTACTACACCATCAAAGAAGTCATCATTAGATACGCCTGGCAGAAGGGTGCTTTTAACTTTGACGGGATCATCATTCAGGTACTACTGGATCTTGCCAAATCCAGTCTATAGAAATTGTCTCCCTTCAGTGACATTTACAAATACAGGACCTTTTCACATTCCCAGACATGGCACCAGTTCCCATGCCAGAATGTATATGCTCCCCTCCTCCTCACATTGGCTTTACTCAGCAAGACCTCAATGGAGTTGAAGATAATGCTTCCATGGACCCATAACTGTAAACATGACAATCCACAATTATAGTTTTGTCTATGCTAAATTGGACTTAAGAGGGCTGTGCATTTTATGTAAGACCAACACTTTTAAAGTACAATAATTAAACAACCAGGTGTTCTTTATTAAGAGATAAATCACAGAACAAAGAAATACGGCAAAGTTGCCGAACATGACATGACCTCTGTATTCTTTTTTAATAACGTTGTTATGCTGTTGCTAACCAATGATGAATAAAGTACTTCTTACCATTAATGCGACTTCTGGTGCTGCATGGTTTTGCTGATGGCTTTGTAGTCTGGTTGATACGTGGTGAGTTTAAGCTTCATGCAGGAGTTGAGACTTCCATTCGTTAAACATGATCGTAATTTCGATTAATTATACTTATATTATATATTATACTGTATGGTCATCATCTCCCCCACTGTAATATCCATGTCATCTCCCCACTGTAATATCCACGACATCTCCCCCTCTGTAATATCCAGGTCATCTCCCCCACTGTAATATCCATGTCATCTCCCCCACTGTAATATCCACATCAACTCCCCCACTGTAATATGCACGTCATCTCCCCCACTGTAATGTCCACATCTCACCACTGTAATGTCCACATCTCCCCCCACTGTAATGTCCACACCCCCCCCCCCCCACTGTAATATCCACATCTGCCCCACTGTAATGTCCACATCTCCCCCCACTGTAATGTCCACATGTCCCCCCACTGTAATATCCACATCTCCCCCCACTGTAACATCCACATCTCCCCACTGTAATATCCACATCTCTCCCCACTGTAATATCCACATCTCCCCACATCTTCCCCACTGTAATATCCACATCTCCCCTATGACTGTCTGCTTGCTTACCACTATACAAGCAGGCAGATCCACGAGCAGTTGAGGCGGGTGATGATGACGTCAGCGTGCCATTCACCTAGGCCGTTGCCGGGTGTACCAAGATGGCTGCCGCTCTGGAGCTAGGCCGAAGCCACTGCCTTTCCTATGGGCTCAATCCGCGGATCGGCACACCATGGGATCCGCGGATTGAGAGGCGGGAGCCAGATGCGGCCATCAAAAGAGCCACATCTGGCTTGCGAGCCATAGGTTCCCGACCCCTGCTATAGAGGGATGTTTTGTTTATATTTCATATCTGAGGTTTACAATCACTTTAAACCATAACATAGCATTCCTTTTGCTGTTCAAACAATATATACTCACAGTACTTAATTGTAACCCACTCTCAACTTGCCACCCCTGCCTTCGTCCTGATTTCACCAAATTAGACTTAATATATCTCAGATTCTTCTGACAACAATGCACATTTCCTTCAAGGGGTAAGTTCTTCTTCCCCTAAAACTGAATAAGTATATTAACTTCTTAGCATTCTACCCATCTACCAACTACAGGACCCATATGAGGCAATACTCACCAATATTATCTCTAAGGCCCCTTTCACACTGGGGCGGTGCGGGGCGGCGACGGTAAAGCAGCGCTATGTTTAGCGCTGCTTTACCATCGTTTTACCCGCGGTATGCGGCCGCTAGCGGGGTGTTTTAACCCCCGCTAGCGGCCGCAAAAGGGTTAAAAACCTCCGCAAAGCGCCGCTGCAGCGGCGGTTTGCGGGCGGTATCCCCACGGTTTCCCATTGATTTCAATGGGAAGGAGCGGTATAGGAGCGGTAAATACACCGCTCCTTCACCGCTCCAAAGATGCTGCTAGCAGGACTTTTGTTGCGGTCCTGCTAGCGCACCGCTCCAGTGTGAAAGCCCTCCGGCTTTCACACTGGAGTGAATGGGGCAGGTTTTTTCAGGCGGTGTACAGGCGCTATTTTTAGCGCTGTACCGCCTGAAAACCGCCCCAGTGTGAAAGGGGCCTAAGGGCCCATTCACACTAGAAACTGCACATCTACTGGGCTTTTTTCCCTGCAAGTATGAGTGCATTTGATGTGTGTTTTTAGGAGCGTTTATATTTTTTTATCTACATTTGTCTTGTGAGTTCACTTTCTTATTTCGGTCACTGAGCTTCTATGTGCACTGTGATGCATTGCAGTGCTTTGCATGCATTTGCATCTGTTTCTGCGCCTTTGCAGTGAGTAAAAATGCAGCATGCTTTACTTTTTTTGACTGGACTGCACTGCACTGCACTGCAATAATGTAAACTATGCCCATAGGATTACCCTGATTTTGGACTGGCTATGCAGTTGGAGTGCTGTCAAAATTGCATCCAACTACATTCCACTGCATCCCACTGTGTTAGGTGAGAATGGGCCCCAAGCCACTACAAGTTCTTAATACAAGATGTGCATACAAGATGTGCAGAAAGAACCTTGGACTATTGGGATTTTTGACTAGCTCTCAAGCCTCATTCACACGATTGGACTTTGTACAAACTTTCCCGTGGATTTTTGTACAAAGGGCGTCGGCCATGAACTTGTATTGCATACACACGGCAGGACTTTTTCAGCCAACTTTCACCAAATCTCGTAGTTTTTCTGCTCTTTAACGCCACCTTTGGTCAACTTCTGTATTGTTGTCTGATCTTTTGCATTGGTTCTGAGCATGCGTGTTTGTACTTTGTACAAAAGTCCTATGGTTTTCTGTACACACGATCGGACTTTACTCCATCGGACTTTTGTTGCCGGAAAGTTTGTTCGTTCGCACAGCAAACAAAAGTCAGATGAAAACCGAAAAAGTTTTTTCGATGGAGCGTACACACAGTCGGATGTTGCCTTAAAACAGCTAATTTGCATGTTTGTTGTCAAAAAGTCTGATCGTATGTATGGGCCTTCAGAAAGGAGTTAGGTACTTACTATCTGCCATTGCTATATTTATTTGTGTATCATAGAGTTTTGAACTGTTCATTGATGTTGTTCTGCCAGCCGCAGCCATATTTGGTATAGGCTTCCTGATATTCCCTACCCGTTGGAGGCTAAAAGCTTTGTTTCATGGTATGTAATAATTCAAGCACTGTCCAGAGGTGCATTTGCAGTTGCTACCTCAACTCTCACCATAGACCTACCCCTGGCTAAAATCTCCCAGTCATAAGAGGTTTCAGTTAGGCCCCTTGCATACTGGGGTGGTCCGGGCACCGGCAGTAAAACTGCGTTATTTTAGCACTGATTTACCGTCGTTTTATTGGCGCTATTTGGCCGCTAGCGGGGCGGTTTTAACCCCCACTAGCATCCGAAAAAGGGTTAAAACTGGCCACAAAGTGCCGCTGCAGTATAGCCACGCTGCCCCATTGATTTAAATGGGCAGGAGTGGTGAAGGAGCGGTGTATACACCGCTCCTTCACCGCTCCTTTTTTTAACATCCTGCAAGCGCACCGCTCCAGTGTGAAAGCCCTCGGAGACACAGCAGCGGCTGTTTCAGGGCACTTTGCAGGCGCTATTTTTAGTGCTGTAGCGCCTGCAAAGTGCCCCAGTGTGAAAGGGGCCTTAGGGTTGACACCTGTCTGGTTTTGATATTCCCTGTGGTGTCAGAGGGGGGTCGGGGTCACCCGTTTACGTCACCGGGTGGCCCCGCCCTCCGCTATATAACAGCTGTCATCGAGAAGAAGCGTCACTCGGGTGGGAGCCTCCCATGGATGCAAAACTGTTGCAGATTTTTTTTTGCGGTCCATTGGGTGATGTGGATTTACATCGTTGGACATTTTTCTTGTCTTGAGCTGTCTCTTGTCTTTTTTACCATTTTTGACACTTTATTTTGTGAATTGGTAGGGGTAAAATGTACCCGTTACCAACTCACATGGGGGGGCGGGATCTGGGGGTCCCCTTTTTAAAGGGGGCTTACAGTTTCCGATAAGCCCCCCCGCCCACAGACCCCTACAACCACCGGGCAGGGGTTGTGGGGATGAGGCCCTTGTCCCCATAAACATGGGACAAGGTGCTTTTTTTTTATTTGGCGCAGGGTTCCCCTTAATTCCCATACCAGACCTGAAGGGCCTGGTATGGATTTTGGGGGGACCCCCATGCAATTTATTTTTAAAAAATTGGTTAGGGGGTCACCTTAATATTCATACCAAACCCAAAGGGCCTGGTAATGGACTGCCCATGCAATTTTTCTCAATGAGTTTTATCTATATTGCCGTGACCCGACAATTCATTACAGCCATGATCAGTTTTAAATGACTTTTTTCCTTTCGAAATTTAATTTTACTGTGGTACTGTTCTAAACACGGAAAAAATATGCCACTTTACAGGCATACTATAGAAACACCCCAGGCACGATATTTAACCACTTGCCTACCAGGCACGAACACCCCCTTCCTGCCCAAGCCATTTTTCAGCTTTCAGCGCTGTCGCATTTTGAATGACAATTGCGTGGTCATGCAACGCTGTACCCAAAAAAATTTTTATAATTTTTTCCCCACAAATAGAGCTTTCTTTTGGTGGTATTTGATCACCTCTGCGTTTTTTATTTCTTGCGCTATAAAGAAAAGAAGAGGGACAAGTTTGAAAAAACACAATATTTTTTACTTTTTGCTATAATAAATATCCAATAATTTTTTTTTTAAAACAAATTTTTTCCTCAGTTTAGGCCGATACATATTCTTCTACATATTTTTGGTAAAAAAAAAAAAAACGCAATAAGCGCATATTGTTCTGGTCTGATGGTACTCTATATGTCCGCCTGCTAAAATATCGTACCTCCACTGCGCCAATCCTTCCAAAAATAATGTGTATACAAAATAATAATATATACCAATAAATCAGTGAAGTGAACCAGCTGCCACTTTAAAATATATATGATAAATTGTGTCTAAATTAAACCCAAACGTGTAATGTAATCAGGTGTTTGAAAGAAATAATCAAGTGGCGCTAACACAAAAAAACAGCAAAACAATAGAAAAATAATAAAATATAAACAACTAAAAGTGAAATGTATGAATGTATAACACCACGTGAAATAGTGAAATAAAAAAATATATAAAATAAAAAGTCCTTTGATCTCTGTATAAATAAATTTGAATAATGACAATGCCTAATCCCCAGAATACTCTACTAACTTTGAGGCACAATACAGGACTGCAGAAAAAAATTATAAAATTTGTAACTGAGGCCCAGCAGTTCATAAATTATGTGTGGCTCATTGAAAGTGCTTGATCATCAAGAAATGCTGCAAACTTTGAGGCATGGCATAGGATTTCCCCTAAAGAAAAACCTACAAAATTTACAGCTGAAGTCCAGCTGTGGAAACATTATGTGTGGCACATTTGCAGTGACAGAGCTTTCTCTGAATGCTTTCTCTCATAGTACACTGGCTGCAGAGCAGGCCAGCATCTTGACTGCATACTGGGCAAGTGGTCCACCTGGGTACCCAAAAGTCTAGTGGTCCTCAAGTTGCGTATGGTCCACCTTTGCCCTGTACCCAGGAGAATCTAAGGTCATATGGTTTAGGCACTGCTTGTGACTGCTGCCAGCAGCCAGGCCTGACTGATGTGTTTTGAACAATGACTTTGCTGAGGGGGCCATCATTTCCTCTGCTCCTCCCTTCACCAACTTGAGGATCTGAGGCATGTTGGTCATAAAAAGGAGATCCTGACACTCTCTGGAAAGAAGGCCAGAAGGCTCTTCCGAGTGGTGTTTTGCTCTTTATGAGATGGCAAAATTAGATCTGGCATTTCTTCCTTGTATCAGAGATCCAAAAGGGTGGTAAACCAGTAATGGTCTCTCTCTTTCGTGGTGTGAACAAACCTATTCTACACAAATTTCTAGTGGCAGAGGAACCAAAGTCTTTAGTGTCTCTGTTTTTTTTGTGTAGGTTTTCGCTTTACAATTCATTTCTGTCCTATAGCCAGAGATTCAATTCAAACACTCTATTTAGTTTGCCTATTCACAGAACGGTGAACAACAAAAGTGTGTCTGAATTCTGCATGGCAGTGAAAGTGAACTCCACCCTTACTACAAGTATTCTTTAAAATACTAGATTTTAGGTTTTACCTGCCATTTTGTTGTGACAGGCTCTTCCTAAATCAGTCAATCATATGCAAGCAATATTCAAGTTTTCTTCATTAAACAAATCTTCAATTTTTTCAATAAGACAAGTTAGCATTCTCTTTTCTAAGTGAACAGTCTACACTTTTAGAAAATCAACTATGTTGCCTGATTGATGTTGATGGGGCAAGTTTGTTTAATGAGGGTATTTGGAAAAAGCTCTACATGGAATAATTCTACAGGTGACCCATCCTTTTTTCTACTATCTCTACTATTAAGTCCTGAATGAAGGAAGAATTATTTTTAGCACCACATCCCAATATTGAATACAAAAAATACAGAAAAATGGGGAACTTTTAAGGTGCAAGTAGACACAAATATAATTATAAAATCATCATTTATTTTACATCAATAAAATTAATCTGGTGATATTGATAAATTCAACAGACATATATATCACTGGGAGTACTCAGAATGGTCAGAGGTGGGTAGTGAGGTACCTCAGGGTTCTGTGCTGGGACCAATCCTATTTATTTTGTTCATAAACGACATGGAGGATGGGGTAAACAGTTCAATCTCTGTATTTATGGATGATACTAAACTAAGCGGGGCAATAATTTCTCCACAGGATGTGGAAACCTTGCAAAAAGAGCTGAACAAATTAATGTGGTGTAAAAAACAGGAAAGATGCAGCGCTCAGTGTGTATGAGTGAACCCCAGAAACCTATCTGGGGATAAACACCAGACTATAAGAAGCTGTGTAAAGTGCCAAGTGCATATACAATCAGTGAATAAACTTAAGGTGAAAAAATATTAGAAAACATTCAAAATAATGATACAAACATCGCTAAAAAAGTGCTTAACAATACTAGCCCCCCTAAAAAGCACCACTCTGCGTCTAGGATGATACCCCCTAGAATTCCTGTGTATAGATATATATATATATATATATAAATGTACCGAACCTTAAAACATAAAAAAGCAGCTACTTAAAATTGCACATATAAATTGGGAACACAATACTAAAAAACACTCTGGTCCTTTAAACTATTGTAGCAGCGCTCTTATCAGAAGAATGAAATGACAAGTTCCTATGAGCAGTTCATGTAAAAGTCACCAAAAGTGGAGGAGATGAAATATAACTTGTGTTGTGATATAATAAGACCACCATCCACGAACACTTCACCAGATGAGGTAAAAACTCCCCTTTGGGGGTGCACTCACCAGAAATATGGTAGTGATACACCTTTGGTTATAACTGTTTCTCCACCGCTGCCAACCAGCCCTAGTCACGCTATATGAGGCTCCAGTATAACCATGTGGAAAAATAATAAGACAGCCACATAGCGTAATACTGCATAACGTTTTTTAATGAAACCAAACCCCCCCCTTTACAAGTTAAGCAGACATCAATCACAATAAAATGGAGATGTAGTAAAGTGAGGTGTGCTAATATAATCACCCGGTCACCAGTACTTGGAGGAGAACTCGCGCTGTATACCACATCGATCCTAATTCCTGGTTATCCGGCCCATGGAGCGCACGCATCACTTCCGGCCAATGTTGTAGATCACGTCGTTGGCGTGTTTCGTCACTTCCTGACTTCGTCTGAGGGAGTGATCTACTGACGTCATAGCTGCTTTTTATGTAAAACAGCGATCCTCGGCAGCCAATCAGCTCCTGATACTTCCGCACGCCTATGTTAATGCATGCAGCGTGTCCTACACCACAATTGGCGCAGGCATATTCATCACAGGGTATTTGGCCACAGGATTAACACTTATGCAACAACATTAAAACAATATAATATAATGTAAAGATGGTCACAATCAAAACTATTTCAGCATTTCAATGATCGAATGATATCAACAAAACAATCATTACTCCATAGTGTTGTATTTACAGTAGACAAGTGTGTCAAAAAGTAATACCAGCTACCGGAACGGACATTAATATAACATAATTACATGATAATTAACAACAGACCGATCTGGGCTCTAGTACACACTAAATGAATAAATATTATTGCAGGACTCCCAAATGGATAATATACCCCGTAAAAATGAAAATGCTGCAAGGATGTGACCAATCTATATAAAAAACCCTTTGAACCAACTAAGGGCAAGAAAAGTATATAAATAACAATTATTAAGGAGGAGATTTAAAAAACATATGCATATATAAAAAGTAAATAAGCATAGTCCAATCGTGAACTATCGGAAATATTAAAAATTAACATGCATAAAAATATTGAAAATATGAAGAATATTAAAAACTATATTCAAAATAAATATATATCTAAAAACACAAGTTATATTTCATCTCCTCTACTTTTGGTGACTTTTACATGAACTGTTCATAGGAACTTTCATTCTTCTGACAAGAGCGCCGCTACAATAGTTTAAAGGACTTCGTTCCAGAGTGTTTTTTAGTATTTTGTTCCCAATTTAAATGATACAAACATGTGTACCATGCTAAATGCAACACCATGCCCCAGTTGAAGTACTTTTGTATGAAACATGTTGGGTACATAGCCTGCTTTCACTTTGCATACCACGCTTATTTTTACTTTACTGTGATCACTATTTGTACGCATCAGAAGCGATGGTTGTACTTTTTTTACTTATACATTTTTATACGTACATCTGCACTATGTGGAGGCCTTCTTTTTTCCATATGATTTACGCTGCTTCCCTGCAGTATTATATATTCCAGGAACATCGCCATTGAGGTACGGATCTTCATGTCATCTTTGGCCTGATGTACGTAGGTGCACACCAGTCCATTTAAAAGAGCCCGGGTTGGAGATCGAGTTCCTGAATATCCTCTATGCCTGTTTGACTCACCATCGCTGGCGTGTGTGTCCACATCTTCGGGTAAGAGTACCCATCCCTTTCGCCTGGTGTTGGAGGCACATCCCCGGTGTGTCGGGTGCGAGCATCACCCCATTTTTGATCCAGTTTCATTGCTACTCCTCATGAAATTTTAGCACCCTGTTATCACATTTAAAGGATTGAACATGATATGTTGAACTTTATCTCATTCGAGTGATTTTTGTGTTTTATATATATATATATATATATATATATATATATATATATATATATATATATATATTTATCTTTTTGGATTATGTTTTTCACATAAAGGTCATTATCTATGGGAAAATCTTTGGCTATTTATTTGGCTTCTTATAGTCTAGTGTTTACCCCCGGATAGGTTTCTGGGGTTCACTCATACACCCTCAGCACTGCATCTTTCCTGTTTTTTATTCTCCATTGCAATTAGTCTTATTTCTGATGCCGGCAGCTGTTTGCTACTAGTAGCGCAAATTTCGCTTTTCTAAAATAATGGGGTGGGCAACTACATGACAAATGAGGTTTAATGTAGAAAAATGTAATATAATGGATTTGGGTGGCAAAAATATGAATGCAATCCATACACTGGGGGGATAACCTCTGAGGGAATCTAGGATGGAAAAGGACCTGGGGGTCCTAGTAGATGATAGGCTCAGCAATGGCATGCAATGCCAAGCTGCTTCTAACAAAGCAAACTGAATATTGGCATGCATTAAAAAGAGGATCCACTCCGGAGATAAAACATTAATTCTCCTGCTCTACAAGACTCTGGTCTGGCCGCACTTAGAGTATGCTGTCCAGTTCTGGGCACCAGTCCTCAGAAAGGATGTACTGGAAATGGAGCGAGTACAAATAAGGGCAACTAAGCTAAGGGAGGATATTAGTTATGAGGAAAGGTTTGCGAGCACTGAACTTATTGTCTCTGGAGAAGAGACGCTTGAAAGGGGATATGATTTCACTTTATAAATATCGTACTGGTGACCCCACAATAGGGATAAAACTTTTTTGCGTAAGGGAGTTTAACAAGACACGTGGCCACTCATTAAAATTAGAAGAAAAGAGGTTTAACCTTAAACTACATAGAAGGGGTATTTACTGTAAGGGCAGCAAGGATGTGGAATTCCCTTCCATAGGTGGTGGTCTCAACGGGGAGCATCGATAGTTTCAAAAAACTATTAGATAAGCACCTGAACGACCGCAGCATACAGGGATATACAGTGTAATACTGACATATAATCACACACATAGGTTGGACTTGATGGACTTGTGTCTTTTTTCAACCTCACCTACTATCATATTTGATGTTAAGATTGATACTTCCACTCGACATGTTTAGTCAAATTTTTACACAGCTTCTTCAGCAGTATAAACAACAAACATTTCATACAGGATCATGAACATATTTTTCATAATCCGATTTTTTTAATTATATAATCATAACATGACAATTCATACAAAATTATTTAATTATACAGAATAAAATATTCCTTTGTAATATGCATCCAACTAATTATTGGCAACTTTGCAATCATATTTCTCCTATAAATCTTGTTACATACCTGTTGATTTTTATCAAACATTATCTATAGTTTCATTGGTAGTTGACACCAATACAGAAATTATCAAGACAACTGATTAGACAGTCACATAAAGGGTCCAAGCTATATAAGAGATATATTCAAAATCATACTCAAAGTATGTGTGTAGTCATACTTCATAATGATTAAACATGAATATATATATATATATATATATATATATATATATATATATATATATATATATATATATATATATATATTATGGTTGAAGCCCTATGGCCGACACGTATCTGAAGGGAAATAACTTAACCAATAAGATCTATAACATGAAAAGGGAGACCTGAAGTGTGCCTTGGTCTATGGCCGGTACGCCAGAAATAAGGGGGCATACCCTGATTAGAAATGAGTATTTGATGGGGGTGATGTTGTGAGAAATGCCCTTAAAAGGGGGAATGGGAGGGTGGGTATCGCGCACCGGAACCGACGAAGACCACAGGTGAGTGGGCCGGTTAAATACCCTCCCGGGCTCCTCCCATAAATTCAGGCCACCATGTTGGCCTTCCACTTATGGTTGAAGCCCTATGGCCGACACGTATCTGAAGGGAAATAACTTAACCAATAAGATCTATAACATGAAAAGGGAGACCTGAAGTGTGCCTTGGTCTATGGCCGGTACGCCAGAAATAAGGGGGCAAAAACTGAGGTAGGGTTTGAAGATATTTATTGCCTTTTAGTATTGACTACTGCGTGAGCTGGGCGAAGGCCCGTGACATTTCCGCCTGTGGGTCGTGTATATACCGGGTGAAGCAGGCTGACTTCCATCTGCCGAGTCTCTGGATGATGTGGCCTGGGACCCCCTGCTGTGAGGCGGCTGAGGCGGCCCCGATCCGAAAAGAGTGACCGGAGTACTCGCTGGGGTTGAGGCGTAGGTTGCGGAGGAGAATTCTTACGTGTGTCATGAACTGACAGGTGCTCAAGGGTTTGACTGGAAAAGGCAGAAGGGGATCGGTGTCCCTTTGTTCTGGCAGGAGTGAGAGCAGGTGGTTGAGAACCGTTACTGGGCACCAGGCATTGCCGGTTCTGTATAGATGGATGTCCACCCCGTGGCCAGCTTGCTGAGTCTTGAAAACGTTGAGGTGGAGCACGAAGTGGTCTTGATGGCGAACTAGGTGGCGTCTGCACAGGGTTTGGCTGGTCGAGCTGTTACGGGTGAATTCGCTGGGACGTAAGAACCCATAGTAGGCCAGGTAGATGGCGGCTTGTATGACCTGGCTGAGGAGGACACCAAAGGGGGAACCAGCGAGTATGGCGGACATCTCGCGGAAGATGGCGCCAGTGATGGGGCGACGTCTGGTTCTGTTTGCTGGTTGCTGCTTCTGGACGCCGCGTAATACGGCTCGGACGGCGTGGGACGAGAAGACAGACGGTCTAGTAGGATCTTGAAGGGCCAAAAAGTGCTGTATGCCGGCCAGGTATAATTGAAAGTATCTGCGGGGGCCAAGGGCCAGCGAACCAATGGAGGCCAAATATGGCTGCGAAGCCCGTGGAGGCCGCGGCATCTGTCACCACCTGTGGTGAGAAGGGTGAGACGGCCGGGATAAACATGGGTATCCCGTTCCACGAGGAAAGGAACTCTTCCCACATCGCTAGGTCTGCTATGGCCGCGGCGTCCAGTTGAGGAAGGTGATGGAGTGTGCGGGTCCGTCGACCTTGTGCTCGGCTATGGGGACATTGATATTCTGGAAGACGACTCTTAATTTGTCGAGGTCTACTGGTGAAACGTTAGGCTGCTCTATCAGTAGGAGGTCATCTAGGTAGTGGATGACTTCTGTGCATTGGGCCTTGTGTAGGAGAATCCAGGTGAGGGATTGAGCGAACGTGTCGAAGAGCCAGGGGCTACTTTTGGAGTCGAACGTGAGCTTGGTGGCGAAGTAGTACCTGTCTCTCCACTTGATACCGTGCCAACACCAAAGAGACGGGTGAATCGGCAGAAGTTTGAAGGCGTCCGATATGTCGGCTTTGGATAGCCAGGCCCCTGTGCCTGCTTTGAGGATGGCCTGGATCGCCAAGTCGACGGAGGCGTATTTTAAGGAGAACTCCTCGGAGGGAATTAGGGAGTTGAGGCTGGGGACGTGGCAAGAATGAGGCGCAGACAGGTCGTACACCAAGCGAACTTTATTTGAGAATTTGCCCTTGACAAGCCCAATAGGGCTGACTCTCCAGGTGTTGAAGGGGGGTTGTGTGAAGGGACCAATGACGAAACCTCGCTCCAGCTCGGCTAGGAGTAGTTGGTCTATGGCCTGCTCGTCGGTGGCCGCTGATCTGAGATTCCTACACTCGTAAGTAGTGTGGGGCAGGGAGACAAGGCCGGTATGGAAGCCCGCCGTGAATCCTTGTATGAGGAACGTGGCTAGTGAGGGGATGGGGTGTGAGTCCAGATAGACTCCTAACCATAGGCTGTTTATGCGGCTCAGTCACAGATTTTTCGGTTTGAGCTCGCATAGATTTTTCGGGTGCGCCCTGTGGCACACGACGCACACGTGGAGCAACCTGCATTGGCTGAAGTTACACGAGCCGTAGTTGTAATTATTGCAGATGGCCGCTCCTCCCATGGTCCGGACGGGGCGTCCGAGTTTGTCGAGCTGGGGTTTCTGTGTCGGTGCTGGCGGGTTTTGTGCTGGAGCCGAGGTCGAGGGAAACTCGACCGAGTGGCGGAGTGTTGCACTGGAGCACCAGGCGGCGGTGTGCGTGGAGGATTGGCAGACTGCGCACAATGGTGAGCGCAGACCGGCGAAATGGCGACAGAATAATTCTGTGTCCATTAGGCTCCAATCTGTGGGTGACTGGAATTGCGCCATCCTGGCGGCTGCTTTTGCGGAAAAGGAGCGGTGGTAGTCATAGAATGAGAACCCGCCATATTTGTAGCCCAAATCTACCACGGTGTGGAGATATAAATCCAGCTCTTCCCTTCTGCCGGGGGAAGCTGAGCATATGATGTCTCTAAGCATCCCAAATGACAACGCAAATTCTGGGACGGACAATTTGCGGTTGAGTCTGGGGTCTTTAGCTTTGAGGACCACCGAGACATCTCCCCAGGTATAGGCCTTGTTTTCGGCTAGGTCGTGGACTGAAATGAGAAGGGAGGCGAGGTTGACGTCCTTGCCATCCAGTATGTCCTTCTTAATGCTGGCTGGAACCAGGTGTGCTGGGCAGACCAGGGGACATGTCCCTGCGGTACCTGTGGCGACTGTTGTAGGTGGCTGTATCGCGGCGGGGCCGGGGACGGCCGGGGCCGGGTGAGATTCGAGGAGAGTCACTCTGGCTTGGACGTCCGTGACTGTGTTCGCCAAGGACGACACCATGGTGTGGAGTTGTGTTATGGCCGCAGATATAGACTGGAGGGAGGCTTGCTGAGTGCTGGGCCCTGCCATGGCAGGAGGAGGAAACAAGAGCCTGAAGAGCTCCGCCTTCCTGGCCGTGGCGGGGAACGGCACGCCCCTGCGTCTAAGTTCTGCCGTCAGTCTGGGGATGGTCCATCCCCTGAGGGACTGGATGCTGTCACTCATGGACACTGGGGAACGTGACAAGGGGGCGGTGAGATCCTCGCTGCCCGCTTGCGACATGGTCCTCGGATGGGCTGTGCCCTGAGGCGATGTCTTGAGGCGTCTGAGGTCGTAAGAAGGTCGACCGGAGCTGTTCAAGGGGATGAGATAAACCAAGACTGTTTCTTTCCTTGTGTAAACATACGTACCCAACTGCTGTGCTCTGGAAAGGACAAGTGTGCGTACGTACGTGAACGTGCGTACACGGTAAGTTTTTATATTTTACCTGGAGAAACACCGTCCAACCTGTGCAGGGTGGACCTACTGAACTCGGACTGACCTAGGGAAGGAAAAATAAAGAGAACTGTGCATATACACTACTTATATATATTTTTTTTTTTTTTTTTTTTGAGTGAAATGAGAAACGTTTGTGCCATGTCGTGGGCGCAAGGTGTCGTTTTATGAGTGTGACTGCTGATTGCCGAGAATTTTGGAATGAAATGAGGCCAACTCGACTGGGGTACGTTGAGGCGAACTGATGCATGGTAGATGCCATCGGATTCGGATCAGGACGTTTGTGTGTGACAGCGAACTGATCGGCATGACAGAAGTATGAAACGGTCGAGCCGCGATGGCGACTGTAGACGAACCAGACTTCTGGAGCATGTACTGAAATGAGGCCAACGGATGTTCAGGGCGCATCGGTCCGAACCGGTGCGCAGCGCGACTGGGTTCGAAGCGAGGTGCGGCCTGGCGGTGAGAGAAATGAGGGGAACCATTCCCTGAGGTGCTGAACGGTCGGTCGGGTCTCACGACCGACGACGAGCAGACTCAGGGGTGGTTACTGAAATGGGGCCGACAAACCTGGGGTACGTTGGAGGCGAAGACCGATCCGCAAAGGTGCGACCGGTTTCGAATCAAAACGTGACTCGTGAGGTGAAATGTTTTCCTCGTGACAGAGGCGCCGAGCGGTGAGCCTAAAAACTTTTCGACTGACAGCGACCGTACTTCTGGAGCACGGAATGAAATGGGGCCTGGGAGCACCTTGGGGCGTGCCGGTACGAATCGAGGCACCGGGGTGCGCCTAGACTTGAATCGGAACGTAATACGTGACAGTGAAATGATGCCATGACAGAGGTGTTTTTTCGACCGGTGAGTCGAGAAATTGCGGCTAACGGCCGCTCCCTGGGTCATGTATTGAAATGGGGTTCCACTGCTGGGACATGCCGGGACGAATCGGATGTGGCTAGATTCGAACGGCGTGTCGGTGCAGGACCGTGAAATGGTGAAATGACTGAAATGTTTTTGAAATGGCTGAAATGTGACCGTATGGCATGATACTGCGACTGATTCCGAATCAGGTGATGCGTAAGCGACCGGCTACTGTATGCAGATAGCGGTACGGATGCAACGTACGGGTACTAATGGAATGACTTGTGCGTATGTGAACAGCGAGATTCGTGACAAGGTAAGTAACGTTCATAAGTGAAATGGTGGTCAAACGAGACCCCTACCTGCGGCAGCCGAGCCAGATACAGTGTACAAAACCTTCGAACGAGAGCAATCCACGAGACGTCTGGCACTCACGAACGCTAGCGAAATCGAGTAGTCGGCTTAGTGACGTAGTATATCGCGCACCGGAACCGACGAAGACCACAGGTGAGTGGGCCGGTTAAATACCCTCCCGGGCTCCTCCCATAAATTCAGGCCACCATGTTGGCCTTCCACATATATATATATATATATATATATATATATATATATATATATATATATATATATATATTATTATTATTATTATTATTTTGACTTACAAGGAATCCTAAATTCCAAAGTGAACCTCGGAAGCAAGCTGAGATTTGATTTAATTTTTGTCTGGATTATCCAACACCTGCAAGGTATGAGGATTTACAGACCTAAAATAAAAGTGTATTAAATATGGACAAAGTATATATGTTGCTACTATTATTGATTACGTTTTCTTTTCAGAGATGATATCTATATACAGTATACCTTTAATAGGGTAGCTAAGTTTGCCATCAGCAACTGCAGTTACAAGGCACCCCCAGCATTTAAATTATTACTCCCATCAAAACTAATATATCATCTATTGACTGATGTTTTTCTAGCAACACATAATGAAAAATCAGCTTACTGTGTTTGTATCCTCTGTCTGTTTGCTTCCGTGTTGCCAATACTTAGTTGGATGCATATTACAAAGGAATATTTTATTCTGTATAATTAAATATTTTTGGATGAATTGTCATGTTATGAATATATATAATTAAAAAAAATCTGATTATATATAATATGTTCATTATCCTTTATGAATTCAGATTGATGCATATATTCCTGAAGAAGCTGTGTAAAAATTTGGCGAAACATGTCGAGTGGAAGCATCAATCTTAACATTAAATGTGATATATGTGTCTGTTAAATGTATCAGTTTTACCAGATGAATTTTATTGATGTAAAATAAATGATGATTTTATAATTGTATATGTGTCTTTTTGTACCTTTAACCACTTCCCGACCAGCGCACGGCAATGTATGTTGGCAGAATGGCACGGACAGGCATAAGGGCGTACGGGTATGTCCCTTTAAGAATGCCGCCGTGCCATCACGTGTGCGTCCGGTCGCGGGTCCCGTGGACTCGATCGCCGCGGGGATACCCTAGATCGTTTCACGGGGAGGCTGAACGGGGAGATGCGGAAGTAAACAGCATCTCCCTGTTCTGCCTAGCAACACGTGACACTGATCTCTACTTCCTGTGATTGGAGCAGAGATCAGTGTTCACTAACACACAGCCATGCCCCCCACAGTTAGTAAATCGCCCCTAGGACACACTTAACCCCGACACTGCCACCCCCTGGTTAACCCCTTCACTGCCAGTGTACACAGGAATCAGTGTATTTAAATAGCACTGATTGCTGTATAAATGACAATGGTCCCAAAAATGTGTCAAAAATGACCGATGTGTCCGCCATAATGTAGCAGTCACAATAAAAATTGCTGATCGCCGCCATTACTAGTAAAAAAAAATTATTTATAAAAATGCCATAAAACTATCCCTTATTTTGTAAACGCTATAACTTTGGTGCAAACCAATCAATAATCGCTTATTGCGATTTTTTTTTTACCAAAAATATGTAGAAGAAAACGTATCAGCCTAAACTGAGGAAAATTTTATTTTTTATATATTTTTGGGGGATAATTATTATAGCAAAAAGTAAAAAAATAATGCAAAAATACTGGAGGAACATTTGCATTCATCAGCCAGGAAGCTGCGCATGGAACGTACTTGGACATTCCAACATGACAATAATCCAAAACAAAAGGCCAAGTCAACCTGTCATTGGCTATAGCAGAATAAAGTGAAGGTTCTGGAGTTGCCATCTCAGTCTCCTGACCTCAATATCATTGAACCACTCTGGGGAGATCTCAAACATGCAGTTCATACAAGACAATCTTAAGAATTTACAGGAATTGGAGGCTTTTTGCCAAGAGGAATGGGCAGCTTTACCATCTGAGAAGATAAAGCGCTTCAGCCACAAATACCACAAAAGACTTCAAGCTGTCAAAGATGTTAAAGGGGGCAATACACGGTATTAAGAACTGGGGTATGTAAACTTTTGATCAGGGCCATTTGGCTAGTTACTGTTGTCATTATGATTTAAAAAGAGTAAACACAGTTGATTGATAATAAATGTCTTCAGCCAAACTCTTTTTTGTTTTTTTTGTTCAGTTTTTTGTGTTATTATTAGGGTTGAGCGAACCTGAACTGTAAAGTTCGGGTTCGTACCGAACTTTTGGGTTTTTGGTACCTCGACCCGAACCCGAACAATTTACTGTATGTCCGGGTTAGAGATCAATGTTCGGCAATGTAATGGCGCATTTTAAAAAGCTGCAGGGCAGCCAATCAACATTCGTTTAACTTGTGTGCCCTTAGAAGCCATCACAGCCATGCCTACTAATGGCATGGCTGTGATTGGCCAGTGCAGTATGTGAGCCAGCCTCTATATAAGCTAGAGGCACATAGCACAGCACGTCACTCTGCTTTAGATAGGGTAGGGAAAGGTTGCTGCTGCTTTGAGGGAGAGAATTACTCAGCGATCTACCTTGATTTTGTTGTGTGGGTGCAGTGCACAATCTTTTTACCCTGTCCTGAACCCAGTGCCAGAGAAAAGATAACTTTTTTCCATCTGTTAGTTAGGTTGGTGTCGGCGGGCATTTTATGCAAGCTCAGTGCACCAGCAATGCATATGTTACTGTGAGATACACCCTTTAGATACTTTTATTCTATTCTGCTATTCTAAAAACACCCATTTAGGGCCATAAAAAATATTTTACAGTGTTTCCTGCATATCTGTACGTGTGAGATATACCCTTTAGATACTGTTGCTCTATTCTGCTATTCTAAGAACACCCATTTAGGGCAAAAAAATATATTTTGCAGTGTTTTCTGCATATGTGGACGTGTGCGATACACACTTTAGATCAGGGGTCTCAAACTGCCGGCCCTCCAGCTGTTGCGAAACTACAAGTCCCATGAGGCATTGCAAGGCTGACAGTTACCAGCATGACTCCCACAGGCAAAGGCATGATGGGACTTGTAGTTTTGCAACAGCTGGAGGGCCGCCAGTTTGAGACCCCTGCTTTAGATACTGTTCTTCTATTCTGCTATTCAAAAAAATAATAATTTAGGGCAAACATTTTTTTTGGGGCTCTGCATATCTGTACGTATGAGATACACCCTTTAGATACTGTTGCTCTATTCTGCTATTCTAAAAACACCAATTTAGGGCAAAAAAAATATTTTGCAGTGTTTCCTGCATATCTGTATGTGTGAGATACACACTTTAGATACTGTTCTTCTATTCTGCTATTCCCAAAAAAATTATTTAGGGCAAAAATAAATTTTTTGGTGCATTTTCTGCATATCTGTGCATGTGAGATTCACCCTTTAGATACTGTTGTTCTATTCTGCTATTCAAAAAACACCCACTTAGGGCAAGATCCTAAATTTGGGAAACATGAGGAGAACATCAAATATGGGACATGGCCCCGGTCGTGGTGCTGCTGGTGGAGCTCCTGCTGCAGGGAGAGGACGTGGTCGATCTGTGCCAGCTACACACACAAGTGAAACACCTTCCTCAAGTGCGAGTAGGCGACAGAGCCTGCAGCGTTATTTGGTCGGGCCTAATGAGGCTCTACGAATGTTGAGGCCAGGACAAGTACAGGCGATAGTAGATTGGGTTGCTGACAGTGCCTCCAGTTCCTTCACATTGTCTCCCACCCAGTCTCCTGCTGAAAGATCAGAGTTGACACCTGCAGCCATCAGTCTTTCACCTCACCCCCTTGCAAATCAGCCAAGCAGTCTGAGCCCCAAATCATGCAGCAGTCTCTTCTGCTTTTTGATGACTCTGTTAGCAGGGTTTCCCAGGGCCATCCACCTAGCCCTGCCCCAGAAGTGGAAGAGATTGAGTGCACCGATGCCCAACCACTTAGGTTTCAAGATGAGTACATGGAAGGACCATCGCAGCACGTCTTGCATGATGAAGAAACACAGGTGCCAACTGCTGCTGCTTTCGCAATTGTGCAGACCGACAAGGAGGGCAGGGGTGAAGACTGGGTGGAAGATGATGTGGAGGACGATGAGGTCCTCGACCCCACATGGAATCAACGTCGTGCAGGTGACCTGTGTAGTTCGGAGGAAGAGGCGGTGGTCGCACAGAGCCACCAGCACAGCAGAAGAGGGAGCAGGGTGCAAAAGCGGAGCGTCCATCCCCTAGACAGTACGCCTGCTACTGCCCAACGCAGCAAGGGACCGAGCACACCAAAGCCAGGTCAAAAGAGTTCCCTAGCGTGGCAGTTCTTCAGACAATGTGCTGATGACAAAACACGAGTGGTTTGCACGCTGTGCAATCAGAGCCTGAAGCGAGGCATAAACGTTCTCAACCTGAGCACAACCTGCATGACCAGGCATCTAAGTGCAAAGCATGAGCTGCAGTGGAGTAGACACCTCAAAAACCAAGAAAGGTCTCTGGCTCCTCCTGCTTCCTCTTTTGCTGCAGTCTTGGCCTCTTCATCCACCTCTGTAGTGACAGTGGCACCTGCCAACCCGCAAACAGAGGATCTACCAGCAACACTACAACCTGGGTCACCGACCATCTCCTCAATGTCCCATGGAAGCGTTCAGTTCTCTATCTCCCAAACACTGGAGTGGAAGAGGAAGTACCCCCCTACCCACCTGCGATCCCTGGCCCTGAATACCGCCTTTGAAATGCTGTCATTACGTCTGGTGGAGACGCAGAGTTTTAAAAGCCTGATGGCATTGGCTGTCCCACAGTACGTCGTGCCCAGCCGCCACTACTTTTCCAGGCGAGCCACCCCTTCCCCGCACAACCAAGTGGGGGACAAAATCAGGTGTGCACTGCGCAACGCCATCTGTGGCAAGGTCCACCTAACTACGGATAAGTGGACCAGTAAGCACGGTCAGGGACGTTATATCTCCCTAACAGCACACTGGGTAAATGCAGTGGCGGCTGGGCCTGAGGCGGATAGCAGTTTGGCACATGTCCTTCCACCACCGAGGATTGCAGGGCGCTTCAGTTTGCCTCCTGTTGCTAACTCCTCCTACTCCGCTTCCTCATCCTCTACCGCCTCCTCATCAGGTCAGCGTAACACCTTCACCACCAACTTCAGCACAGCCAGGGGTAAACGACAGCAGGCAGTTTTAAAACTTTCCTGTTTGGGGGAAAAACCCCACACCGCGCAGGAGTTGTGGAGGGACATGGAACAACAGACTGATAAGTGGTTGGTGGCAGTGAGCCTCAAGCCCGGCCTGGTGGTGTGCGATAATGGGCGAAATCTCGTAGCAGCTCTGGGCCTAGCCGGTTTGACGCACATCCCTTGCCTGACACGTGCTGAATTTGGTGGTGCAGAGGTTCCTTAAAAAATACCCCGATAAGCCAGAGCTGCTGCAGAAAGTGCGGGCCGTCTGTGCGCACTTTCGGTGTTCTCACCCTGCTGCTGCTCGCCTGTCAGCGCTGCAGCGTAACTTCGGCCTTCCCGCTCACCGCCTCATATGTGACGTGCCCACAAGGTGGAACTCCACCTTGCACATGCTGGCCAGAGTGTGCGAGCAGCAGCAGGCGATAGTGGAGTATCAGCTGCAGCATGCACGCGTGAGTGCCTCTGCGGAACAGCACCACTTCACCACCAATAACTGGGCCTCCATGCGAGACCTGTGTGCCTTGTTGCGCTGTTTTAGAGTACTCCACCAACATGGCCAGTGCCGATGACGCAGTTCTCAGCATTACTATCCCAGTTCTATGCCTCCTTGAAAAAATGCGATGATGTAAGAGGATGTGGCACAGGAGGAGGAGGAAGAGGGATTATTTCCAAAGCTTTCAGGGCAGTCATTCACAAGTGGCTATGAGGGTGGGTTGCTGGACCAACAAATGCCAGGTACACAATTGTCCAGCAAGAGCACAGTTCTGGAGGATGACGGTGTGGAGGAGGAGGAGATTGAGGAGGAGGAACCATGTTTACAGCAGGGTGGCACCCAGACCAGCTCATGGCCATCACTGGTGCATGGCTGGGGGGTTACAGAGGACACAGACGATACACCTCCCACAGAGACAGCTTTTCGTTGCCTCTGGGCAGCCTGGCACACATGAGCGATTACATGCTGCAGTGTCCCCGCAACGACCGCTAAGTTGCCCACATTCTAACTGGTGCTGATTACTGGGTGGCCACGCTGCTGGATCCCCGTTACAAGGACAACGTACCTTCCTTAATTCCCTCACTGGAGCGTGATCGTAAGATGCGCGAGTACAAGCGCACGCTGGTAGATGCGCTGCTGGTGGCATTCCAACCTGACAGCGGGGGCACAGTGGAAGCAAAAGGCGAAGGCAGAGGAGGAGGAAGAGGTCGCCAATGCAGCCGGGGCACCGCCAGCACCTCAGAAGGCAGGGTTAGCATGGCCGAAAAGCTTTGTCAGCATGCCACAACAACCAGCACCACCAGCTGATATGGAACGTCTTAGCAGGTGGCAGCATTTCACCAACATGGTGGAGCAGTATGTGTGCACACGCCTACACGTACTGAATGACGGGTCTGCCCCCTTCAATTTCTGGGTCTCCAAATTGGGCACATCGCCTTGGAGGTGCTGGCCTGCCCTGCAGCCAGTGTATTATCTAAATGTGTATTTAGCACGGCAGGGGGCGTTATCACAGTTATCAAGTGCAGCCACCTGTCCAGAGCTAATGTGGACAAGCTCACGTTCATTAAAATGAACCAGGCATGGATACCACAGGACTTGTCCGTACCTTGTGCAGAATAGACATGTATACTGGCCTTACCCAGCCATTGTTGTATTTCGATCTTTCTCACTCTTTTGGGGTGTACCCTAATTTAAAAAAAAATGTAATTAAAAACAAAAACCAGTGTTGGCTACCTCGTCCTCCTCCACCGTCGCTTCCACCTACACCGCCACATCCACCGCCACCTCAACCTCCTACTTCATATGGACCTCATCCTCCTAGGTCAAGATTATTATTTTAAATTGTTATGTATTTTATGTTATTTTAAGTTATTTCCCTATCCACATTTGTTTGCAGAGCACTTGCCATGCTCTTAACAACATTTTGCTGCCATTTTCATCCCTCTAGCCCTTTCTATTACTTTTTTAGAGCCATTTTAGTCCTCAAAAGTTCGGGTCCCCATTGACTTCAATGGGGTTCGGGTTCGGGGTCAAGTTTGGGTCCCGAACTCGAACTTCAGCCGAACCCATCGAACCTGAACATCCAGGTGTCCGCTCAACTCTAGTTATCATTCATATTCTCTGAAAAATGGCCAAGAAATCATAAATTCTGCCAGGGTATGTAAACTTATGAGCACAACTGTATATAGTTCAGTAAAATCATTAGAAATAAAATGCTAAGAAGCTTGGCCAAACTACAAAAAGCCAAAGAAAACAAATTGTTCTTGCACAAAATATAAATTTTGATGACCCAAGACCTGAGTGTGTTAGAATAACATGTGAAACCTGCTGTTTAGTTCTTACATTTGCTGTCACGGTACGCTACGATTTTTCTCTCTCCAAGACAAACAGACAAGCTGTTTGTATTTAGAGCTTAGTAAAAGCTAATTTATGTCAGATTCCAACAGAGATTATCTTCTAGCCTAACTGTTCCATCTTCAAAGATTTGTTTTAAAATTGCCATCATTTCTTTAATTGGCATCTTTCAAGACACAAAAGAAACAGGTAACGGTCTACCACTTACCTTGATAAGAAGCAGTTACTAAGCTGTATATTATCACATATTGAATACTAAACTTAACTTATTTAGGAAAAAAAGGTAAAACCTTTCTATCCAAATCCAGAATATGCTAAGCGTAACTCCACTTTTGTTGAGAAAAAAGCATTCCCCTCTGGGTGATCTATGTTCCCATTACTTTATTGAGTAGAATAGTGTAGGTACATTTTCTGTCCCATTTTGGTTCATTGACAGCCCACTCAAATGAATGGGCTGCCTTAATACAAAGTTTCTTAAAGCTTAAAGTGTAACTCCACTTTTGTTGAGAAAAAATATTCCCCTCTGGGTGATCTATGTACAATGCAAGTTTTTTTTATCAACCTTTGTTGCAGATATTAACTTTTTGCTATTCTGAAGAAATCCCTGTTTGTTCCTCTGTGTCTCTGAGTTTTTCTAATTGGAGTGGTTTCATAATTATCAAACCAGCTGTGCAGTGCTAATGAGGAAATCTGCTGGGCCTGCGTCCCTTTAGACGTGTTTCTATTGGAAGTATCTCACCAAAAATGAAATTTTTGTTCCAGGGGATGCCTGAAATCTGACTTGTATCTTAGGCAGACTTCTGGGCTAATCGGTGAGCTAATCACACTAGCAGGAAATTATGTTTCTGGGAGTGCTGTACAGTAAACATTCTGTGTACTGAAAAACTCCAGGTAGCCATATTGTACTGCATTTTCAGAAAATTACAGCGGCTGTATATTGAAAAGGAAAGATAATTTTTAATAACATTCAATTACAATATGACTGCAATTGTATATGCTTTATTATTATTTTTATTTTTTTTATTATTTTTTCTTTATTTGCAATTTTTTTCCCTACAAAAGTGGAGTTACCCTTCAAAGGTTTTGAACTGTTTTTGTCGTACCAGTTTAGCTTAGCAATGTTAATTTGTGAGGAGTGGTACAAAACCAATGTAATGTGCAGTAATTCACAGGCCCAGACAGCAAACAACATGTGGATGCCCACGTAGTTTTACATGAAAGGATGCGGAATCCTAAAAAGGACATAAAAAGGAAAGTATTTATTTTTTCTATTTTTCATATTCCTTTTCCATTTTCATATTTTATAGTCACGACTATAAAATAGAATTGATAAAATTGTTTTTTTTATAAGATAACAAAATAAATATCAAATATGTATACTTTCATATGCAGCCAAAAACCCAAAACCTAAGCCAAACATTAACCCTAATGATGCTAACCTTAAATGAATGAATTATTTTTTTAGCGCTGCAACTGCGAACTGAATCGCCTCGAGGCGCTTGATCCGACCTGCGTTAATTAATAAAAAGGAGGAGGGCTCACCGCAGAAGAGGAAATTATGTACTTCGCCATCGCCTGGCTGGGACAGAAGTACACCTTTGTAATTCTTAACAGAGTAGGAAAAAAAGATCTAAATAATAATATATATATTCAAAAAACGAGGGGTGGAGGGGTGGTCTTTAGTTTAAGACCATCTTGTAAAGTTGGGTGGAACTCCGCTTTAAGTTCTTTATAAACAGTTCTTACAGAGAAATTCGGACACACTGGTTTCACATCTAAACACAATTTATTTTGTACACAAAGTTATTTTTAAAGCCCAGTGAGATTTTATTAAGTGGTGGAACTGTATAAACTAGCAACATTGGGGCATCTGGAGCTGTTGTGATAATACCATCCGCTAGTGGTTGTTTAAGCCAAATAAAACAACAAAAGCAAGCCCACGGACTGGTTACTGACTTTGGATGCAAGTTGGAAAATGCATGTTGACTGGCTGTGCAGACTATAGGTGGGACCCAAAACATCAGTGTCTCCCTAGGGGGTAGCGCTACACTTCTATATTTAACGCGGAGTTCCAGTCCCCCAAGTCAATTTTTTTTTTTTTAAATGCCGCTGTCATTTGTTCAACTTTATCTGGCACATTTAGCTAGTGCCTATAGTGTATTCTGATTAATTTCAGTTTCAAATAAAGAAATAATATCTTGATCTGGGAAGCTGGCAGGGTCCATGTCCACTGTGGGCATCTGAAGCCCTCTGGTATCTATTTCCGGGACTAGGTGCAGCTGGCTACCCAGCATGCACTTCCCGATCTCGTGCCTGCGCAGTAATGTCACTGCATGGCGCACATTGCCGTAGCAACGGTCTGGAAATAACGTAAGATTTTGTCACTAGGCGATTCGCAAGGACTCCTGGGATACATGGAGCCGCCATTCCCAGGAGCCCTTGTGAATCTCCTGGTGACGTAATCGCCTAGGCGGTTACTGCCGGAAATGCAGGAGAAAGAAGAATATAAAAGGTATTTCCATAAAAAAAAAGAATTTGCATTGGGAAAAGGATGCTCAGAGGGGATACCATAGAGATCAAGTACATAAAATGGGTGGAACTCCGCTTTAATAGTTTTTGCCTATTCATTTTTTTATGCTGTCTGTGTCCCTGTTAGGGAGAGTCACCCTCTCTATTTGTCCTGTTTATCATTATCATTGAAGGTAAAAGTTAAAGAAAATCACAAATTTTGGGTTGTCCCCAGAAAATAATTAGAGGGCAAATTTGAGATGTAGAACAAGAGGTGCAGGCTGTTGCAGAGATAGAAGAAACATCTTCATTGTCAATCTTGTTTCATGTAGTCTAGGAAGCAAAGTAGTTGTATCATTTTACATTAACAAGCTCAGGCATCTACAGTGCCTTGCGAAAGTATTCGGCCCCCTTGAACTTTTCAACCTTTTGCCACATTTCAGGCTTCAAACATAAAGATATAAAATTTTAATTTTTTGTGAAGAATCACCAAAAAGTGGGACACAAAAGTGGAACGAAATCTATTGGATATTTTAAACTTTTTTAGCAAATAAAAAACTGAAAAGTGGTGCGTGCAAAATTATTCGGCCCCTTTACTTTCAGTGCAGCAAACTCACTCCAGAAGTTCAGCGAGGATCTCTGAATGATCCAATGTTGTCCTAAATGACTGATGGTGATAAATAGAATCCACCTGTGTGTAATCAAGTCTCTGTATAAATGCACCTGCTCTGTGATAGTCTCAGGGTTCTGTTGAAAGCGCAGAGGGCATCATGAAGACCAAGGAACACACCAGGCAGGTCCGTAATACTGTTGTGGAGAAGTTTAAAGCCGGATTTGGATACAAAAAGATTTCCCAAGCTTTAAACATCCCAAGGAGCACTGTGCAAGCGATCATTTTGAAATGGAAGGAGTATCAGACCACTGCAAATCTACCAAGACCTGGCTGTACCTCTAAACTTTCAGCTCAGACAAGGAGAAGACTGATCAGAGATGCAGCCAAGAGGCCCATGATCACTCTGGATGAACTGCAGAGAACTACAGCTGAGGTGGGAGAGTCTGTCCATACACTGCACAAATCTGGCCTTTATGGAAGAGTGGCAAGAAGAAAGCCATTTTTTAAAGATATCCATAAAAAGTCTCGTCTAAAGTTTGCCACAAGCCACCTGGGAGACACACCAAACATGTGGAAGAAGGTGCTCTGGTCCGATGAAACCAAAATCGAAATTTTTGCCCACAATGCAAAACGATATGTTTGGTGTAAAAGCAACACAGCTCATCACCCTCAACACACCATTCCCACTGTCAAACATGGTGGTGGCAGCATCATGGTTTGGGCCTGCTTTTCTTCAGCAGAGACAGGGAAGATGGTTAAAATTGAGGGGAAGATGGATGCAGCCAAATACAGGACCATTCTGGATGAAAACCTGTTGGAGTCTGCAAAAGACCTGAAACTGGGACGGAGATTTATCTTCCAACAAGACAATGATCCCAAACCTACAGCAAAATCTACAAAGGAATGGTTCACAAATAAACGTATCCAGGTGTTAGAATGGCCAAGTCAAAGTCCAGACCTGAATCCAATCGAGAATCTGTGGAAAGAGCGGAAAACTGCTGTTCACAAACGCTCTCCATCCAACCTCACTGAGCTCGAGCTGTTTTGCAAGGATAAATGGGCAAGACTTTCAGTCTTTCGATGTGCAAAACTGATAGAGACATACCCCAAGCGACTTGCAGCTGTAATCGCAGCAAAAGGTGGCTCTACAAAGTATTAACGCAAGGGGGCCGAATAATTTTGCACGCCCCACTTTTCATTTTTTTATTAGTTAAAAAAGTTTAAAAAATCCAATAGATTTCGTTCCACTTCACAATTGTGTCCCACTTGTTGGTGATTCTTCACAAAAAATAAAAATTTTATATCTTTATGTTTGAAGCCTGAAATGTGGCAAAAGTTTGAAAAGTTCAAGGGGGCCGAATACTTTCGCAAGGCACTGTATAAAATACATGCAGGCCTCTAAGTATATCATAACAGAAACTGGAACTAACTTATCATAGCATGGAAAGTATTATACATAATAACTGCAAATAGTGACATCTACAAACCACAGATATGAACACCACATATTCAAGGAAGAGCTCAGATGTATTTGGAACAGAGTCCGAACCCACCAGGGCTATCCTACCAGAAAGCTACCACTGCAAACCAGTAATCATAAGTGGCCATTCCCTTTCCCATAGCTGCACACATACATGCCCCTGGTATACATGTGTGTACATTTGAAAAATGCCTTGGCTGCTTTTAATTGGCGGTGCGCAGTGACAGCTTTGTGGCAGGATAGATCAGGTGGGTTTGGTCTATGTTTCAAACATGCTTGAGCTCATCCCTACACATATTGAGAATAAAAAATTGCTCTGAAAGTTGACAATTGAACCATTAGTCACCATAAATATAAACAACCAAACAATATACTGTACATATCTTTTTGATCGACTCTTGTAAACACATTCAGATCAACAAAATGCGTTTTTAGGAACAACACTGGGAAAATGTACTCTAATTGCAAGTGCACCTATTTGTTCTTATAATGTTGCATAGGAAAACAAAGCTCAACAAATCTATTCAGCATGTAACTTTGAATGTTATTTTGGTAAAGAAAGCCCATTTGAAACAGCACAGATCAATAAGAAAACAGGAAAATTGTTGTGTGGAGGCGTGTTCACTAGGAGCTAACAGCTTAAACTGTAGTTAGTGATAGCGCAATTGCCACAATACAAGAGGTACAGTATGCATGGTAAGGAAACTCACCTCTATACCAACACTCACAAATATTAATGGGTTGTAAACACTTTTAAAGTCTTTAGTAAATACACCTGAGTGACTTAAAAGCTTTTACTCTTTTATTATTCCTCATTGCTTGAGTTTTGTACAAAATATTTTCAGGCATATATTTTAGGCAGGTTATTTACCTGTAAAAGCCTCCATTGTGTAGACATCCAAAAATTCTGTCTCTGTAGAGATTGCTGCTTAGTGCCACCACCTTAGATGTGATGCCAACATAGCAGTCCCAGGGCTGTTACTGAAATTACACTGTTTACCTTTCCATTTTGCTCCTCCATTGACTGCTACATAAAAAAAGGGCAAATAGAAGGGTGAGGGAAAGAGGAGCTGTACCAAAACAGAAAGTAATAGGACACACCCAGTAAAAGAGAGGGCTTTGACATGCAAGGAGAGAGGGAATTATGCAAAGAAATTTACATTTCCTTGAGCAAATTTCTCCTAGCAAGTTTAGAGATGCATTCAACAAAGGAAAAAAAATAATTTATGGAAAACAAAATGCTGCTAGTAAGTATTTAAAATATGCTTTTTCTTTTTTTTTTATCTCCAAATTCCACTTACTGGTGCTACCAAAGCTGACCTCCTTCACATGATCCAATAGCTTTGGTACTTTCAAGGCTACTGACAAGGAACAACTATTGCAAATCAGGTATTCAGACTTCAATTGTTGCATGTATGGTCAAGATCAGAGGCCTGAAATTGACTGAAATCATAGATGGCAAGGTAGGTAATTTTTTTAAAAAATAGGTCAGCAATGCTAGCTTACATATTTCTATCATCGGTTATTTAAAAAGCTGTATACATGAATATCATTACTCAGTACAGTTTCCTTCCCTAAGACAGGAAGTTATGCCCCAGACACACAAGCGGAAATTCCGCCAGCAAAAGTCTGATGAGAGCTTTTGGTCCGAAAATGCGACCATGTGTATGCTCCATCGGACTTCTGCTGGCAGAATTCCAGCCAGCAAAAGATTGAGAGCAGGTTCTCAATTTTTCGGTCGAAAAAAGTTCCGATCGGAAATTCCGATCGTCTGTACCAATTCCGACGTGGAAAATTCCTACGCATGCTCGGAAACAATTCGACGTATGCTCGGAAGCATTGAACTTAATTTTCTTGGCTTGTCGTAGTGTTGTACGTCATCGCGTTCATGATGGTCAAAAGTTCAGAGAACTTTTGTGTGACCGTGTGTATGCAAGCCAAGCTTGAGTGGAATTCCATCAGAAAAAACATCCAACATTTTTCTGATGCAAAATCCGCTCGTGTGTACGCAGGATAAGGGAAAGTTCCCCAAGGGACACTGTTCTGCTGCAAAACTGTTTCTCTGTTCCTCTGAAATTAAGGCACATCTCCAGCTTTAACTTCCTCCCTCTCTCAAGCCCCAACATGCTTAAAATAATAAATAAATGTGCTGCCTGCATTTTACAAGGGTTTTTAGGCTGGTCCTGTGATATCCAGGGGTCTTTCCACTTTTTATCTGGCAATGGTGAGCACTGAATGACACTCATTTCATGATTTGTGTGAGCTGTTCAGTGTATTAGGACTCTAGCGTATCCTTGACTTAGAGCAAGTGGGTTGAAAAATGGTGCTCTGCTAAAGGAATACTGTATACCTTCTGTGGGGGACAGTGCCAGATTGAAGGTAAGTATTGCACTTGAAGCTGCTATTTTATTGTTAAAAGGGCTAAATATTTTCACTCTTTTGTTCTGCTTTAAATCCCTGATATACCATGCAGGCATGTGTTAGTTCAATGCTAGTCTAAACAGTAGCTAATTTCTAACTAGAATCTGGCAATTTACTTCTGTATTCGGAATTGTCCATGTATACCCATGTATACCTACCTCTTCACTGAACCCCAGACATTGAATGCTAAATTTTAAATAAGCTTTTCTCCAAGTTGTTCATGCCTCCCAGTGTTACAGGTTGTTCATTCATAAAGCTGGGTTTCCAACTTGCTTACTCTCAACTTAGCAGTATTCCATGAGTGCACAAGTTACACAGGACAGTACTATCACATCTAAAACACACATTTGCCTTAAGTCCCGTACACACAATTAGAATATTGTACATAACATACCTTTTCTCGACGATTACAGATCGTGCGATTTTTGTTTATTCAGTACAGTTTTTGTTCGAAAATACAATACAAATACAATACATCACTTGCAAATTTTTATTCTGTCATACAAGAATTTTCATACTTTAGTAACTTATTCGTTTTCGATATGGAGACTAGCATGCAAAAAAAAAAAATGGATAATCATTCATCTGATAATCTCATTGTGTGTACAAGGCCTTAGTGAAGGCAAACTAAACCCCTGTTCTTAACGCATATTTTATGTAGCGCTGGTATTTTTGCCTGTTAAAGCTATGTAATGTAAACTAATAGGCAGTGTTATAAATTGTGTGGATGGAAGTGTAGCGCTACAATCAGTGTGAAAGTGAATCAAATCAATAAACACCCAAAAAATAAATCAATATAAAGTGAATCAAATCAATGAACACCAAATAAATCAATCCCCAATGGAAACTGAGTTTGTGATACACAAAAGTATCTCCATATAGTGGATTACTAAACCATGAAAAGTCCAATGTAATGGATGAAGTAAACACAGTATAAGTGAAAGTCCCAAAAAACGAATGAAATGGTGATATCAGGACATGGGTGTCTTGAAAAATCTTCTCATAAATACTTTCTGAGATAAAAATATAACAGATATGCGCTCACCAGAACCAATGGACCCCCTGTCAGCGACAGAGGATCAAACGGGCATGGAAGGGCTCGAATAGCCGGCAGACTGGGCATTCACTGGACTTCTGAAGGCAGGCTGGTGGAATCAACAGGTCTTGTCTCGACTTCACCAACGCGATGTAAACGGTCAAACCAAAGATGGCCGAGGTGGGATGCAGACCACTACCCAAAGGCTGGAACCACAAATTCAGAAGGAGGAATCCACAGCAAACAGGAAGCTGGAACCAATTTTCTATCACCTCAACAATTGTGATGAGAACTCACACAAAGTGCTCCCCAGATATTTTCCAACCGTAGAGAGGGAAAAAGAAAAAACAGGGGGCTCCGATGGTGCAGGTCAAAATAGGAAGGTTTTATTCATAAAAACTATCAAAATAAACAAATATAAAAGTGATCACGATTAAAAAAGAGCAACGTGGGAATAGGTATAACCTCACCCAAAATATATTTATGTTATAAATTGGTATTTGGCACCATCTAGTGGCCAAAATGTGAAATGGACTTCATTTATTTTCCCTTTCAAGAACATGGAGAAATGTTACAGGAAGTGACTGTTTGTTTACATTTTACTATGACCTACCTACCCAGAATGCCAAGTGACCTACCCAGGAACACTCAGTACTGAATTGCATGCTGGGTAGGATATAAAAGACCCCGCGCGGCCATTTTCTTTCTCTTCTGGACACGTGGCCTGCCTGCAAGGAGCTATGGGTGTGTGTCCCACAGCACTGCATGCCTGCTCGGTGCGGAGCAACATTTAAAGCCAGAGGAGGACTTAACATCACAGCGTGCTGGAGCAGCAGTGTGGTCGGATCGGGAAGGAACCAGAGGCACCCTGACGGAGGTAACTGAGGACTCCTAGTGACCTTGTGAAGCCGAACAGTGTGACTGCGTGGCCACAGCAAACAGACTGAGATAACCGGAGCGGAGGTTTCCTATTCTCCAAGGCCTGGTTGGGTGAGAGGGTTGTCGTCCATAATACTTAACGCACTTTTACACACTTAGACTCAGAACACAGTGTTGCTGGGACCTGTAGTCCCACAGAGGAGGTTTCACACTTAGACTGAGTTAAAACAGGCCTCAAGCCTGCATTCCACTGAGAACTGATACTGTGTGATTTGCAGACAACTACACCGGAGGTAGTTATAAGTGTGCTACATAACAAGAACAATTCCAATACTCATCCTACATTATTCTCTGTTTTTAAACCCTTTGAATTACAATTACTTCAACACAATAGCTAGCAGAAGACTGAAGACTAAAGACTACATCTTTATTGCAAGGCCTTGCATTCAATCACTATTAGAAAAGGACTACATTATAAAGCAGGGGGAGCTCCCTAGCAGTTGTATGTATTGTAATGTTTATTAGTTTATTTATCCTGTGGGGCCCTTTCACACATGCTGTCCGAACAGATCCGCCTGTGTGTTTTTGCAGGCGGACCTGATCAGACACTCCATGCACCTCTATGGAGCGGCGGATGTCAACTGTGACATGTCTGCTGACATCTGGCGCTATCTGATCTGCCAATTCCAGACAAATGGAAACCCTATTTTCCATCCGTCTGGCGGGTCGGGTCAGATGGAATCGGATGTAAACAGACAGGGGGATCCGTTTTCATCCGATCTCCCATAGAGTACAGCTGGGCTCTGACAGGCCCATCTCAGCACAGTGAGCGGAGACGGACCAGTTATCCGCCTTCTCAGTGGAGATCAACATACCGATCCCTGCTGAGCAAAACGGACAGCCCCGTGTGAAAAGGGCCTAACTCTAAAAGGGCAAATTGCAGTTATCTTTGTTTAAAATGCCCTTTTTGTAGGGAAACTGATAAATCCTAAACCTTGCTTTTACTGACACCTGCTTCAAGCCTTTGCAGTGCAATGTAGCATGAATTATGACCTGCCTCGTACTGTACCTAACCCCAGTATAGGGGTTAAGTGTGTCCTAGGGGCGTGTTGCTAACTGTGGGGGGCATGGCTATGTGTGAGTCACTGATCTCTGCTCCAATCACAGGGAGCAGAGATCAGTGTCACTAGTTGCTAGGCAGAATGGGGAGATGCTGTTTACTTTCGCATCTCCCCATTCAGCCTCCCCATGAGACGATCGTGGGTATCCCTGCGGCGATCGAGTCCGCGGGACCCGCGTCCGGACTCACAGGGGTCCCGACCAGCGGCGTGCACACGATGGCATGGCAGAAATCTTAAATACTACCTGTACGCCCTTTTGCCTGTCCATGCCATTCTGCCGACATACATCGTTGTGCGCCGGTCGGGAAGTGTTTAAAGTGTAATTAGACTCCACAATTTTTGTAATGGTCTCCTAGGAGGTTTATGCCATAATGTACTAGTATGGTCCTTTTATTAGCACATAATTGCAGACTTACCTGTCAAATGAACCCCTCCAGAGCTGCAGTGTCGGCGACCCAGCTAGTCCCAGGTGCTTCCATCTATTTTCCAGGTTCGCTCTGTTCAGCCACTTGAATGTCCGGGCTGAGATGACGACAACCCCTCAAATGAACAAGTAAGTCACTTTATCATGGGGTGGCACAGTAAATACACTTTGAGCTGTGCATGTGTATATTACTGCTGAGAGGTAGGCAGAAGTATTTATGACAGAATAAACCACTAGGGCAGGGATATGCAATTAGCAGACCTCCAGCTGTTGCAGAACTACAAGTCCCATGAGGCATAGCAAGATTCTGACAACCACAAGCATGACACCCAGAGGCAGAGGCATGATGGAACTTGTAGTTTTGCAACAGCTGGAGGTCTGCTAATTGCATATCCCTGCCCTAGGGTCTCTTTTGTTATAAAAAACCCTGCCTGTCAGTTTTTTTCCAATATTTCGAGTTTAATATGAACACCTAGATACATAAAGCCCTATTGGTTTACTTAGTCTTAGTTATCCAAATTTTTTATTGAAGTTTTGCTGCCATTAAATAAGTTTCATTTTGAAAAATATATTGAATGTTTCCATTAATCTAATGAACTGTTACATCTAACTGAAGTCAACCAGGCTCAGCTAACACATTGATTAAAGTCAAATTTTTACATTACCTAATTACCATATGAGCAGCAGTCACTTGAAACTCTAAGTTTATAATATTTGAAGATCCACAGCCTCTAAATGTTATTCTTCCAGGATTTCTACAAACGATGACCCAAGATAGCAAGACTGCAATTGGTTCATTGATTCCACTCATAGTGTAAATAAATATATTTACTTTTTCTATAGAAGTGGCACTAGAAAATAACTAACATTTGATTTGTATGCATAAATGTTGAATTGTAAAATATGCAAAGTTAATAGATAAAAATAAATATGTCGTCCTTTGACATTTTAAGTTTAAGCCTTTCTGTGTTAACCTTTAAAGACAATTTTCTCAGCATGTGTTAGATATTTCCAGCAAGCACTTTAACAGTGATTATCAACCAGTGTTCCTGTCAGGATTTTTTTTTTTTTTTAAGGAAAAGTTAAGAAATATGAAGAACCCATAATAATTTTTAATGGAAATGTTAGAATTATCTGATTTACATTCATGTTAGGAGGCATGTTTAAAATAATGTTTAAATTACATACCGTACACTTTTTCTATGATAGCAAATTGTCATTTATTTCTAAATTATTTGGCATATTAATACCAATGAAGAAGAATGTTAACATTTTAAAAACTGAACTAGCTTTTGTTATTACTGATGGAAAATTCTTTCCAAATGAAGAAAATAATATTCTTGCATTCACTGTGTTCTGGATCTCAATTACAACAAAACATAATTGTTGTATTTTTGGTTTTGGTTGTAACAAAAAACGTTTAAGCTTGATACGATATTTTCAGTACAGGCTATATTTATTCAAAATACACATAGGTATGGGGTTAGGGCATAAATATTTCAGTTAAAATGTATGTAAACCCAAAATCTATTTTTAAGTATGTGTGGCCTCATTTGTCGTTAACCAAACAAGTGTCACAGATCCAATTTCAGATAGTCCTGCATCACATCCCAAAGGCAGTCAAAACAATGTGGACAGACTTTAACCACTTGCCGTCTGCCCCATAGCAGATTTACTGCTACAGGGCGCTTCTCCTGTGCAGGACCAGGTAGATATACGTGATTCTACACTTCCGTCTGCAGGGGCAGGCGCACGCACAATCTGCTGATGCCAGGCACTGGATGTTTTCCGGCACCCGCCGATCATTGGTAAAATGCACAGAACTGAGATCTGCCTATGTAAACAAGGCAGATCTCCATTCTGACGGGGAGGGGGGGGGGATTTTGTGTTTGCAGGGAATAAAATCCATCTCTTCCCCTAGTAAAAGCAATTAACACAGTACACAAAAACAATGGCTAGGAACACAGTTAACACTTTGATCACCCTGGATATTTAACCCCTTCCCAGCCAGTGTCATTAGTACAGTGACAGTGCATATTTTTAGCACTATTTACTTTATTAGTGTCAAAGGTGTCAGTTAGTGTCCGATTATCACCCGCATTATCGCAGTCACGCTATAAGTCACCGATCACCGCAATTACTAGTATAAAAATAATTCCCTAACTATATACCATAGTTTGTAGACGTTATAACGTTTGCGTCAATATAGGCTTCAATCAATATACGCTTATTGGGAGTTTATTTAATTTTTTTCGTAATATTTTATTATTGGGTGTTTTTTTGCCAAAAACATGTAACAGAATACATATTGGCCTAAATTAATGAAGACATTTTTTAAAAATGTTTTATTTGATATGTTTTATAGCAGAAAGTAAAAAATATAATTTTCTTGTTCATAATTATTGTCTTTTTTTGGTAATAGCACAAAAAATAAAAACACAGAGGTGATCAAATGGCACAAAAAAAAGATCAATTTGTAGGGAAAAAAATGACAAATTTTATTTGGGTACAGTGTCGCATGACCGCGCCATATCGCAAAATGGCCTGGTCATGAAAGGGGGAAATCTTCTGGAGGTCAATTGGTAATGAGGGCCAACCCTTCCAAGAAATTATACTCAAACATTTCTAAAATCGTCAACGTTTATTGATATTTACTGACTATTCAACCACACATTGACTGCTAGTCCATAAAAACAACATATGTACGAAGGAGATTTCAAAATCAACATACATAAAAAATATATATTTAAGTATAACCCCTTATTGCAGTGTAACTCCCATCCACGTTAACCGATTCCCGACCGGCGCACACACATATACGTCGGCAGAATGGCATGGACAGGCATAAGGGCGTACAGGTACGTCCCTTTGAATATGCCGTTGTGCCATCACGTGCGCACCGCCGTCGGTGTGCGCTGGTCGGGACCTCCGTGAGTCTGGTCGCGGGTCCCACGGACTCGATCGCCGTGGGGATACCCGCGATCGTCTCACGGGGAGGACGAACGGAGAGATGCGGAAGTAAACAGCATCTCCCCCGTTCTGCCTAGCAACAAGTGACACTGATCTCTGCTCCCTGGGATTGGAGCAGAGATCAGTGACTGTCACACACAGCTACGCCCCCCACAGTTAGCAACACGCCCCTAGGACACACTTAACCCCTACACTGCCACCCCTGGTTAACCCCTTCACTGCCCCTGTCATTTACACAAGAATCAGTGCATTTGTATAGCACTGATTGCTGTATAAATGACAATGGTCCCAAAAATGTGTCAAAAATGTCCGATGTGTCCGCCATAATGTTGCAGTCACAATAAAAATCACTGATCTCCACCATTACTAGTAAAAAAAATATTAATAAAAATGGTATGTGTTTATAGCGCAAAAAAAAGAAAACGCAGGGATGATCAAATACCACCAAAAGAAAGCTCTATTTGTGTGAAAAAAAAGGACATCAATTTTGTTTGGGAGCCACCTTGCATGACCACGCAAATGTCAGTTAAAGCGACGCAGTGCCGAATCGCAAAAAGTGCTCTGATCTTAACCACTTCAGCCTCGGACCAATTGTCAGCTTAAGGACCAGAGGTCTTTTTTCAATTTCGCACTGCACTGCTTTAACTGGTAATTGCGCGGTCATGCAATGTTGTAACCAAACGAAATTTGCGTCCTTTTCTTCCCACAAATAGAGCTTTCTTTTGATGGTATTTGATTGCCTTAGTGATTTTTATTCCTTGCGATATAAACGGAAAAAGACGAAAATTTTGAAAAAAAAAGATATTTTCTAATTTTTGTTATAAGAAAAATCTAATAAACTCAATTTTAGTCAAACATTTGGGCCAAAATGCATTCAGCCACATGTCTTTAGTAAAAAAAAAGCCAATAAGCGTATATTTATTGGTTTGCGCAAAAGTTATAGCGTCTACAAACTAGAGTACATTTTCTGGAATTTACACCACTTTTAATTTATGACTGCCTATCTCATTTCTTGAGGTGCTAAAATGGCAGAGAAGTACAAAACCCCCCCAAATGACCCCATTTTGGAAAGTAGACACCCCAAGCTATTTGCTGAGAGGCATGTTGAGCCCATTGAATATTTTTTTTTTTTGTCCTAAGTGATTAAATAAAGACGAAAAAAAAAAATTTTTTTTTTTTTTCAAAAAGTTGTCACTAAATGATATATTGCCCACACATGCCATGGTTATATGTGGAATTTCACCCCAAAATACATTTTGCTGCTTTTCCTGAGTATGCTGATACCACATGTGTGGGACTTGTTGGGAGCCTAGCCGCGTACGGGGCCCCGAAAACCAAGCACCGCCTTCAGGATTTCTAAGGGTGCAAATTTTTGATTTCACTCCTCACTACCTATCACAGTTTCGAAGGCCATAAAATGCCAAAATAGCACAAACCCCCCCCAAATGACCCCATTTTGGAAAGTAGACACCCCAAGCTATTTGTTGAGAGGCGTGGTGAGTATTTTACAGCTCTCATTTGTTTTTGAAAATGAAGAAAGTAAAGAAAAAAAAATATTTTTTTTCTTTTTTCAATTTTCAAAACTTTGTGACAAAAAGCGAGATCTGCAAAATACTCACCATACCTCTCAGCAAATAGCTTGGGGTGTCTACTTTCCAAAATGGGGTCATTTTGGGGGGTTTTATGCCATCTGGGCATTCCATGGCCTCCGAAACTGTGATTGGCAGTGAGAAGTGAAATAAAAAAATTACACCCTTAGAAATCTTGAAGGCGGTGATTGGTTTTTGGGGTCCCGTACGCAGCTAGGCTCCCAAAAAGTCCCACACATGTGGTATCCCCGTACTCAGGAGAAGCAACAGAATGTATTTTGGGGTGTATTTCCACATATGCCCATGACATGTTTGAGCAATATATCATTTATTAACAACTTTTTGTAAAAAAAAATATATATATTTTTTTTTTTTCATTATTCAATCTCTTGGGACAAAAAATAAATAAATTAATGGGCTCAACATTGCTCTCAGCAAATAGCTTGGGTGTCTACTTTCCAAAATGGGGTCATTTGGGGGGGGGTTTGAACTGTCCTGGCATTTTATGCACAACATTTAGAAGCCTATGTCACATATCACCCACTCTTCTAACCACTTGTAGACAAAGCCTTTTCTGACACTTTTTGTTTACATGAAAACATATTTTTTTTTTGCAAGAAAATTAAGTTGAACCCCCAAACACTATATATATTGTTAAAGCAAAGGCCCTACAGATTAAAATGGTGGTTGTTGCATTTTTTTTTCCACACAGTATTTGCGCAGAGATTTTTCAAACGCATTTTTTGTGGAAAAAATACACTTTTTTTATTTTAATGCACTAAAACACACTACATTGCTCAAATTGTTGATGAAATAAAAAATATGATCTTAGGCCGAGTACATGGATACCAAACACGACATGCTTTGAAATTGCGCACAAACACGCAGTGGCGACAAACTACATACATTTTTAAAAGCCTTTAAAAGCCTTTACATGATACCACATTAGATTCACGGAGGAGGTCTACTGCTAAAATTACTGCCCTCAATCTGACCTTCGCGGTGATACCTCACATGCATGGTGCAATTGCTGTTTACATATGATGCCAGACCAACGCTTGTGTTCGCCTTTGCGCAAGAGAAGGGGGGGCAGGGGTGCTTTTTTTTTTTTTTTTTTTTATTTAGCTTTTTTATTTTATTTTTAAACCGTTCCTTCCATTTTTTTTCTTTGTTATCATTTTTATTGTTATCTCAGGGAATGTAAATATCCCCTATGATAGCAATAGGCAGTGACAGGTACTCTTTTTTTGAAAAAATTGGGGTCTATTAGACCCTAGATCTTTCCTCTGCCCTCAAAGCATCTGACCACACCAAGATCGGTGTGATAAAACGCTTTCCCAATTTCCCAATGGTGCGATTTATATCCGGGAGGGGGGACATTCCCTCCCACTGCTTGTAAAAGCAGTCTAGAGGCTAATTACCCGCTAGAATTGCTTTTACATGAAAGCCGATCACTGGCTGAAAAGAATGATACCAAGATGATACCTAAACCTGCAGGCATCATTCTGGTATAACCATTCAAAGTCCAGCAACATACTGGACATATATTGTAATCTTTTTTTTTCATGCAGCCTCTTGGCTGAACGAAAAAAAGAGATTGATTGGTGGGTATGCCCACCATTAGAATACCTCCCTTCATCCACCCACTTCTAATGATGGGCATACATGCACCATTTATATATGCCGAAGCATGGGGGCATCCTCCCACAAAAGTTATGCCATGTACACACGGTCGCACTTTTCCACGGGGCAAGGCTCCGTCGGAATTTCGACCGTATGTACGCAGCATTAGGAGCCAATCGCTCCTCCCCCCCCTGCTGCCCCCATGCTTCGGCATATATGCTCTTTTTTTTAACTGTGGTGGTGAAATCACCTCCTACAGCGTTGGAGTCGCGGCTTTATGTATCGTGGGAGCAAACGCTGTTGCTGTCAAGATAAATAAATCCACGCTGCAACTGAATGGCGCACCTGAAAACAAAAAAATGATTAACACTAAAACACAGTAAACAAAATTACATACCTGAAAAGCAAGCATGATAAAACATAATAAAACATTGCAGAATAGAATGGAGTAAAAAAAGAGCAACAATAGAGAGAGAATAGAGAGAGAGAGAGAGAGAGAGAACAATAAAACGACAACTATTTTTTTTTTTTTTTTTTTTGAGATTTACAGGTAAAAAAGCTCCTGACTGTTAGCGGCTGAATCAAAACGCTACCACAAAAAATGTTTTATCGATCGCAGGGATCAGGCCTGACTCTGCGAACGCTACAGTTATACGTGCTTAGTGTTTTGTAAGTGACAGTGATCGATCGATACTGCACTTGGGTGGGCTGGGTTGGGCTGGGCGGAGGGGGAAAACGCAGGTGCTAGCAGGTATCTGGGCTGATGCCGCTAACAATGCGTTTTTTGTAACCCTAAACTGGTGGGACGCTAGTATAGATCTGATCAGATCAGATATTGATCTGTTCAGATACTATACCACTAAGGGAGGTGTATGCTTTGCGCGTGGGTGTTTGCGGTACTGCCAGTAACCTGGGGCGACGCAGACCTTATTTGACCCTAAAACCTAATTGATATCACCCGCCGGGCGATCAGGGGGTTAAACCGTTATTGGGTAATAAATGGCGGGTGCCCTGACAGTATAAAAAACAAACTATCTAACCAGCGTCACCCGTAACAGTTATACGGTGATCACTGGTGAAAGGGTTAACTAGGGGCAATCAGGGGGTTAAAACCTTTATTAGGTAATATATGGGGGTACCTGACGCTATATAAAAACCTGTCGGGGAACCTAAATAACAAAATAACTAACTGGCTAACCAGCGTCACCAGTGACACTTATACGGTGATCACTGGTGAAAGGGTTAACTCTAGGGGCAATCAGGGGGTTAAAACCTTTATTTAGGTTGTAATATGGGGGTACCTGACCTATAAACCTATTTATGAACCTATATAAACCTGGCGGTTAACCTAAAAAAAAAAAAAATGGCTACCTAGCGGCACCAGTGACACTAATGCAGCGATCAGAAAAACGATCGCTTAGTGACACTGGCAAAAGAGGGGTGAAAGGGTTAACTAGGGGCAATCAGGGGGTTAAAACCTTTATTAGGTAATATATGGGGGTACCTGACGCTATATAAAAACCTGACGGGGAACCTAAATAACGAAATAACTAACTGGCTAACCAGCGTCACCAGTGACACTTATACGGTGATCACTGGTGAAAGGGTTAACTCTAGGGGCAATCAGGGGGTTAAAACCTTTATTTAGGTTGTAATATGGGGGTACCTGACCTATAAACCTATTTATGAACCTATATAAACATGGCGGTTAACCTAAAAAAAAAAATGGCTACCTAGCGGCACCAGTGACACTAATGCAGCGATCAGAAAAACGATCGCTTAGTGACACTGGCAAAAGGGGGTAAAAGGGTTACCTGGGGGGCAATCAAGGGGTTAAACCTTTATTAGGGGGGGGTAGGGGGCTACCTTGGACCTAAAACTAACTGCCCTGACAGTTATTACAGTCACACTGACACTAAATGCAGTGATCAGTAAATAAATGATCACTGCAATTAGTGACACTGTGACTGGGGGGGGCAGGGGGTGATCTGGGGGGTGATCTGGGGGTGACAGGGGGGTTATTTGTGTGCCTATGTGTACTGGTGTCAGTGTACTGTTGGTGCACTAACCTGTACATGTTCACTCCTTGGCGTTCCGGTCTTTCTGACCGACGCGCCGAGTGTGACATCACTTCCTCTGCCTGTGTTTTGAATGACACAGCCGGGGGAAGCATCTGATTCGCCAGGAGCGATCGCGAGGGGGTGGCCAGAAACCACTGGCCGTCCCCTCGTGCCGGATCGCTCCTGAAGCGATCCCGCCCATCCCCGCCGGCGGAGAGGGTTCCGATCGGACACCCCACCCGCCGGAAGAATGTCACGTACAGGTACGTGATTTTCCCTGTACGTGCCATTCTGCTGACGTATATATCTACATGGGGCGGTCGGGAAGTGGTTAAGCCAGCAAAATGGTCCGGTCTGAAAGTGGTTAATAGTATAACATACACATGCTTTTCACTCATGGGGTAGATTATACAGCTACCCAACCTCCCATATACAGTACCAATCCATATGATTTTATAGTGCATGAATCATTGCAGTATTAGACTATGGAGGGAATAACAATAAAGAATAAAACAATAACGTGGCTGCATATGATGGGCACAGTGGTTGCATATGATGGGCACATTGGCTGCAATTTATGGGCACAGTGGCTGCATTTGATGGGCACAATGGCTGCATTTGATGGGCACAGTGAGGCTGCAATTAATTTCAGTATTGGGTTTCAGTATTTTTCAGTTTGTTTGCGCCCCCCAAAAATTTTGAGCACCAGCTGCTACTGACACAGCCCCTTACCCTCCTTAGTGGACCCGCATTACAAAGGTCACACAAGCAGTTGAATAATAAAGGATACCCTTCAATCTCCATGCAGCTCAGTCAGGGCCAGCAAACAGGAAAAAGATGAAACCCCGGTTTCAGCCTTCCTTCTCCAAGTGCTCCAGCAATGACCACCATAGGTCATTCTATCCCATAGAAATGTAAAGAGATAGAACTCTTGCCATGTTCATCCAGACCTTACCATGGCATTTTTTTTTTTTTTTGCGCCCAGTATTGCCAATCTGTTTATGGCCAAGTAAAAAAAAAAAAAAGGGGGGGGGGTCTGAAAAAGGCCATGGTAAGGTTTGGATGAACATCTCAGGAGGTCTATCTCTTTACATTTCTATGGGATGGAATAACCTATGATGGTCATTGCTGGAGCACTTGGAGACAAAAGGCTAACACCGGGGTTGTTTGCTGGCCCTGACCGAGATGCATAGAGATTGAAGGGCATCCTTTATTATTCAACTGCTTGTGTGACCTTTGTAATGAGGGTCCACTAAGGAGGGTAAGCGGCTGTGTTATTGGGTGCCAGTAATGGTTTCCTCCTCTTTCACCTTCTGTTAATCACCCTTGATGTGTGTGTAGAACAACATCTTTGGATTAATTTCCTATGGACTTACTGAATTTATAAGCGCTGCACCACTTTTATATTTTTTTCTTTATTGTTCAATATTGTGCTGGCTGCTGTTTATCTAGTCATATTACTCAAATTGTGGATACAAGCGCAGTAGTCATTTATACTTTATAGAGGGAATGCAATCGGTCGATACATTTCACTGGTACGCTTCTTCAGATGAGGGGTATTCTAGATAGTACAAAAAAGAAAAAAAACATAATATAGTATTCAAAGATCAAAATAAATATAAATCCAACATGGACAAAGTTTTGCAAATATGTGCAATATATCAATATGGAGGTGTCAGGCAGAGCCAGGGCATCCTGCGGAGGCATATAACTATATACTTTTGTGGCAGGAATACAGTCTGTAGAGAATCCTACAGGCAGTAATGAAAGTATACCTATACAATAAGCACTGAATAAAATACTAGATCTAATATTAACGCAAAATCATTTGTTATTGTATATAGTTATCTTAAAGCATATTTCCAATTTTGCATTCAAAATTGAGAAACGCCCATCATCTATTATGTGTTCCCATTCACATAGCATGCCTAAATGTATTAAAATACAGAATATTTTACCTCTTTTTGATGTTTTTTCAGGACAAGGAATCATGGCTGACCGCAAGTTTTTCGAACAATGTTAGAGTTAATCTACCCCAAGTCTGTTCTCATTAAAGTGATTGTAAAGTCAGAAGGTTATTTATCTTAATGCGGCGTACACACGATCTGACTTTTCGGCCGGATTGTCCGCCGGAAATTCCGCCCGACTTTCCAGCGGAGGTCCGCCGGACTTTCCGAATGTGTGGACTTACCCACACACGCCCAAACTTTTCCGGCGGACTTTGGCCGAAGTCCGCGGGACTTTTGAAAGAACGGACTTGCCCACACACGGAGGAAAGTCCATTCATTTAGAACGTGACTCCAGGTAGACGGGACTAGCGAAGGAAGTGAATGCCGCCGCCTCGATCGGCGACATTGACACCTCGCTAGCCCCGTCACTGGTATGGATTTAAAGAGGAATCCCTACGCCAAAAAAACGGCGTGGGGGTCCCCCCCAAATCCATCTCAGACCCTTATCCAAGCACGCAGCCCGGCCGGTCAGGAAAGGGGGGGGGACGAGCGAGCGCACCCCCACCTCCTGAGCCGTACCAGGCCGCGTGCCCTCATCATGGGGGGGTGCCCTGGGGAAAGGGGGGCCCTGCGGCCCCCCACCCCAAAGCACCTTGTCCCCATGTTGATGAAGACAAGGGCCTCTTCCCAACAACCCTGGGCATTGGTTGCCGGGGTCTGCGGGCGGGGGGCTTATTGGAATCCGGGAGCCCCCTTTAATAAGGGGGACCCCAGATCCCGGCCCCCCACCCTATGTGAATGTGTATGGGGTACGATGTACCCCTACCCATTCACCTAAGGAAAAAAGTGTAAATAAAAAAAACAACACAATTTTTTTAAATACTTTATTGCACAGCTCTTCCGTCTTGGGGGGTCTTCTCGCCAGACTCCTCCACTATCTTCTGCTCTGTTACTAGCTCTTTCACTAGCAGAGGAGCCCGGCTTTCTTCTTCGTCGCCGCCGCTGTATGGGGGCCTTGTTCCGACTTCGGGGGTCTTCGGGGGTCTCCACGCCGTTTTTTTCGGCGTAGGGATTCCCCTTTAAATCCATACCAGGTGACGGGACTAGCGGCGGCATTGACTTCCTTCGCTAGTCCCGTCTACCTGGAGTCACATTCTAAATGAACGGACTTTCCTCCGTGTGTGAGGAAAGTCCGTTCATTTCAAAAGTCCCGCTGACTACCACACAGACGGCGGGATTGTCCGCCGGACTGCCGAGTCCAGCTGACAATTTTAAGTCAAAACTTAAAACTAGGTCCACCGGACTTTTGGGAGGAAAAAGTCCGCCGGAGCCCCACACACGGTTGGAATGTCCGGCGAACTCTAGTTCAGCGGACAATCCTGCCAGAAAGTCCGATCGTGTGTATGCGGCCTAATACATTCTATGCATTAAGATAAAAAAAATCTGTGTGCCAGCACCCCTAATACTTACCTGACCACCATCTCTCTCCAGCGATGTCCATGAGTGCCTTGGCCATCTGGGACTCTCCTTCTGATTGGCTGAGACACAGCAGCAGCAAAATTGTCTCCCACTGCTGTCAAAGTTAGTCAGCCAATCAGGAGAGAGAGGGGGTGAGGCTGAACGGGGGCTCCGTGTCTGAATGGGCACACAGAGCTGTGACTCGGCTTGGGTGCCCTCAAAATCCTCAAATCGTCTGTAAAGTGCTCCACTTGGGTGTAGAAATTCACTTTGAACTCCAACTTATTTCCATAGACTCTATATAGGTATAGGTATAGGTATATAGCTCAGCCTCAGAGTATATAGCTCACACCACCCCACGCCCCGGCCGCTGCGCGGGATTGACAAACATCAACCCCTGGCCAGCTGCGCGGGACTAACAACTCCCTTCCCCTCGTGCTGCCAGCATGTCAGAACCTACCCGATCCAGGCAGTGGCTCCAGTGTCCGTCTCCTCTCTATTGCTCCAAAGCGCTAGGCATCCAATAGAATCGCCTGATGCTTTGGCCAATCAGGATACCGGTCTCACTACCTGCCTCCTGATTGGCGAGGAGGAACGTTTGTGTGAAAAATAACAAAAATTCCCTTTCTATGGTTACACAATTGGGTGGGATCAGGGTGCACTCTCTGTGTCCACCTATTTTGAAACCTAATCTCATCTCCCTCGATCTTCTTTGCAGCCTCCTAGTGTTCTTTCCCCTCCCCCTGGGCATGCTTCGGTCTACAGTCCACTTCCAGGCAATCACCATTTGCCCACTGGTACTCTACATGTCACATGATCCTCTCCTGCTCTGACTCCTACCTCTCATTGGCTCTGGCCATGGCCAAGGCCAATGAGCAAAGGAAGAGAGCAGACGGCAGTGTCTGTGTGAAGAGGAGAGGGAGAGGGAGGAAATCCCCCGCAGCTGCGGCTCTGCCTGTATCCCTTCAAATAGCCTGTCAGTGTCAGCACCGTTGCCTTGTGGATTCTGTGGCAGCGGCGGCTGGTGGTATGTCCGCAGGGGGGGAAGACATTGACTGAGTTGACTATAATGACTGAACTGCCACCTGATGGGGTAGTACTGCCCTATCAATGGCCCTGCACCTAAGCAGTAACACTTGGCCAGCTGCAGAACTGTACATGCGCAGTTCACCGCTGGCAGCACATCAGCCTTTGCATCCCTGCCCCCTGGCCCAGCCCACCCCTGCCTGTGCCCATCATTGCAGCTTGCCCTTTGCCCACCATTAAAGCCTCACTGTGCCCACTATTGCAGCCTCACTGTGCCCACCATTGCAGCTTCACTGTGCCCACCATTGCAGCTTCACTGTGCCCACCGTGGCAGCTTCACTGTGTTAACCATTGCATCCTCACTGTGCCCACCATTGCAGCCTCACCTGGGCAGAGGAAGAGAGAGGGCGACCGGATCATGACTGGAGGAAGAGGAAAGCCGTGGATCACAGAGCAGGATAGCATGCCGGAAAAGCTTATATTACAAGTGCCTCCGCTCTGCTCACCATCATACACAGCCCTGCCTCTTCCTGACTCTGCGCCTGTGATAGATAGAACACATCCCAGCATTGGACCTGTGTTCTGTCTATCACAGGCATGGGTAAGCTGTTACAGCAGGCTATCCACACTCTCTGTGATCCTCAATGCTCTCTTCCCAAGGGGCGATCACTGGGAGAACAGCTCCCAATCAACCCTGCCCGCCAGCGGTGCTCGGCCCCCGCTCCCAGGCAACCCAGCTCCTCGCCAGCCCTCATTTTCCACTCGCAAAATGCGAGTAAGTGAGTGGAAAATTTGAAGGCTGTATATATACACATACATACAGTGATACTCTCACTCTGTCAACAACAGTTTCTATTCACTCTGTAGATGTGGAAACATCCCCTTCACACAACAGTTCTGTCCCAGTTGAATCTCACAGTGACATTCCTGCCCCAGCCATTGTTGATTTTTTAGTAATGTGCCCCCCATCCAGTGTGTCAAAAATAAAACAAACAGAAGAGGTAGGAGGGTGCAGAGGTAGAAACAAAACCAGGGAAAATACAGAGACTATAAAAATATTCAATCTATCTTCCCATGCTTTGTTTCCATATGAAATCTCCTTACTGAACAAAGGCTTGATATTTGCTTCCACCATTGACCCCAACCTATTTCTGCTCTTCAAAGATCTCAATAAATTTATTTGTGACCTTACTGTCAAAAGATTTTACCATATCAAATCCCTAAATACAGCGCTTTCACCTGAGGTACCAATCAGTTCCCCTTCCCCCCTATAATCATCGCTAGAGGATACTGATCTCCCTATTCTTAATGATCTAGAAGAACTATAACTGTAAAGTCATTATGATGATCTAGAATGGTTGTCTCAATAATGTCCCACCTCTCCACCCTTTCAGCACACCAATCTGAGGCCCAAGTCAAATTTTAATTCTGTTCACAAGAAAGGACCATGCATACACAGACCTTTTACCAAGTAGTGTATTAAGATTTCATAAAAATGTGTCAATTTCAGTCCCAAACATCATTGAACCTTATTCCTTCTGAACAAGGCAAGGCAATGTATGATCTAGCTAATAACAAACATTATCATAAAATCTGCTGACAAAGGAGGCAGAATTGTGATTCAGGACAAACAAACATACTTTTTAGAGGCAACCAATTTTTTTATCAGATTCCAACACTTTCAACAGACCCACACTTTCAAAAGACCCACTTTCCTCCTTTTCCTTAGTGTCCTTAACCACTTAAGCCCAAGACCATTTGGCTGGGAAAAGACCAGTGCGATTCGGCACTGCGTTGCTTTAACTGACAATTGCGCCATCTCTTTTGGTGGTATTTGATCACCTCTGCGATTTTTGTTTCTTGTGCTATAAACAAAAAATAGCGTAAATTTTGAAAAAAACACATTATTTTTTACGTTTTGCTATAATAAATATCCCCAAAAAATATATAAAAAAACATATTTTTCCTCAGTTGAGGCTGATACATATTATTCTACATATTTTTGGTAAAAAAATTAGCAATAAGCGTTTATTGATTGGTTTGCGCAAAATTTATAGCGTCCAAAAAATAGGGGATAGTTTTGTGGCATTTTTATTAACATTTTTTTTTACTAGTAATGGCGGCGATCAGTGCGATTAGAAATGCATTGATTACTGTGTAAATGTGACTGGTAGTGAAGGGGTTAACCACTAGGGGGCGCTGTAGGGGTTAAGTGTGTCCTAGGGAGTGATTCTAACTGTGGGGGGGGGGGGCTATGTGTGACACGACACTGATCACCGCTCCCGATTACAGGGAGCTGTGATCAGTGTCAGTGTCACTAGGCAGAACGGGGACATGCTTGTTTACCTCAGCATTTCCCCGTTCTTCCTCTCCATGAGACGATCACGGGTATCCCCGTGGACATCGAGTCCACGGAACCCGTGGTCACACTCACGGCCTCAAACCGCTTCTTAAAGGGCAACGTACAAGTATGTTAATATGCCTGTACGTGCCCTTCTGCCGACGTATATCGGCGGGCATTATTTCCAAAACAGATTCAGCCTTTCTGAAAAAGAGTTTTTATAAAACACCATATTTTTACCACCTACCCAAAGTCCATAAAGATCTAGAAAATCCACATGGATGTCCCATAGTTGCCTCTATGGAGAGCGTTACAAGTGGGTTTTCCATGTACATTGACAAATTCCTTCAACCTTTAGCACAAAATGTACCCCTGTATATTAGAGATGGTACACATCCCCTTGATATGTTGCAGCAATACACATGGGAACCTACATACAGGTGGCTCTCCTTAGACGTCTCGTCCTTATATACATCAATACCCCATGAAGTAGGACTCAGGGCTGTGGAATATTTCCTTGCCAGGGACCCCTGGATCAATCCCAGACATGCTCAGTTTATTAGATGCAACCACCTTCTGTTTGAAGCACAATTACTTTGAGATTTACAGGGAATTCTATTTACAAATCACTGGTACAGCTACGGGGGCAAATTTTGCCTCCAGCTATGCTAATTTAGCTATGGGCCTCTGGGAACTACAGCATGTTACTGATAATAATTACTTTACCTCCCAAGTTATATATTATGAATGTTACATCGACAATATAATAATCATTTGGGATGGCTCCATAGAGAGTGTGGAACAGTTTCTATAATTTTGTAACACCAGCTCGTTAGGGATCTCATAAACCCATGTTACTAATCTGGGATGTGCGGGGTTTTGAGGGTTGCCCCTCCCTTTCTTCCCCCCCCCCCTTCCCTCCCTTTTTTTTTTTTTTCAGCCCCCTTGATTTCTGATCAATCACTGGGATGATACCAAGAGAATAAAAAATTTCTTTTATGTCTCTTGGGGCATCCGTATGGACACCCAAGGATGCACAGCGGTGTTCTAATTTCACCATTGCACAAGGGGTGTCTGTCTTTGACACCAGCTGTGCGTCCACCTTGAGGCTTTCTCTAGCCAAGGCATGCTGTATTTTGTGGGACATTCATGTCCTGTACTGCTGTGCTGGCTTCCGGGTTCGGTTTCTCCGGCCGGTGTCTGCACAGCATGTAGCAGGATGTCCCACTTCCGCCTGTCTACATCCGGCGTCGGCTCCTTAGTCCACGGCGCGCAAGCCTCCTCCCTTTGTCCGCTTGGCGCCAAAAAGCGGCGTGACGTCACACGCCCGCTATTTTGGCGCCATGGGGAGGGTATAAAAGACACACACACCAAACGGTGTGTGTGGGAGCTCGGGTGGACAAAGACTTTAAATAGAAGGTAAATAGAGAACCCTACATATTCTTTGCTCCTTTCTATTGTGGACCAATATTTATACCTATATTTCTTTGCCTTTAGCCTAAACTATGCTAAATAAAGCTCTTTGGGGTTGACTTTGTGCCCCCCTTTGTTTCATCTTTATCTGATTCACATTAGGACTAAGCCACTGTGAGATATGCTGTGGAAATTTATCTTTGAACTTCCCCTTCAAATTTCAAGCATGGTCCCGACCTCTCTATGAACGGGCTCCCCATGTCATTTGATAAGCTAGCAAAGGTAAGCTACATTTACATATTAGGACAGGTACGCTGGTAGCAGTCTATTACACTCCTCTGATATAACCCTAATTAGGACTTTTATATTTTGTCTCTCTTTAACTACCACTAGATATAAAGTATTTGCTTTATGGTTTACCCATGCAAGCTTTCATTGTCATCGTTGCTATACCATCATGAACATTCATCTGTGGTAAGCAACATATATATGACGGAGCCATTAGTTTATCCTGTGGCTCCCAATTAATTTTCAATTTTAGTTCAATCCAGCATTTTAGTCTCCTTCTTTGTTTACCTTTAGGTACTTAACATCATACATGAGACCGTGAGGGTCCTTGTATGCCACTGAGCTCTCTTTATTCCTCCCTACGTGATGCCCATCTTCCCGATGATGATCATATCATGGAGTCTGTACTTTTTATTAGGGGCTAAAACCCCACGTGGCTTTCCCTGATAATTTGCCTTGGACCCGTTTTGAGAGGTAGGGTCCTTTCCAATATTCTCAGGTGCCGGGATGGGTTGGGTTGTTTTTTTTTTTTTTTTGTCATGTTCCAATGCTCTCGTATATTATGTCATATGATATAGTGCTGTATATTGCCTCTTCAGGAATGCTAAACTAAATTTTTCTTTTTTTGTTCTCTTTCTTTCATACATTCAAGATTCAATATTTGGACATATTATTATCCTTGATGTTTTAAACGTTCACGATCATGTCAGTCTTCCTGATGAAGCCCTCACAGGCGAAACATGTAGAAGTTTACTGAGCACGTGATCATATACAAATGAATTTCACATTTTCTATGTCTGTTACGGAAATAGATGTATTTTCCTAGGATTGTGGATATGTGTATCTTTATTTGTTTTTCTATTTCTAATAAAACATTTTTATTAAATCTGTGTAACAGTATATTCAATTAGAGAAGTATAACTTAACTTTGTACCTATAAAATCCCATATCTCTGCCTTGTTTAACATTCAATACAAAGGTATGTTGGTACATTAATTTGCATAGACATTAAGGGAACGATCTCCTAACCACAATCTCTACCATGTTACTAATCCAGAAAAACTAGCCTTTTTGGATTTAGAGCTTTATCCAACCATACATGCTCTTAATTATGTTAAACCCATGGCAGGTAACTTTTTCCTCAATTACAAATGCTGCCACCACCCAAAATGGATAAATAACATCCCCAAAAGTCAATTCCATAGAATCCAAAACAACTGTACTAGGGATACCAATTTTCACAGACAGGGAGAGCTCGTAAGCAACAAATTTCTCCAAAATGGATATCCACCCTCTTTATTGTCCAATGCTTTTGAACAGTATAATAATCCCCCCTCCATGGACAAAGCCAGCAACAATCAACCACAACCTATGCATTTTACTACCCAGTTTCAAGTATAAAAATATGGAGAGTATCCTGTCCAAACATTGGTCCATATTACTCGAGGATCCCCTTCTAAATGTTATTACATCTAAACCAATAGTATCATATCGTAAGACCAAAAACATCAAAGGAAAAATTGCACCAAGTAAAATGAAACAATCCCAACCCACTCTCAGTAACTACCTTTACTTGATACCTCTGGTGGGCATGTTCCAGTGCTGCAAAAAACTTTGTCTGACCTATCAGTTTGTGGCGCACGGTCAAAAATGCTTCACAGCTTAGGGCAAGACATATGCGATTAAATAATTTCACAATTCCTCTAGTGAGTACGTCCATGTGGTCTATTATACGTAGGAAGGACTATCCGCACCCTCTGTAAACGCTTTGGTGAGCACAGACGCTTCATTGAAGAAGGCTGTGATATACATTATATCCCTAAACATTTTTTGGTAAAACACCAACAATCCATGGCTGTGGTTGATTGAGGCAATTCCTAATAGTTTACTTGCTTCAGAATGCTTCAAACGTCTATGCCAACTGGATACTTTCTGAATATATCCCCATTAATACTCTCACCCCCGGGGGATTAAATGAGGAGATTCAAATTCACACCATATTATAATAATTATAGTGCATTTGCATGATTAATGTTCGCCTTTGTTCCATTTCTCATCATATCCTTCGCCATCCCTTACAGCGGACCCTTATGGTCACACATATCCTGGATATCGCATAGCTCATTAATCTATCTTAGGGGTGGTGGTTCTGAGATAGTAAGTAAGCAAGTAAACACATACTGTATATCCGTTATAAAGTGTTTTATGCATATGCTTGTGTTCTTCTTTTATATACGTGCTTTTTTTTAGATGTTATGTACATGATTTCTAAATTGTAATATATATGGGCATCATTTTATATATGTACATATTTTACTTAAATTTGTCGGTCCCCTTCCCATCGCTTTCCCCCTCTCTCCCCTCCCCACCTCTTATTTTTTATTTTTTCCCTTCTTCTTTTTAACATACTACACTTAGGTGTGCCTCCCTCCTTTCCTCATTTCATATTTCTCACAGATTTTCTTGAATGCGCTCTGGGGATGGCTGGCACCAGAACTTTCTTTTGTACCACAGTTGTCATGGACAACATTCCCTACAACAAGGACCATTACAATCATCCATTTTGATCAAACTGTGCAGACTTATCATTGTTATGCACTTGGTAGTTTTATCTTTTTAAGGCAATCTGAATGCTCCTATGAAAAAATTGGTTTGCAGCTTATGCATGGTAATGCACTACTGGTAACCCACTACTGTATTGGGTAAAATAGTGTAGGTGCATTTTCTGTCAAATTTTGGTTCATTGACAGCCCACTCAAATGAATGGGCTGCCTTAATACAAAGTTTGTTAAAGCTTAAAGCGTAACTCCATTTTTGTTGAGAAAAAAGCATTCCCCTCTGGGTGATCTATGTATATTACAAGGATTTTAACAAACTTTGTTGCAGATTCCTACCTTTTGTTATTCCGAAGAAATCACTGTGTGTTCCTCTGTGCCCCTGGGCTGAGTGAGTCTAATGGGAATGGTTTCATAATTATCAACCAGCTGTGTACCTGCAGGGCTCTAATGAGGAAACCTGTTGGATCTGCATCTCTTTACACATGATTCCTATTGGGAGTATCTTAGCAAAAATTGAATTTATGTTGCAGGGGGTGCCAAAAATCTGACTTGTATCTTAGTGTAGACTTCTGGGAAAATCAGTAAGCCAATCAAACAAGCAGGAAATTATGTTTCTGGGGGCATTCTGTACACATTCGGTGTACAGAACACCTCCAGGTAGCCATGTTACATTGCATTTACAGATAAATTACAGCGGCTGCAGATTGAAAAGGAAAGGCCATTTGCAATAACATTAAATTATAATATAAATTGTGTTGCAATTGTATATGCTATATTATTATTATAGCATATCAACAACAGGCTGAACAAACATTGCCTAAATAAAAGAGGCATGTGTTGTTATTAACCCCTTAATAATGAAGGTCAACATAAACCTTAAAGAAACCTCAAAAACCTGAACTAAAGGCAAAACATTTTTTGTTTGGAATTAGTGAGGGTTATAACTCTTGTCAGCTTTTATCTGTCCTCAATGACCTATAGCCAACAAAATACAGGAAATCGCCCGAGACTTTAAATGAGGTGAATACGGTTAGCCAACAATTGACAGAGTAAATATAGTCTCAAAATGTATTAAAATTGTCATTGTCAGGGATACCCTGTGGCCCGGCAGGTGCACGGGAGTGCGCGCTTGCGCACATATGTTCCTTCGAGAATGGGCCGCACTGGGCAGTGGCGCGTGAACATGCGCAGAGACACACGACAGGTACGCGTGCACAGGAACGCGCAACAGGCGCGTGTGCGCGCACGCTAACTCGGCTTGGCGCCAGTTCCCCTTTAAAAAGACAGCAGCTGCTCCAGTGCAGTGCTGTCTGATCTGCAGCTTTAACTGAGTCTGATCCTGTACCTGCTGTTGTTATCTGATCCTGCTTTGTTTGATTACTGCTGCCTTCTCTCCTGACCCGGCCTGCCTCGACCCTGCTATTTCTGAACCTGCTGATCTTCTGTTGCCAAACCACTGCCTGCCTACTGACTACTCTCTTCCTGCTGTTTACTACCTGATTACCCGTGTTTGACCCAGCTTGTCTCACCTGCTTCAGTCTAGTCCTGATCCAGTCTCTGCCTAGATCCAGGGGTCGCTGACCTACACCTGTTACCACCGCTCTTACTGCCTCTTCAGTCCAGTTCATCTGGTGGATCTTCTCTACTCATCTGTATCAGCTACCATGGATCATACAGGCACTCCTACCTCACTGCGCTCCTGTACCACTGTTGCAACCCAGTGGTCCTCGTACCAGGGCTGTAAGAGAGGTCCCCTTCTACAGTTGGGCTCTGATACCAGGTACATGACAGTCATGCAAACATAAACAACATGAATCATAGCCAAGCCACTGAAATTATACATACAGTAAAAAATGTCATTACATGTATCATGGTATAGCATGTAAATTGCAAAGGGCACAGGCATGAAAAGTAACCCAACGTGTTTCACAAGAACATGCCTGCTTTATCAGGGATAGATGCTTGTGTAGTACATCTGTAGGGGGTATAATGAACAAAATAAGTATCAACACAGAGATGGTATCGTGACAATTAGACAAGAGGATCCAAAGCGCATGGCCCTATACTCACCAGAGGCTGGATCAGACTACCAAATGCTGAATACCCAGAGGCGACAGTATTCAGCATTTGGTGAATATTTGGGGCAATTTCCTGTATTTTGTTGCATGTATTGGGATAGAGGTGGTTTGCAGGTGACATCAGACCTTTCCATTTGTTGTCCATGACCAATAGGAGACAGTTCCCTTCACTTCCTGTCTCATAGCCAAAACAGGAAGTAGGAGGAAATCCCTTTTTACCGGGGTCCACAGAACTAGTGTCCCCATTGGAAGATTTCCCCTCTATTACTTTTCTTGGGACAACCCACAAATTGGGATTTTCTTTTACTTTAACTTTCAACAATAAAGGTAAACAGGACAAATAGAGGTGTTCTAAGTGTTCCTGTGACAAAAACAGGTGTTCTAAACCCTCATTACACTATCCAAATAAAAAAATGCCTTTAGTTAGTTTAGTTTAATACCTCAACCCAGTTTTACAACTATGATGCGTGTTAGTAAAACTGTACAAATCTTTGCAACTACTCGGTGTAGTAAGGGGAAATGTAATTAGTTTTTTGTCATGGGCAGCAAAATGTGGTAAAATCAGTCGCTTTTAACCACCTATAATTTTACTTGTGGCCACTTGGGGTGGTATACAAGGTTGCAGTACTAATGCTTTGTAGACATGGGAACTGCCAAAAAATTTGTTTCGTTTCGTTTCGTCCCGTTTCGTATATAAAAAAATTCGTAATTCGTGTACGAAATTCCGTTCGAATTCGTACGAAATACGAAATTCGGACGAATCGTAATTTTTTTTTACGAATCGTTAGTAAAGTTACGAATCGTTACGAATCGTTACGAATCGTTAACGCGGCTAATGAATTGTTGGTTCTCATAACACAGAGAACAATTCGAATCCAACTACAAATATCGAATTTCAATTTCAAGTTACGAATCGTTACGAATCGTTATGAATAGTTACGAATCGTTACGAATCGTTATGAATAGTTACGAATCGTTAGTAAATCCAACTACCAATATCGAGCCAAAAAAAAAAAAAAAAATGGCGTGGGGTCCCCCCCAAATATCCATACCAGACCCTTCAGGTCTGGGATGGATTTTAAGGGGAACCCCGGCCCAAAAAAAAAAAAAATGGCGTGGGGTCCCCCTCAAAATCCATACCAGACCCTTTATCCGAGCACGCAACCTGGCAGGCCGCAGGAAAGGAGGGGGGACGAGAGCGGCCCCCCCTCCCGCCTGAACCGTACCAGGCCACATGCCCTCAACATTGGGAGGGTGCTTTGGGGTCCCCCCCAAAGCACCTTGTCCCCATGTTGATGAGGACAAGGGCCTCATCCCCACAACCCTGGCCGGTGGTTGTGGGGGTCTGCGGGCGGGGGGCTTATCGGAATCTGGAAGCCCCCTTTAACAAGGGGGACCCCCAGATCCCAGCCCCCCCCCCTGTGTGAAATGGTAAGGGGGTACAAAAGTACCCCTACCATTTCACCAAAAAAGTGTCAAAAATGGTAAAAAATGACAGGAGACGGTCTTTGACAATTCCTTTATTAAAATCTTCTTTCTTCTGGTCTTCCTTTCTTCATCTTCTCCTTCCGTCATCTTCTTCCATCTTCTTCCATCGTCTTCTTCCTTCGATTCGCTTCTTCTTCCTCCGGTCTTCTCGTCCTTCTCGTCCGGCTCCCGCTCTGTGAGGCTCCGCTCCGGGTGACAGGTCTTTTATAACGAAGGCACCTGGTGACCCCGCCCCCCCCTCTGACGCACGGGGACGTCATGTGGAATAGGTGTTCTAAACCCTCATTACACTATACAAATAAAAAAATGCCTTTAGTTAGTTTAGCTTAATACCTCATCCCAGTTTTACAACTATGATGCTGATTAGTAAAACTGTACAAATCTTACTTTTTTTAAATCCACCTTACACACTGACACTAAGGCATTGTTTACATGGGCAGCAAAAGGTGGTAAAATCAGTCGCTTTTTAACCATCTTCCAACTAACCATCTATAATTTTACTTGTGGCCACTTGGGGTGGTATACAAGGTTGCAGAACTGATGCTTTGCGGCAAATATTTGAAGGCATCAATTGAGGTCAATGAGGAATGCTTGGCATGCAGCTGTGGCATGCTAGTTCAATGTAAAATCACCCTTGGTACAGTATAAAATAAAAAAAACAGGCATTTAGGATACAGCAGTGCCACCTCCTGAACTCCACTTAATTGGCTCCAAACTGCCTCTAAAAGAAGACACTGCAAATCGCTTTTCAAAGGTGTGTATGAACCTGCCGTCCATGTGAATAAGACCTAATACTGACATTCAATTTGACACTGATGCAGACAATAAACAGCATTACTAGAAGGGGGCAAAGCTATATGCAGTGATACCTCAGTTCACTTGGAATCAAATTGGTCGCAAACCAGCGCAAATTTTCCCATAGGGTACAATGTAAATCAGCAAACATATGAAACAAAGTACAGTATAGTATGAAGAGAGAGAGAACACTAACCTTAATTTGAGAGGAGGACGCAGATCGTATCTGAACATGTGACAGTGCCTAGGCACACTTCTTCTAGCCCACCCACTTCTGCTTATGGTTTAATGATCTATGAATAGAAAGAGCTGTTCCACAAAGACACGGTGCAACTGATATGTCTCATGCTAAAAATAGAGTTGATTAAAACCGAATCTTCCTAAAATAGTATATATACAAATCTTTATTTATTTTTTTTACGTTTTGGAATTAGAACCTCTTTTAAATTTTTACTATTGTCTGTGTCCTTGTTAGGTAAAATCAATCTCTCTATTTGTCCTGGTGCACCAAGACAGAAAGTGAGAGGAACTCCAAACTTTAACAATTTACAGAACAAGAGGTTTGATGACATATTCTAATGGGGACTTCTCAAATATATGTGCTATTTCTTAGAGAGGAATGGATCAAATTATACCAAATGGGGAAACAGACAGCAACAAATAAACTAGTTGGGGTTTAACTCTTTTCTACTCTTTTCAAATTAAAAAAACAAAAACAAAAAAAAACTTTAGCTGTACATACACTTGGGGTTGGGGGTTAAGTCCTAAGATGGAGGTTAAATGTGTAGTGGAGGTTGGCGGGTTTGAATGTAATGTGCATGTGAGTTTAACTTGCTCTTGGTGCCCTGAGCCAAAACCTGCCCATTAAAACATTCAGGCTTTTCAACAAAAGGTGTGCCAAAAAAAAAGAAAGGTTGTTGATAACAACCAGTAAATTTGGAAAATGACACTAAACAATATGTTTATTCCCCAAAAATAATCCATGAAAAAATTTATTTTTCTGCCTTATTTTAATGTCCTCCTCAAGTTCCTGAACTTTTCCTTTCCTACTCACCTCCATTTGTTTGGAACAATCAGTGTACATTGTTGTCAGGACCTGAACTTGAACCTAGGACCTTAGCTGTGTCTGGCAATGAATCTTCTCACTTAGCTATCTGAGATGCTAGACAGTGCCTTGTCAGATCCTTTAGACAACCCTGCCTTGTGCCTTGATTTCTGCTGAAACTTGAACTCTTTGCTCCTCCCACAAACTTCCTAATATAATCCATGGCTCTGCACTTCCTCCTTGTCAGAATATTGTGCTATCTCTAGCCTGTATCTCGCTCCTGTCTTCCCTGCTGCTGTCCATATTTGCTACTGCTCGTTATCAACTCTTGGCTTGTTCCTCGACTACGCTTCTGCCTGATCCCAACCAGCAACTACTTGTTTCTGACCTTTTGGCTTGTTTACTGAACAACCTTTCTGTTTGATCCTTACCTGCTCAGCTACTGGACCCTCCTGGTGGGGCGATCCTGAGGACCATGACCTGGTACAACTATTTATCTCCACCATCAGGAGCTCTGGTGAACACCGGTTAGTACTTAGACTCCGCACCTCAGGTGAGCCTGCATCATCTGCCAGGGTGACTGCCTGTGTACCTATCCTGTTGGTCAGTGGTAGTCCTGCAACTGCTATAGCAACTGGTCTTCGAGTCTGACCCCCGATCGTGACAATTGTGGTCATGGGCAATGCTCTATTCACACTACAAATCCCATAATCCATAGACCCTAGTCCATCTCAGGAATGAGCAAGAGAGGTTGTCTGCATTCCTATATACAATGGGACTACGGAGAACGAACAAATCGGATCACAACAGCAAATAAGATGAATTTGGAGAAGGCTGAGAGCAATATAAGATACATTTTGAGTGTAGGGTACATAATTAGTTTAACCATTGTTTATTGGCCCTTTAAACTATTGTTTCTGCTATGCAGAGTCAAAATGCAAAAGGTCTCTAAAAATAGCAAGAAATGTTCTCGGTAGCACATTTTTCATTCATATGCCGATTAAAATACTATAGTTCTATTTTAACTAATCATGCCAAGCTTTTATAAATTCAAGGAAAATCAGAGAGGATTTTAGAAGTTGGAAAAAGTGGGTAGAAATGAAAAGCAGTTATTTTTGCTTATTTTTTCTAAATAAGCCCCTGTATTTAATTCTAGCATAGTTTACATAATTAAATCAGAACAAGCAGATTCATTCTGAGACCTTTAGGATTACTTACCTCCCAGCATGGACATAATTAGCTACCTAGACTCCTTTTAGGTCTGCCTGCTAAATATAAAAATGAATATTTCTATACATATCCCTACCTAACTATAGCAGTCTGAAAATATTACACCATAAACATATGTATATTTGGAAGCAAATGGGAACTTTGTCAATTATCCTTTTGTAAAAGTGGGTTTTGGAAAGAGAATGGGGCTTGGGTTGTTATATCTATTTATGGCAAGGCATTTTTATGTATAATTAAGCCGTATAAATGTATTGCTAAGTTTTTCAAAGAGAATTGTTCCTAATTGCACCATGGTCTGTTTCAAAGCTGAGATCCTGTTAGTAAAATTGAAGGAATGGGAAGAGAGAGAGAAAGGAAAAAATAAAGCTCATTATAAAGTAGGCTGTTAAAGCCATGCAGTGGAACTGACTCGAGTTCCAAAGGGGCATTCTGCCATCCTAGTAGCAAGACACGATCTTATCTGGAAGAGAAACCTTAGAAGGTCAGATCCCGTAGGCAGTAATAATGAACTTTAAGCTCATTAGGAGAATCTTGACTGAATAATTATTTCCAAATCTGCAAATGCACTCCTCCAAATAAATATCTGACTTAAAGATTACAGCACATTGATGCAATGCTTTACCATTTCCTAAAACTTAGTTTTAAAGTTTAAAGCCAATATGATTTAAAAACATATATGTCCCATTGCAACAGTAGGACAAGAACACAAGTTTTTGGTGTATTGCTGAGAAAGGACAGCCTTGCAGGGTATTAAAGATGACCCCAGATCTGTAATTGAGCTACTGCGCTACTTTAACCACTTCAGCCCCGGACCATTTGGCAGCCAAAGGACCAGAGGTCTTTTTTCAATTTCGCACTGCACTACTTTAACTGGTAATTGCGCGGTCATGCAATTTTGTAACCAAACGAAATTTGCGTCCTTTTCTTCCCACAAATAGAGCTTTCTTTTGATGGTATTTGATTGCCTCTGTGATTTTTATTTTTTGCGATATAAACGGAAAAAGAGCGAAAATTTTGAAAAAAAAGAGATTTTCTACTTTTTGTTATAAAAAAAATCTAATAAACTCAATTTTAGTCAAACATTTGGGCCAAAATGTATTCAGCCACATGTCTTTAGTAAAAAAAATGCCAATAAGCGTATATTTATTGGTTTGCGCAAAAGTTATAGCGTCTACAAACTAGAGTACATTTTCTGGAATTTACACCGCTTTTAATTTATGACTGCCTATTTCATTTCTTGAGGTGCTAAAATGGCAGAGAAGTACAAAACCCCCCCAAATGACCCCATTTTGGAAAGTAGACACCCCAAGCTATTTGCTGAGAGGCATGTTGAGCCCATTGAATATTTTTTTTTTTAGTCCCAAGTGATTGAATAAAGACAAAAATAAAAAAGATTTTTTTTTTTTTTCAAAAAGTTGTCACTAAATGATATATTGCTCACACATGCCATAGTTATATGTGGAATTGCACCCCAAAATACATTTTGCTGCTTCTCCTGAGTATGGGGATACCACATGTGTGGGACTTTTTGGGAGCCTAGCCGCGTACGGGGCCCCGAAACCCAAGCACCGCCTTCAGGATTTCTAAGGGTGCAAATTTTTGATTTCACTCCTCACTACCTATCACAGTTTCGAAGGCCATAAAATGCCAAAATAGCACAAAACCCCCCCAAATGACCCCATTTTGGAAAGTAGACACCCCAAGCTATTTGTTGAGAGGCATGGTGAGTATTTTACAGCTCTCATTTGTTTTTGAAAATGAAGAAAGTAAAGAAAAAAAAATTTTTTTTTTTTCTTTTTTCAATTTTCAAAACTTTGTGACAAAAAGAGACATCTGCAAAATACTCACCATACCTCTCAGCAAATAGCTTGGGGTGTCTACTTTCCAAAATGGGGTCATTTTGGGGGGTTTTATGCCATCTGGGCATTCCATGGCCTCCGAAACTGTGATTGGCAGTGAGAAGTGAAATAAAAAAATTACACCCTTAGAAAGCCTGAAGGCGGTGATTGGTTTTTGGGGTTCCGTACGCAGCTAGGCTCCCAAAAAGTCCCACACATGTGGTATCCCCGTACTCAGGAGAAGCAACAGAATGTATTTTGGGGTGTATTTCTACATATGCCCATGACATGTTTGAGCAATATATCATTTAGTGACAACTTTTTGTAAAAAAAATATATATATTTTTTTTTTTTTCATTATTCAATCTCTTGGGACAAAAAAAAAAAAATATTTAATGGGCTCAACATTGCTCTCATCAAATAGCTTGGGGTGTCATTGGGGGGGGGTTTGAACTGTCCTGGCATTTTATGCACAACATTTAGAAGCCTATGTCACACGTCACCCACTCTTCTAACCACTTGTAGACAAAGCCCTTTCTGACACTTTTTGTTTACATGAAAACATATTTTTTTTTTGCAAGAAAATTACGTTGAACCCCCAAACACTATATATAATGTTAAAGCAAAGGCCCTACAGATTAAAATGGTGGGTGTTGCATTTTTTTTTTCCACACAGTATTTGCGCAGCGATTTTTCAAACGCATTTTTTGTGGAAAAAATACACTTTTTTTTATTTTAATGCACTAAAACACACTATATTGCTCAAATTTTTGATGAAATAAAAAATATGATCTTAGGCCGAGTACATGGATACCAAACACGACATGCTTTAAAATTGCGCACAAACACGCAGTGGAGATAAACTACATACATTTTTAAAAGCCTTTAAAAGCCTTTACATGATACCACATTAGATTCACGGAGGAGGTCTACTGCTAAAATTACTGCCCTCGATCTGACCTTCGCGGTGATACCTCACATGCATGGTGCAATTGCTGTTTACATATGACGCCAGACCAACGCTTGTGTACGCCTTTGCGCAAGAGAAGGGGGGGCAGGGGTGCTTTTTTTTTTTTTTTTTGGTTTTTTTTTATTTATTTAGCTTTTTTATTTTATTTTTAAACTGTTCCTTCCATTTTTTTTCTTTGTTATGATTTTTATTGTTATCTCAGGGAATGTAAATATCCCCTATGATAGCAATAGGCAGTGACAGGTACTCTTTTTTTGAAAAAATTGGGGTCTATTAGACCCTAGATCTTTCCTCTGCCCTCAAAGCATCTGACCACACCAAGATTGGTGTGATAAAATGCTTTCCCAATTTCCCAATGGCGCGGTTTATATCCGGGAGGGGGGACATTCCCTCCCACTGCTTGTAAAAGCAGTCTAGAGGCTAATTACCCGCTAGAATTGCTTTTACATGAAAGCCGATCACTGGCTGAAAAGAATGATACCAAGATGATACCTAAACCTGCAGGCATCATTCTGGTATAACCATTCAAAGTCCAGCAACATACTGGACATATATTGTAATCTTTTTTTTTTCATGCAGCCTCTTGGCTGAACGAAAAAAAGAGATTGATTGGTGGGTATGCCCACCATTAGAATACCTCCCTTCATCCACCCACTTCTAATGATGGGCATACATGCACCATTTATATATGCCGATGCATGGGGGCATCCTCCCGCAAAAGTTATGCCGTGTACACACGGTCGGAATTTCGACCGTATGTACGTGGCATTAGGAGCCAATCGCTCCTCCCCCCCCCTGCTGCCCCCATGCTTCGGCATATATGCTCTTTTTTTTAACTGTGGTGGTGAAATCACCTCCTACAGCGTTGGAGTCGCGGCTTTATGTATCGTGGGAGCAAACGCTGTTGCTGTCAAGATAAATAAATCCGCGTTGCAACTGAATGGCGCACCTGAAAACAAAAAAATGCTTAACACTAAAACACAGTAAACAAAATTACATACCTGAAAAGCAAGCATGATAAAACATGATAAAACATAATAAAACATTGCAGAATAGAATGGAGTAAAAAAAGAGCAACAATAGAGAGAGAATAGAGTGAGAGAGAGAACAATAAAACGACAACTATTTTATTTTTTTTTATTTTTTTGAGATTCACAGGTAAAAAAGCTCCTGACTGAAGCGACTGAATCAAAACGCTACCACAAAAAAACTGTTAGCGATCGCAGGGATCAGGCCTGACTCTGCGAACGCTGCAGTTATGTGTGCTTAGTGTTTTGTAAGTGACAGTGATCGATCGATACTGCACTTGGGTGGGCTGGGCTGGGCGGAGGGGGAAAACGCAGGTGCTAGCAGGTATCTGGGCTGATCCCGCTAACAATGCGTTTTTTTTTGGAACCCTAAACTGCTGGGACGCTAGTATAGATCTGATCAGATCAGATATTGATCTGTTCAGATACTGTGCCACTAAGGGAGGTGTATGCTTTGTGCGTGGGTGTTTGCGGTACTGGCACTAACCTGGGGCGACGCAGACCTTATTTGACCCTAAAACCTAATTGATATCACCCGCCGGGCGATCAGGGGGTTAAACCGTTATTGGGTAATAAATGGCGGGTGCCCTGACAGTATAAAAAAACAAGCTAACTAACCAGCGTCACCCGTAACAGTAATACAAAAAAAAACTGGTTACCTAGCGACACTAATGCAGCGATCAGAAAAACGATCGCTTAGTGACACTGGCAAAAGGGGGTGAAAGGGTTAACTAGGGGCAATCAGGGGGTTAAACCTTTATTAGGTAATATATGGGGGTACCTGACGCTATATAAAAACCTGACGGGGAACCTAAATAACGAAATAACTAACTGGCTAACCAGCGTCACCAGTGACAGTTATACAGTGATCACTGGTGAAAGGGTTAACTCTAGGGGCAATCAGGGGGTTAAAACCTTTATTTAGGTTGTAATATGGGGTACCTGACCTATAAACCTATTTATGAACCTATATAAACATGGCGGTTACCTAAAAAAAAAAAATGGTTACCTAGCGACACTAATGCAGCGATCAGAAAAACGATCGCTTAGTGACACTGGCAAAAGGGGGTGAAAGGGTTAACTAGGGGCAATCAGGGGGTTAAAACCTTTATTAGGTAATATATGGGGGTACCTGACGCTATATAAAAACCTGACGGGGAACCTAAATAACGAAATAACTAACTGGCTAACCAGCGTCACCAGTGACAGTTATACAGTGATCACTGGTGAAAGGGTTAACTCTAGGGGCAATCAAGGGGTTAAAACCTTTATTTAGGTTGTAATATGGGGGTACCTGACCTATAAAACTATTTATGAACCTATATAAACATGGCGGTTACCTAAAAAAAAAAAATGGTTACCTAGCGACAGCAGTGACACTAATACAGCGATCAGAAAAACGATCGCTTAGTGACACTGGCAAAAGGGGGTGAAAGGGTTACCTGGGGGGCAATCAAGGGGTTAAACCTTTATTAGGGGGGGGTAGGGGGCTACCTTGGACCTAAAACTAACTGCCCTGACAGTTATTACAGTCACACTGACACTAAATGCAGTGATCAGTAAAAAAAATGATCACTGCAATTAGTGACACTGTGACTGGGGGGGGGGAGGGGGTGATCTGGGGGGTGATCAGGGGGTGACAGGGGGGTGGAATATGTGCCTAACTGTACTGGTGTCAGTGTAGTGTTGTGCACTAACCTTAACATGTTCGCCGCTCGGCGTCTCCGGTCACATAGACCGGCGCACCGAGCGTGACATCACTTCCGCCTTCCTGTCTATACAATAGACAGGAAGGGGAAGTTTCTCATTGGCCAGGAGCGATCGCGAGGGGGTGGCCAGAAACCACTGGCCGTCCCCTCGTCCCGGATCGCTCCTGAAGCGATCCCGACCGTCCCCGCCGGCGGAGGGGGGTCCGATCGGACCCCCCAACCGCCGGAAGAATGTCACGTACAGGTACGTGATTCTGCCTGTACGTGCCATTCTGCCGACGTATATATACAGGGGGCGGTCGGCAAGTGGTTAACTGGTAATTGTGCGGTCATGCAACAATGTACCCAAACAAAATTTTTATTATTTTTGTTCACACTGAGGCCGGGTTCAGACTGCTGCGGTGCGGGAGATCGCATATGATTCGCACCGCACTGCAGTTCAAATCATATGCGATCTCTGTGCGATGCAAATTCAGCCATACAGATAGTATGGCTGAATTCGCATCGCATTCGGCCCAAAATCGGACAGGACCCTTTTTTTCGCTCCGCAGCAGAATCGGATCGCATGGTGTTCTCACCATGCGATCCGATTCCTGTCCGAGTTTGCAGATCGCACTGCGATATGCGAGCTGCTATGGGGGTGTCATTAACATTTCATTGACACCCCCAGCAGCTCGCATAGGGCAGTGTGAACTGCCGGCGGGAGACATGCAGTGCGGGAACTCGCAGTGTATTCGCAGCGTTCCCGCACCGCAGCAGTGTGAACCCAGCCTAATAGAGCTTTCTTTTGGTGGTATTTGATCACCACTGGGTTTTTTATTTTTTATTATAAAAATTTAAAAACACAAACATTTTGAAAAAAAAAAATATTTTTTGCCTTCTGCTATAAATTATAGCCAATAATACATTTTTTCAAAAATCAAGTTTCTTCATAAGTTTAGGCCAAAATGTATTCTGCTATGTCTTTGGTAGTATCTCACAAAAGTGAGTACACCCCTCCCATTTTTGTAAATAATTTATTATATCTTTTCATGTGACAACACTGAAGAAATTACACTTTGCTACAATGTAAAGTAGTGAGTGTACAGCTTGTATAACAGTGTAAATTTGCTGTCCCCTCAAAATAACTCAACACACAGCCATTAATGTCTAAACCGCTGGCAACAAAAGTGAGTACACCCCTAAGTGAAAATGTCCAAATTGGGCACAATTAGCCATTTTCCCTCCCCGGTGTCAAGTGATTCATTATTGTTACAAGATCCCAGGTGTGAATGGGGAGCAGGTGTGTTAAATTTGATGTTCTCACTCTCTCATACTGGTCACTGGAAGTTCAACATGGCACCTCATGGCAAAGAACTCTCTGAGGATCTAAAAAAAAGAATTGTCGCTCTACATAAAGATGGCCTAGGCTATAAAAAGATTTCCAAGACCCTGAAACTGAGCTGCAGCATAGTGGCCAAGAACAAAGTGTAATTTCTTCAGTGTTTTCCCAATAAAAGATATAAAAATGTAAGGGGTGTACTCACTTTTGTGAGATACTGTGTGTGTGTATATGTATGTGTGTGTGTGTGTGTATATATATGTATATATATATATATATATATATATATATATATATACTTAATTAGCAAAAGTATTAGGATGCTGCCTGCCTTTATACGCACATGAACTTTAAGGGCATCCCAGTCTTAGTCCGTAGGGTTCAATATTGTGTTGGCCTATCCTTTGCAGCTATAACCGCTTCAACTCTTCTGGGAAGGCTGTCCACAAGGTTTAGGAGTGTGTCTATGGTAATGTTTGATCATGCTTCCAGAAGCGCATTTGTGAGGACAAGCACTGATGGTGTGGGCTTTTTTTTTTAGGGATTGGGCTTGGCTTCTTAGTTCCAGTGAAGGGAACTCTTAAGACACCAGCATAACAAGACATTTTGGATAATTTCATGCTTCTAACTTTGTGGAAACAGTTTGGGCATGGCCCCTTCCTGTTCAAACATGACTGTGCACAAAGCAAGGTCCATAAAACCATGGATGAGTGAGTTTGGGGTGGAGGAACTTGACTGGCCTGTACAGAGTCCTGACCTCAACCCGATAGAACACCTTTGGGATGACTTACAGCGGAGACTGCGAGCCAGGCCTTCTCATCCACATCAGTGCCTGACCTCACATTCCCATAGACCTACTCCTAAACTATGTGGACAGCCTTCCCAGAAAAGTTGAAGCTGTTATAGTTGCTCAACTCAATATTGAACCCTGTGGACTAAATGGTATGACATTAAAGTTTATGTGCGTGTAAAGGCAGGTGTCCCAATACTTTTGGTAATATACTGTGGGTGTGTATATATATATATATATATATATATATATACATATAGGAATTTTTATTTATTATTTTTATGCTAGTAATGGCGGTGATCAGCGACTTATATTGGGACTGTGATAGTGCGGCGGCCAATCTGAAACTGATGCTGGGAGGGGACTGACAGTGCTAGAAATATACACTGTCACTGTACTAATGACACTGGTTGGGTAGGGATTAACATTTACGGGCCATCAAGGGGCTAACTGTGTGCCTAACAATATTTATTGTGTGAACTGTGTGCTGTTTTCCAGAGAGAAAACAAATGGCACATTGCTGTTGTCTGTAGAGAGTCCTGTGTTGTTTACCAACACAGGGCTCTCTTCGGTCATTTGCTCAGCTGATCAGCAGGTACCATCCATAAATCATTGGTTGGGACCCTCTGATTGGCCTGTGCAGAAGCAAATGACAGCTCAGGTTTTCAGGTGCACACACTTATGCGCACGGTGCCTATACGAGCCGCCTCGTATTTATACGTTTATACGTACATAGGATGTGGCGGGTCAGCAACTGGTTAAAAACGACAATTAACACAATTACATCTTTATTTAAAAAATAAAATAAATGCATCTAGTGTATGTACATGAATTTGAATTCTGCCTCCCTGTACAGCAACATTTGGACTGAAGGGGCCAATCGGGTGTGCTGTAGGAGGACAGAACATAGTAAAGATGTAACTGTCTGATACTTTTCCTTTTTTATCTGCTAAGATGACTGCAGGAAAGGGATTTACTGGCCATCAGGACTACTGGGAGTTTCCCGGTGGGCCGATGGCTCAGTGGGCCAGTTTGTGGCAGACAGTTTGTCAAAGTAATGGCTGTGCGAGCCGCGCAGCCATAACTTTAAGCACTGCACTGCTGTACTGTCTATAAGCAGGGCCGGGCTGGTACAAGGAAATGGGGATGCCCTGGGCTGGGCAGTGCAATTTGCTGGAGGGAGGGGGTGCAGGTGAAGTGCCGGCAGTGCTTCACACAGTATACACTAGCTGGTGCCGCTAGCTGTACTGTAGTCATCTCTAGTCTGTACCTTACTACTCTGAGTCTGTAACAATGTGCCGAGTGTGCTCCTGCACCCCGGCACAAGCACCAGCCATCCCTGTCATCGCTGCCACTTCACTCCCCCTAAGGCGATTTGTAGTCCAGTCCCAGCGGCGTGACGTCACTCACAGCCAGAGGCGGAATGTGGGATCATGGGAGGAGCGTAGAGAGCTGCTGCCGAAGCTGCAACCAAGAGAAGCCGACCACGCCAAGGAGGAACCAGCAAGTTCAGACTGGAACAAAGTGTGTATTGCAAGTAAGCAAGCACTAAGCTAAACTGAGTGATAAAAAATGATTGCCAAATGCCATGCGGGATGCGCATATCTGACTACAGATTAAAAATGAACTGTGACTGTCTACTCTAGATCCGATTGGGGGATGGAAGGAGGCTGAGGGGACATTAATTACCAATGCTACTCATTTATAATTTCTGTAATATGAAGCATGGGGGGGATTAATGTACTGCCACTGCTGGTCATGGTCACTGATGAATTAATGTACTGCCACTGCTGGTCATGGTCACTGATGAATTAATGTACTGCCGCTGCTGGTGCAAAAAATAAAAACCGTAGAGGTGATCAAATACCACCAAAAGAAAGCTCTATTTGTGGGGAAAAAAATAACGTCAATTTTGTTTGGGTGCAATGTCGCACGACCGTGCAATTGTCAGTTAAAGCGACACAGTGTACATTCCGACCGTGTATATGCCCCATTGGACTTTTTCCATCGAAAATTCAGACGGACTTAGATAGAGAACATGTTCTATATTTTTCCGATGGAAAAAATTACTATCAGAAAAAAAGGTCGTCTGTATGCTGTTCCGATGCACCAAAAACGACGCATGCTCTGAAGCAAGTACGAGACGGAAGCTATTGGCTACTGGCTATTGAACTTCCGTTTTCTAGTCTGGTCGTACGTGTTATACATCACCGTGTTCTTGATGGTCGGACTTTGGTGTGACCGTGTGTATGCAAGACAACTTGAGCGGAATTCTGTCGGGAACTCCGTCGGAAAAACCTTCAGAGTTTATTCCGATGGCAAAACCGATCGTGTGTACAGGGCACAAGCCTTTAAAATTAGCACTTTTTTCATGTTCATAGACTTTAACGCTGTTCGCACAAATTTTTTTCTTATTTGCAAGTTCTGGTGTGAACCGAATCGGGGAGGGGGGGATTGTTCGGCATTTCCCTAATGATGAATTAATGTACTGCCACTGCTCTTCATGGTCACTGATGAATTAATGTTTTTGTGCATGTTTATGAAGTTAAGTAGGCTGGTCTGGATGAAGTCCAGGGCCAAATTTTTCTCCCAGTCCAGCCCTGCTGCAGGAAGATGGGAAATTTGTATTGCTTAACTTCAAAAGAGAAGTCAGGTCACCAACCAGGCTCACCAACTAGGCTCTGCTGTCTGACAGGGCTATGTGTATTCCAGGACTGGATGGGCAGAAATACAAATCTTTTGGCAGATAAAACCAATATGTGTATATCAACTGTGCATTTAGCTTTTTGCCTGGAGTTCATCTTTAAGGCTGGGTTCACACATGTGCGGTGCGAATTATAGCTCCATTTTCTCTGTGAAGACAAAAAACAGCTGTTTGGCAGTTCCTCTCCATTGTAGCTGCGGATCAGCTAAGCAGGGAGAGGGGAGGTGTAGTGAGGAGGGGGAGAGAATGCCTGTTCACAACGGAACGCATTTGCGAATCAGATGCGTTCCCATAGAAGATAATGTGCTTGCAATTCACACCGCAATGCCTAGAAAACGCACACTTTTTTGGGCAATGCGGAGTGTGAACACATATGTGAACCAACATCATTCAAATAAACGTATTTTGGTGTAAGCTGCACCCAATTTGCATAGGTGTGAACCTATGCTTAATTTCAGAGACCTTAATTTTTTTTACATCTTTCACTGTTTGCATCATTTTTGCCTCTGCTGCTGTGTCTCTAAAGCGACATACACACCAGTAGAATTTTGTTACAAAATATTAATTTCCAGAACAGTTGTTCAACTTCCTAATGGTTAGTGAGGTCAGATCTTTTATAATCATGAGAACATTCGAAAGAGCAGGATACATTTTTTTCTCAAAATAGCAAAGATAAAGCTGTGAATATGGTTTTTATTCCGTAAAAATCTCTATATTATATATTATAATGAACTGGTTTAATATGTCTGGGATTCCATTCAAATAGCCAGTTTGGATGAAATTTTAAAGGCGTTTGAATTTTGTTTTCTGAATTTCTATATTGTTGCATAGTTTGCTGTAAGCCTTCTTCAGCTGCTTCAGGAAAATAAAATACGCTAAACTTCCTGCTCCCAGCCACATTGTAACAGCAACTATGACACACAACAGTTCATGTTTCGTGTTGCTACCCCCTCCCTATGCTTTGCGATTCAGAAAAATACTAGATGGTGCCAGATGTAAAAAATGATACAGGGGGTGAAAAGTGTAAAAATAAATATATCCAGAATTGATATTTGAAGCCCAACTCAATTCAGATCAGTTTTTGTTTACTTTGGACACAGCAGAGAAGAGTTAGAACTTCACCCAGTTCAAATGCATAATAAATAAAGGATGCTGCAATATGAACAGAAAAAATACTGTATGTATAAATAAAAATTAAAGTGGATGTAAACCCAATTTCATCCTTTCTAAACTACTGCCATAGGGGTTATCTATAAGGATATACATGCCTCCTGCATGTATCTTTACCTGTCAAATGTCTCCCCTCTGTCTGTTATGAGACCCGCAAAACTTCAGATTCTGTGGGTGGGTCTGTTGTCTGGAGCTCGGTGGGTGGAGTCGTGATGTCAGTAGACTTGTCTCTTACACTGAACTTCATGATCTCTAACATCCAGTGAAAAGACAGGAAACTAACCACATGACTTCAGCGTGCCCAATTATGCTGAGGTGTGGAACATCCAATCCTGGCAGAGCAGCAGAACAAAGGAGTGGGAGGGAATTAAAAAATAATGCATGTCTCTTAGGCTAGTGCACGAGATATGTAAATTACCTGTCACTCACAGCTAGAGGGAGGATTTGACAACGTTTTTCTCTGTTTGTCAAGATTTATCTCACTGAACAATAAAAGAGGATTGCTCAGAGCTAGATTAACTCTTTGTGGCAAGACTGGGCTCAAATGATAGGAAATATTATACTCTACATCATGACATAAAAAAAAAAAAATGATAATTTCGGGTTTACATCCACTTTAACCGCTTCCCGACCGCCTAACGCCGATATACGTCGGCAAAATGGCACAGGCAGGCAAAATCACGTACCTGTACGTGATCGTGCATGTGCCTGCCTGTGGGTCGCGCACGCCGCCAGGGAGCTCCGTGACCCCGGCCGCGGGACCAGCGGACCCGATCGCCGCTGGTGTCGCCGCTGGTGTCTGTAAAAAAAAAAACCAACACGTCACACTGACTCCTCCCCGCCCCCTAGTGTTAACCACGGAGCTGTACGTGCCATTCTTCCGACGGAGCGGGGGGAGGGGAGGATTTGTGTAAACAAACCTCTCCCCGCGCATCCTACACTGACTGTCAGTGATCGGCTGTTCCCTGTCATCGGGGAACGCCGATCAATGACGTCAGACGTACAGCCACGCCCCCCATACTGTAAAAAAAAACACAACACGTCACACTGACTCCTCCCCGCCGCCCTAGTGGTTAACTCTTTCACTACAACTGTCATTTACATAGGAATCAGTGCTATTTAAATGTCGCTAGCACTGATGACGCTGGTTAGTTAGCTTGTTTTTTATACTGTCTGTATAAATGACAACCTGATCGCCCGGCGGGTGATATCAATTAGGTTTTAGGGTCAAATAAGGTCTGCGTCGCCCCAGGTTAGTGCCAGTACCACAAACACCCACGCGCAAAGCATACACCTCCCTTAGTGGCACAGTATCTGAACAGATCAATATCTGATCTGATCAGATCTAAGAAATCCTGAAGGCGGTGCTTGGGTTTCGGGGCCCCGTACGCGGCTAGGCTCCCAAAAAGTCCCACACATGTGGTATCCCCATACTCAGGAGAAGCAGCAAAATGTATTTTGGGGTGCAATTCCACATATAACTATGGCATGTGTGAGCAATATAATCATTTAGTGACAACTTTTTGAAAAAAAAAAAATCTTTTTTATTTTTTGTCTTTATTCAATCACTTGGGACTAAAAAAAAAAATATTCAATGGGCTCAACATGCCTCTCAGCAAATAGCTTGGGTGTCTACTTTCCAAAATGGGGTCATTTGGGGGGGTTTTGTACAACTCTGCCATTTTAGCACCTCAAGAAATGTGTCAAAAATGTCCGATGTATCCATTTTGGCCCAAATGTTTGACTAAAATTGAGTTTATTAGATTTTTTTTATAACAAAAAGTAGAAAATCTCTTTTTTTTTTTTTCACAATAAAAATCGCTGAGTGCAGCCGCCATTACTAGTAAAAACAAAAAAAATATTAATAAAAATGTTATAAAACTATCCCCTATTTTGTAAACGCTATAACTTTTGCGCAAACCAATCAATAATCGCTAATTGCGATTTTTTTTACCAAAAATATGTAGAAGAATACGTATCGGCCTAAACTGAGGAAAAAAAAAGTTTTTTTATATATTTTTTTGGGGATATTTATTATAGCAAAAAGCAAAAAATATTGCATTGTTTTCAAAATTGTCGCTCTATTTTTGTTTATAGCGCAAAAAATAAAAACAGCAGGGGCGATCAAATACCACCAAAAGAAAGCTCTATTTGTGGGAAAAAAAGGACGCCAATTTTGTTTTGGAGCCACGTCGCACGACCGCGCAATTGTCAGTTAAAGCGACGCAGTGGCGAATCGCAAAAATGGGCCTGGTCCTTTGGCTGCCAATTGGTCCGGGGCTGAAGTGGTTAAGAAGAAAATAATGACTAGGTAATGGAATGAAACAATATGAAGAAAAAATGAAAAACAGATGTATTAAAATCAGTTTAAAGGTGATAAAATTGTTACTGTGCTTATATACACTGACAGTTATGTTCCCCTATGTAAAGCTCATTGTTCCGCATACATTTTTCTCCACTTTCCAGTTGCTGGATATCCTTCTTCCAATGTCAATGATTTTGTTCATTAAGTAAAGTCACTGTGTTCATTCTTGTTTGATGACATTACTGGCATTGGTCAGGTGGTGGTCTTCACTGAACATGTCAAATCTATTTCCTGCTCCCCCCCCTCAATACACAACCACACTGAGCTGTGACCCACTGTAACACAGGTAAAAAAAAAGGTTACTTGCATTGTGCTTCTTGCAAATATATAGTACATACTGGACATTGGCAGTACAGGGAACCGTAGAGAATGGAAATTAGCTCCACCTACAACCTGAAATAAAGCCCACCCCTAGTCAGGGAAGGAGGATTCCGATTGGTCACTGCTGCGGTTGGATGTAACTGTTGTGTTTGAGAGTGCTCGCAGACTGTTAACAAGTCACTGTCTTTATTTATTTATCTGTCATTGTCACAAACTTCCTGCTCCAACTCACCCTACTATTTCTTAAAGCTCTTAAAGCAAAAATGCCATAACATTTTCTTAAAATGAATCACAAATTTTAACAATTTCACATCACCCCCCCCCCCCCAAACCCTGTTACGCTTCAAAACTTGATAACATTATAAAGTACATAGTCAGCCAGGTGCCTAATGTTTTGGTGCATTCTGAATGCATTACACTTTCTAGTTCATGAGAGTGAGAGTTGTAGGTGTTTGTGGCTGTGTGGTAGGGCTAGATTCTTCATCCTAAGTAAGCCAAAAGACATGGGTCAAACACCACCCACATCACAGACTGGAGCATGATGGGCCTGTGATGTCAGAAGGGGGTGATGCCAAGGGTGATGTGGCCAGGTTGGCCCTGCCCCTTACCTATATATGAAATGTCAAAGCACAGAGCAAGCATATGTCAGGAGGCCTCCCAGAAGGGGGAAGCAGTTTTGTTATTTTTCGGGTCGGCAGGCGGCGTGATTGATGATGGATTTACATCAGGGGACACAATTTTTTATACATTTTTTTTATTAAAGGAATTGTCAAAAATTAGTCTCTTGTGTTTATTACTTTTTGACACTTTTTTGGTGAATAGGTAGAGGCACTATGTACCTGAAACTCATTCACATGGGGGGGCTGGGATCTGGGGGCTTCTAGATTCTGTTAAATCCCCCACCCACAGACCCCCACAACCGTGTTGTGGGACGGGAGGGTGCCCCAAAGCACCCACATCCCTATGTTGAGGGCATGTGGCCTGGTATGGTTCAGGAGGGAGGGCGCTCGCTCATCCCCTCCGTTTCCTGACCTGCCAGTCTGCATGATCCCCTACAGGTCATGTTTTCAGGCTTCCTATTATTTTGCACAGGTGATTTTAGCAGTTTCACTGTCTTAGTAATTACCACAGCCATTTCATCTGAGGGAAATCCTGAAAACATGACCTGTTGGGGCGCCTTGAGGACTGGAGTTGAGAAACACTGATCTAGAGCTGTCTCAATATCATGTAGATCACGAAACACTTACTGTATGTCTAATAACTTTAATTAATTCAAATACTGTTATCACTGATATTGCAAATGAGGTAGTTGGTCAGTTTACGAGTTAGTAATATTTTTGTATTTGCTGAAGACACTTCTATCAACCTCTAAAAACATACTTTATATACATGATTTTTTCCTTTGACCTGCTTTGTATTTAAAACTGCATTAGATTAGTGTCTCAGTTTACTGATGAGACTCAAGAGATTCCTTTATATGTTGGTGTTTAAGAGCCTGGCCCAATTTCAGCGTTCTGCTCAATTAGCAGACCCCAAGATCAGTTCCACTCTATTCAACATGTAACACTGAAGCCTCCCCAGAGCTTAATACTTGCAAGCTGCAACACTTGGAGTGCATGAGTGTTTTTAACTCCGGGATATATTTCCCAATCAACTATGAAAGCAGCACTTAATATGTATGCTTAGTAACACTTAATGCTTTCTTTTTGATTCATTAAAATTATTAGATATATCTTGGTGTTTTATGAACCTTGATCTAGATGACATTGAGAAAGCTCTATATTATGGATATACACGTTTTTCAAAGAATATTGTAAGTTCTGAAATTGTAATTCTCTAACAAGAATTTCATGTGTACTTGTAGAGAAACCAGAGAGAGTCCAAGAACTGTATATGACCATCATTTGGTTTTTCCATGCTAAATATATAGGCTGGTGATTGGCTCACCATTTTCCTCAAGTTTAGTACAAATAGTATATGTTAGGTTGGTGGCCTTTAGTGAAGATACTGCCCTATTCAGAGCATAATCGAGTGTGAGCTGCCCTCAGTAACAGATATTGTTCTGTCTCTCCAATCTAAGCACTGAAGTGTGCTCTCTATAACTAAGCCAGTTGGGGCAAGATAGCTTTAACTTACAGTCTCAGTAGCATTATCAGACATTGACTCGATCCAAATAACATCTTGCAGATCATAGAAGGCTTTAATCCAAAAAACACAATCCACTAGGGAAAAGGGGAATGGTGAGGAGCACCAGGGTTTTTTGATACCCCAAAAGAATTGCAGAGATGTCTCTCCATGGCTTAGATGGCGGGGGATCATGGAGAGACATCTCTTCTATTAGCCATTAACTATCACAGCTGTGGGAAGTTGCTTTTTGGCGCCTATTGTGCTACAGAGATTGGTCCATTCTGCACATATGATCTGGTTCATTTTATTTTTATACCGCCCACCATCACCTGTCTCTTGAGCAGGTGCTGGATGGAGAAGCTTTGTTGAGACTGCAGATTTTTGGGCTCTGTTATCATACTGTAGCACTAACCCCCAAAGGAGCTGCTGGTTTTATTTGAGCTTACCGTTACCTCACCTCCTGGCATCTCCATCTTGGGGATCTCGTGGAAAGTGACCCAAAGAATGTGAATTTCCAATACTCAGTCCTTTTTATGGTTATTTATTCAAAATAAAAGCAAAGTCTTTCAATAAAAAGGGTCAGAGGGTTAAGGATGAGTTCAGGCACTTGGTACTGCGGGTTTAAGATCTCTTTTTAGATCAAGAAGACAATAGTTCCACTCACTAGATCCAGCCACCACCGGATAAGCCTCTCTCACTGGACCTAGCAGCCGGTGGGGTATTTGCTTTGAGACTTGTGAATTTAAACGTAAGCGTCACTGAGAGTTTGAAGAACATTATCATACAATACCAGTCTCTTTCAGCCGAACCGGCGGTACTGTAGGTACAATGATCCGGGTTGCATCCTTCAACTGAGTCTCCAGGCTCCTCCAGAGAAACTAGCCTTGCGCACGGTCTTCTCCTGAAAGAGTCCTCCCCTGGGTCCTTCAGTTTCTGGGCCTCTCCCTTCAGATAAGACGTCACGGACCATCCCTGGATAAGTAGGCTCCGAGATTCGCTCGGGCCTATCCTCTCAGTTGCGTAGTCTCGGGCCAGCCGGCCCCAAGACACAGGATACAAAGTTCCGCGCCCCAGGCCAGGAGGGCCATGGGGTCTGGGTCAAGAGAGACCCAAAAGGAAGTAGCAACGACGAAAAAAACAACAAAAAACAACCCCGCCAACCGGTACCTTAAATACCCCCTCCCAGTATGCACAGCAGGAAAACACTCCCACTGGGCTGGTTCCGAGCAATAGATGGCATTCAATGCATCCAGCTAAACTGCGTTTCTACTCTTGCCGGCAGTGACAGCGACACCTGCGGTCAAGGAGAACCCAGTGCAACCTAACTGAACTTGCACAGAAACCAATAATTTAGAGAAATTAGCCTGAAGCCCAACTGTGGCCTCTGGCAACTTAATTTTGGAAAAGTAATAGCGTCTGCTCATTAGAAGCCAATGCTACAATACTTTGTGTTGGTAAGTTGACCCCCTTTTGAACAGCCAGATCAAACCTTGGCACTCATTCACCTTTCGTCATTTGACATCAAGGGCTTCTTTATGTTGCCTTTTGTGGTTCTAGACCAGGGGTAGGTAACCTCCAGCACAGGTGCTGCAAGGGGCATGCAAAGCCTCTTTTGCAGGCACTCAACTCCCTCCCCACCAGCAGAGCAGCGCACTAATGCATTCCAATTTCAGAATTCCCCACGCCGCACCTGCACTGAGGGGGAGGCACTGTGCCCCCACACATGAAAAGATGGGAAACATTGTTTGATTCTCTAACTTTGCTGTAGCTGTGATCGTCAACTTTTGTGATGGTGCAGTTCTGCTGGGGGGGGGGGGGGGGGGTCCCTGCTGGAGGAGGACTGTCATTGACCACTGCTAAAGCCAATCACAATCCTGCTAGCCCCATCCACCATCTGGGGGAAGATAACTCCATTGCTTGCCACTACCAATCTCAGAAAGAAGGGATTTCACTGTGATTGAGAAAACCACAATCAGGTGACAGTTTGTGGAATTACTGTTGACCTTCTGGGAACTTTGTTGAAATTAGTCCTGAACTTTTGCGTCACTTACTACATAACCCCTGCACTCTGTGTCCCTTTAAGCCACAGCCAGTATTCAGCACAATGAAAATCACACCCAACTTTTGCTGCAGCACAGAGCGACGCACTTTTTCTCAGCTGCGGGGGCCCAACTTATGATCCTGCACACAGGCCCACTGCTTTCAGAAAATTCCCCTGACCTGAGCTCATCATTGCGCATCTATTCCAGATGCTTGTATGTGACATCACATACAAGCACATGAGCTGGATGCAAAGGAGGATCAGCAGGATGCCAGGACAGGTAGATCTGTCTCATCTCTGCTTTATTTCACCACTCTGCATATCACGCATATCATAGATGAGAAGAGGGTACAGTCATGGAGAAAATGAGCAGAAGGGGTTCAGAGGTGTGACAAAAGAGCAGGAGGGTACAGCAGTGGGGCAGATGTGCAGGGAGGTACAGTGGTGGAAGAGATGAGAAGGGGGTTCAGCAGTGGGACAGAAGAGCAGGGAGGGTTCAGTTATGGGGCAGATGTGAAAGGAGGTGTATTGGTGGGACAGAAGAGCATGGGGGTACAGAGGTGGGGCAGATGTGCAGAGGAGAAAGAAGGTACATTGGTGGAACAGGGGGTTACAGTGGTGGGGCAGAAGAGCAGGGGGAACAGAGGTGGAACAGATGTGCAGGAGGTACAGTGATGGGGAAGATGAGAAAGGGGGTTACAGTAGTGGGACAGATGAGCAGAAAGTTCAGTGTTAGGAGAGATGAGAGGATGGTTCAGCGGTAAAACAAAAGAGCATGGGGGTACGGCGGTGGAGCAGATGTGCAGGGAGTTACAGGGGTGGGACCGAAGAGCAGGGTGGTACAGTGGTGGGTCAGATGTACAGGGGGTTACAGTGGTGGGACAGATGATCAGGGGGGGGAACAGAGGTGGGGCAGATGTACAGGGTAGTACAGTAGTGGGGCAGGTGTGCAGGGGGTTACAGTGGTGGAGCAGATGTGCAAGCAGGTGTATTGGTGAGACAGATGAGCAGGGGGTTACATTGGTGGGGCAGGAGAGCAGGAGGAACAGAGGTGGGGCAGAAGAGCAGGGGGGTACAGAGGTGAGACAGATGTGCAGGAGGTACATTGGTGGGACAGATGAGAAAGTGGGTTACAGTGGTGGGGCAGATGAGCAAATGGGTTCAGTGTTAGGACAGATGAGAAGGTGATTCAGTAGTGAGACAGAAGATCATGGGGATACGGCAGTGGACCAGATGTGCAGGAAGGTACAGTGGTGGGGCAGAAAAGAAAAGGGGTACAGTGGTGAGAGGGATGAGAGGGGGGTTCAGCTGTGTGACAGAAGAGCAAGGGGATACAGTGATAGGGCAGATGAGCAGGTGGTTAATGTGATGGGACATGTGAGCAGGGGGGTGTTCAGTGTTGGGCCAGATGAGAAGAGGGTTTCAGTGGTGGGAAAAATGAGCAGGGGGTTCAATGTTGGGGCAGAAGAGAAGGGGGTTCAGCGGTGAGGCAGATGTGAAAAGAGGTGCATTGGTGGGACAGATGAGCAGGGGGTTACATTGGTTGGGCAGAAGAGCAGGGGGCACAGAGGTGGGGCAGATGTACAGGGGGTACAGTGGCGGGGCAGAGGAGAAAGGAGGAACATAGGTGGGGCATATGAGCAGAAAGTTCAATATTAGGACAGATGAGAGGATGGTTCAGCGGTGAGACAGAAGAGCATGGGAGTACAGAGGTGGGGCAGATGTGCAGAGGAGAAAGAAGGTACATTGGTGGAACAGGGGGTTACAGTGGTGGGGCAGAAGAGCAGGGGGAACAGAGGTGGAACAGATGTGCAGGAGGTACAGTGATGGGGAAGATGAGAAAGGGGGTTACAGTGGTGGGACAGATGAGCAGAAAGTTCAGTGTTAGGAGAGATGAGAGGATGGTTCAGCGGTAAAACAAAAGAGCATGGGGGTGCGGCGGTGGAGCAGATGTGCAGGGAGTTACAGGGGTGGGACCGAAGAGCAGGGTGGTACAGTGGTGGGTCAGATGTACAGGGGGTTACAGTGGTGGGACAGATGATCAGGGGGGGTACAGAGGTGGGGCAGATGTACAGGGTAGTACAGTGGTGGGGCAGGTGTGCAGGGGGTTACAGTGGTGGAGCAGATGTGCAAGCAGGTGTATTGGTGAGACAGATGAGCAGGGGGTTACATTGGTGGGGCAGGAGAGCAGGAGGAACAGAGGTGGGGCAGAAGAGCAGGGGGGTACAGAGGTGAGACAGATGTGCAGGAGGGACATTGGTGGGACAGATGAGAAAGTGGGTTACAGTGGTGGGGCAGATGAGCAAATGGGTTCAGTGTTAGGACAGATGAGAAGGTGATTCAGTAGTGAGACAGAAGATCATGGGGATACGGCAGTGGACCAGATGTGCAGGAAGGTACAGTGGTGGGGCAGAAAAGAAAAGGGGTACAGTGGTGAGAGGGATGAGAGGGGGGTTCAGCTGTGCGACAGAAGAGCAAGGGGATACAGTGATAGGGCAGATGAGCAGGTGGTTAATGTGATGGGACATGTGAGCAGGGGGGTGTTCAGTGTTGGGCCAGATGAGAAGAGGGTTTCAGTGGTAGGAAAAATGAGCAGGGGGTTCAGTGTTGGGGCAGAAGAGAAGGGGGTTCAGCGGTGAGGCAGATGTGAAAAGAGGTGCATTGGTGGGACAGGTGAGCAGGGGGTACATTGGTTGGGCAGAAGAGCAGGGGGCACAGAGGTGGGGCAGATGTACAGGGGGTACAGTGGCGGGGCAGAGGAGAAAGGAGGAACATAGGTGGGGCATATGAGCAGAAAGTTCAATGTTAGGACAGATGAGAGGATGGTTCAGTGGTGAGACAGAAGAGCATGGGGGTACAGAGGTGGGGCAGATGTGCAGAGGAGAAAGAAGGTACATCGATGGAACAGGGGGTTACAGTGGTGGGGCAGAAGAGCAGGGGGAACAGAGGTGGGACAGATGTGCAGGAGGTACAGTGATGGGGAAGATGAGAAAGGGGGTTACAGTAGTGGGACAGATGAGCAGAAAGTTCAGTGTTAGGAGAGATGAGAGGATGGTTCAGCGGTGAGACAAAAGAGCATGGGAGTACGGTGGTGGAGCAGATGTGCAAGGAGTTACAGGGGTGGGACAGAAGAGCAGGGTGGTACAGTGGTGGGGCAGATGTACAGGGGGTTACAGTGGTGGGACCGATGATCAGGGGGGTACAGAGGTGGGGCAGATGTACAGGGTAGTACAGTGGTGGGGCAGGTTTGCAGGGGGTTACAGTGGTGGAGCAGATGTGCAAGCAGGTACAGTGGTGAAACGGATTTGCAGGGGGGACAGTGATCTGAGGTATGAAGGTGCATGAACTGGGGCTAATCTGAGGTGTGAAGGTATATGAATTGGGGCTGATCTGAAGTGTGGAGTTGCAGGAATTGGGGCTGATCTGAGGCGTGAGAGTCTCACTACTACTCAAGTAGTTTACAGCATTTACTTAATAAAAAATCCTTTTCATGATTGAGAGTGTGAAGTTGACATTTGTTTGTGATAAAATCGGCATGCTTAGTTTCTTTGAAACCTTTTTTCGGCACACTGTGCTCAAAAGGTTGCCTACCCCTGTTCTGGACCTTTTTGACAATATTTTTTAACCCACAGGTCCACTTTGTATTTCTATAACTATCCCACATGCTGTTTACAGTTACTAGCTCTCTGGTGACATACTTGGTTGAAACATCTGCCTAGCACTATGGAGTCATATCTCTGTATTATAAGTTGTAATTAGGGATGAGCCCGTTGTTAGATTCGAACCCATGTTCGAAACGAACATCGGGTGTTTGTCCGTTCGTTGAGTCCAGAACTCTGCGGGTCGTTCGCATCAAATTCATGTGATACGAATGGCCCCCAATGCACTGCGCCAGTCGCAGTGCATTGCTGGCTGATGATTGGCCAAGCATGCACTGTGACCCCGCATGCTTGGCCAATCATAGCGCCAGCAGCGAGGAGAGAAATAATTGGCCACAGGCAGGATGCCTGTGGCCAATTATAGCTCAGGGGGTTTAGTACACGCCCCACACTATATAAGGCCGCCATGCCGGCGGCCTTGTGTAGTGTGTTCCGGCATGCAGGGAAAGAGGATTGATAGGCAGGGACAGTGTGAACTTCTTATCAGTCATTTGCGTGTGGGGAAAGTGCAGGGAAAGAGCATTGATAGGCAGGGACAGTTGTTCTTGAATCTTTATTACCAGGCATTTGCAGGACTTAGTGTGTGTTCTGTGCCTCCAGCGCAGTATACACCTGTATCTACCCTTTAATGGTGTTGTTCAGTGGTGTTGTTCTCTATAAATACAGCCATCTGCAGGAGTTAGTGTGTGCTGTGTGAGTCCAGCACAGCACAGTATAAACCTGAACCTGTATCTACCCTTTGTGCTGTTCTCTATAAATACAGCCATCTGCAGGAGTTAGTGTGTGCTGTGTGAGTCCAGCACAGCACAGTATAAACCTGCACCTGTATCTACCCTTTGTGCATATTGCCAGGACAAGACATGACATTAAAGCCGCAAGCAGTTTTAAATGTTTTTTTTCCTTTACAAATGTCATTTTGTGCAGGGACAGTTCTAAACATGGGAAACACAGGCATACTTTAGACACCCCCCAGGTACCATATTTAAAGGAATATTTCCCTTTTTTTTTCACTTTATGCATCATTAAAATGACTGCTCCAGAAAAAATGTCAGTTTTTAAAACTTCTTTTTGCATTGATACATGACCTTTTTTAGGACAATAACATGCATATTGGCCGTTATAATTAGCACTTTAGATTTCGAACGTTCGCGTCCATTGTAACTAATAGGGTTCTAACTTTCGCGCAAACTTTCGGTCCGTTCGCAGGTTCTGGCGCGAACCGAACCTGAGGGTGTTCAGCTCATTCCTAGTTGTAATACATCTATACACATTGCATGTTTGTTATTTTTTGTCAGGCAAACCATGTATACATGTTGGCTAGTATCCCTGGAACACACAGACTGAAAAAACTTCTTTCTCCCTTGTGCTGTCCCTTTCCCCCATTCAGTCTTGGGGGATCTCTGGCATCATATATCCTGCTACGTTTGATATATTTCTGTCAGGAACTATGAATCAGACTGAGACAGAAGTGTAGTAAAATTCACACTGTTTAATAATAATAATGGTAAAAGGTAAACAGAGCAAACGTGGTCAAAACATAGCCAGGGTTTGGTAACCGGAACGGATAGTCAGACAAGCCAGGACGTCAGGGAGCAAGGGAACAGTGTACTTCAGAACAGGCCAGGAAATCAGGAAACCAGAGAATCAGCGTAGTGGAACAGCAAGCAGGATCAGGAACCATAAGGGATGTCAGCTAAGGGAGTCTTAACAGGTACACAGGAGAGAGTCTCTTGATATGTTGACCAAGGCGAAGGCAGAGAGGACCTGAACTGAGCAGCTTAAGTAGCCAGCAGGACTGATGAGCAGGATATCATCACCAGGTCACTGTGGAAAGATTAGAGCTGGCAATTAACTGACAGCTGAGCGGCTTTCTCTGAGAAGGAAGAGCTGACCCCAGCCCTGACAGTACCCCCTCCTCAACGTCCCCTCCCCCTCCGAGGACCACCATGTTTGAGGGGAAAACATCTATGGAAGGCATGTACATCCGAGGATGAGACCCAAGAGCATTCCTCCGGACCATACCCTTTCTAATGAACTAGGTACTGTATGCACCAACAAAACCTACAGGAGTCAACAATGGACTGTACATCATAGTCCTCATGGTTCTCAACCTGTACTGGGTGAGGACGGGGCACGAGGTGGTGAAGCGGTTGCAGACCAAAGGTTTTAATAAGGAGGTATGAAATACATTTGAGATACGCATATTAGAAGGAAGGTCTAAAGCATAAGCCACTGGGTTAATCCTGCAGAGAATACGGAAAGGCCCAATAAACCGAGGTGCCAACTTCAGTGAGGGAACACGGAGTCGGAGGTTGCGAGATGACAACCAGACCCTGTCCCCAACCTGGTAGGAAGGCGCAGGCAGGGGTCTGCGGTCAGCATGGAGTATGTACCTATCAATGGCATGTCGCAAGGACTCCTGGACTTGCACCCAAGTGGAACGAAGACCACAGAGGTGCTCTTCTAATGCAGGAATGCTCTGAGGAACAAATGAGTCAGGCAACATGGATGGTTGGAAACCATAGTTCGCCATAAACGGGGACAATTGGGAAGCATAATTCATGGCACTATTGTGGGCAAACTCCGCCCAAGGTAAGAGGTCTGACCAGTTGTTATGATGGTCAGAAATATAGCAATGTAGAAACTGCTCCAAGGACTGGTTGGCTCGTTCTGTGGCCCCATTAGACTGCGGGTGATACGCAGAGGTGAAAGAAATCTGAAATCGCAACTGTGCACAAAAGTCTCGCCAGAACCCGGGACACAAACTGACTACCCCTGTCCGAGACGATCACTTTCGGTAGCCCATGTAAGCGAAAGATCTCCCAATCAAAAATGGAAGCCATTTCCTTAGATGTGGGCAGCTTCTTTTTTTTTTTTAAACTTTATATCTTTATTGAGTTTTTTCATTATATACTTACAAAACATACATTTCTCTCCTACATTCGTTCTTTGGAAAGCAATATATTTAAAATAGGCATATCGAGAAAAAAGGGAAAGCAGAAAACATAGATGGGGGGATAGTCGGATAGTCCCCTATTTCTAGGGGACCTCCTCCTCCCTTCTTGCTCTATTAGTCTCTATCTTTCGTCTTTAAACCAACCAATAATCCCTTCCACCGTTCACCCTTCCCACTCTTCCATTCAGCCTATCCTTAACTTCCTCTCTATTTCCGTCATTCACCCTACCCACTCTTCCATTCAGCCTATAGTTAGCTTCCTCTCTATTCTACTTTCAGACCTCTATTTGTTTTATGTGCTCATGCATTCACTGTCTTTTTTCTCACACCATTTTTTCCATATCTCATCAAATTTCTTAATACAGCCCTGTCTAATATAAAATGTTCTTTCTTTTAGGATCACCATGCTCATGCTCTGTTCCCATTCCCCACTGGATGGAGGGGTGGAAGACTGCCATCTCTGGGCTATAAGTTTCCTGGCTTGGAAAAGGCATCTCAGGATCGCCAAGCCAGTACCCTTTGGTTTTCCCTTTCCCTCTAGCCACCCCAGTACACACGTCATAGGCTCTACTTCTATGGGTACCTCGAAGACATGGGTAATTGTTTCCACCACCTCCATCCAGTACCGGAATAGTTTAGGACATCTCCAGAACATGTGGATCATGTCCCCTTCTAGCCATCCACACCTTGGGCAGGTGGCATCTTGTCTCCGTCCAAACAGAAATAGTTTTTGCGGCGTATAATACACCCTATGCAATAGAAATAAATGAGACATCCTCTGGGGCGGGGATAGGGATACGCACTGGGCAAGCTCTAGGGTTCTTTCCCACTGGGCAGGGATTATATCTCCCACGTCTCTTTCCCATTTCCTCCTAGCAGGTAGTTCCTGTTGTTTCTCCTTTCTTTTCTTATTTAAGCTTAGATAGGTTTTAGATATTAGGCCTTTCGTCGATCCTGATTCGATTATGACCTGTAGTGCCGGTATATCGCTCCATTCAATTTCTGTTTCACCGAATTGTGATGTCATAGCGTGTCTAACTTGAAGATATCTAAAGAAGGAGTTTCTCGGAATTGTAAATTGCTCTCTTAGCTCCTGGAAGGACTTAAGTTTTCCATTTTGGTAGAGTTGGTGAAGCCATTTTATACCACGCCTTTCCCATTCCTTGATTGGCCCTATTTTCTGTAGTTCCCCCAGTCTACCGTTATTCCATAGGGGTGAGTACTTTGTAAACCCACTGTATCCCAGGGTTTCCTTAGCCGTCTCCCAGATCTTACCCATTAGTTCAAGGGTAGGGGCCCTTCGCATTACCTGACCTGCCTCTAAGGCCTCCACTACTGGCATCTGAAAAAAGTTCCCTAGTAGAGTTTCCCTTTGATCGCTTCTACCCATATACTGGAGCTGGGCCGCTACAAAATAGTCAAATGAGTGGGGGAGTGCGACTCCACCTTCCCCATTCGGGAGCTGTAATGTTTTTAGACTGATACGAGCTGCTCCTCCCTTCCAAATCAATTCCCTGAATATGGTATCTATCCTATGGAACCATTTTTTGTAAATCCATACCGGGGAATTGTGCAAAACATATAAAAGTTGGGGCAAAAAAATCATTTTAACTAGATTGCAGCGGCCCGCTGCAGATAGCGGAAGTTTCTTCCAGATTTTTATTTTCTCTTTAAATTTAGTCAGAAGTGGAATTAAATTATTTACTAGATATTTTTTAGGATCCTTTGTGATGTATACACCGAGGTATTTCATTTGATTGACTATTTGGAGTCGTGCAGCTTCCTGGGGTAGTACAATTTCCATCTCGTCTATGGGTAAAAGACTAGATTTTCCCCAATTGATCTTCAACCCCGAGAAGTTCCCAAAGTCTCCCAGTTTTGACATTGTTTCTTTTAATGATCCTTGGACATCTCCAAGTAGTAGTAGGAGATCGTCCGCAAAGAGGATCACCTTTTCCTCCTCAGTCCCTCTTCTCAGGCCTTTTATCGCTGGGCAAGATCTTATGGAGATGGCCAAGGGTTCGATCGCGAGGGCGAAGAGGAGGGGCGACAGTGGGCACCCCTGCCTCGTCCCCCTCAGCAATCGAAACCTGGTAGAGTGGTCGTTGTTTATTCTAACCCTCGCCTCGGGTGACTTATACATCAGTTTAACCCAGTTTATGAATGCTGGTCCTATCTGGAACTCACTCAGGACTCTCCACAGATATCCCCACTCCAGGGTATCGAAAGCCTTGGCCGCATCTAAGGAGAGAATGGCTCTCTGCCCCTCTTCATCGGAGGGTATTTGAAGATTCAAATGGACCCGTCGGATGTTTATACTCGTGGATCTCCCCGGGATAAACCCTGACTGGTCAGGGTGTACTAGCCCCTCTATCACCCCATTGAGTCTATTTGCCAACACCTTTGCCAAGATCTTAGCATCTATGTTCAGCAAGGAGATGGGTCTATATGAAGAGGGCCTGAGTGGGTCCTTATTCTCCTTAGGTATCACCATAATAGTAGATTGCGTCATGGACACAGGGAGTTCTTTCTTTATTGCTGACCAGTTGAAGGTCTTCAGCAGCTCCGGGAGTAGTACCCCCCCGAAGTGCCGATAGACCTCGACCGGTAAGCCATCTGGGCCTGGTGATTTTTGTCCCGCCATTTCCCGCACGATCTGCTGGATCTCTTTCAGGGTTATAGGTCTATCAAGTATATCCCTATCTTCTTGCGAGAGACCAGGGACCTTCAACTCATTAAAAAAGGCGTCCAATGACTTCCCTCCTCCCTCCTGGTTGGAGCTATACAGTTCCTCATAGTAATTTTTAAATCTGTTTACAATCTCAGGTGTATGCGTAGATGTCCTGCCCTCGGTAATCTTAATTATTGGTACTACAGATGGTGGTGAATTTGTTCTTACTAAATGTGCCAGCATCCGGCCTATACCTTCCCCTTCCCCATATGCAATTTGTTTATGGAACATATATTTGTTCTCTGCTTTTCTCACCATTATTAGACGGTATATTCGTTGTGCTTCTACCCAGGCCCCTAGGTTTTCGGTTGTCGGATCATTTATATATTGCTTTTCTAGAAGGGTAACTCGTTCTGATGCCCTTGCTTCGCTTTCGAAAGATTTTTTTTTTATTCTTGATATCTGTTGGATCAGTAGCCCTCGGAGGTAAGCTTTAAGCGTATCCCACACTACTCCTTGAGGGGCGGTGCCAGAGTTTAAATTGATATATTCAGCTAGAGCTTCTGATACTACCTGTGGGTCTTTAATGAGTTCCAGCCATGAGGGGCTTATTTTCCACTCCCTTAGGGAAGTACCCTCCCCTAAGTCCAGGGATACTATCACTGGCGAATGATCTGAGAGACCCCTTGCTAAGTACTTTACATCATTCACCATTATGGTCACCTCCTCGTTACCCAGAGCTAGATCAATTCTGGACAAGGTAGAATATGTTCTGGAAAAGCAGGAGTACCCCTTGCTTTGGGGGTTGTATGTTCTCCATATATCTTTCCAACCTGCCTCACCCATTACCTGGGATAGGCGGTCGTCTATCGTCTCTCCCCGTTTTGTCCCCTGTGGGAATCTGTCTAGTTTCTGGTCAATGACCATATTAAAGTCACCCACTATCAACAGAGGGACTCCCGGTTTGTCCAGTGCAAATTCTATCAATTCATAGAGAATGTCTGTGTTGGAAGGCGGGGGGATGTATATGTTAGCCAAAATCATGTTTCTATCCTCTATTGTGCAGTGTATAAAAATGTACCGACCTTGTTCATCTATTCTAGTCTGTAGACAATTAAAAGGAACCCCTGATTTAATCAAGGTACTGACCCCTCGGGAGTAGGTTGTATGGCACGAGTGAAACTGGGGCTTAAACCCACCCCATCCCAATTGGGGTGTAGTGTTATTTGTAAGGTGTGTTTCCTGTAAACATACAACCGTGGCCCTTTGGGTATTTACTGCTGCTAAAACTGCTGCTCTTTTTCCCCTGTCCCCCAACCCTCTTACGTTCCATGAGCATATTGTGATTTTCTTTCGTGTTGTCTGTGAAGTTTCAGTCATTGGTGTACTACAAAGTTTTCCCTAAAAAATTGTGATTCTATATATTCCCTATCGCTATTTAAGCTTGTGCCTGTGTTAGCTACCTGTATCGTGCTAGCATATAGTGAAAAAGAAAAAGAAAAAAAAGAGAAAGTTACAAAAAACAATGTGTTCTCTTTAGTGAACATCTTCCATTGCTCCCTCCCCCTTGCATACCTAGATTCCGTGTTACTCAATCTATTCAATTCATACCATTTCATCCAATCGTGTCGTCCATCCTTCCTATTCAAACCTCGCATTGCCTTTCCAGGCGTACCCGGGGGCTTCTTGCTGTGACCTTTCCATACACACAATATTTGTAGCTCTTTAGATATAGATTTACTCAACCTTACCCCCCCTCCCTTCCCCACCCTATCCCAACCTCCCCATATACCCAGAAATTTACCATAAATGACAAAAAACACTAACACCATAAGACATCCTATGCACCAGGAGAGCCCTGAGCTGTGTCCCTTCCAAATCCACGACACCCTGCTCATTGTTCTCCTGTTTCCCTATTCCTCCCACCCTCCCCCCCCCCTCCCCCACCCTCCCCCCGAGGAAAGCCCAGAACCGTGCTGTGGTTTAAAGATAGGTATTGAAGTTATTTCCACCCCTGGCTAAAGGGCAGAAAAAGAGGAAAAAAAAGAAAAAAGAGCAAAAAACAAAAATAAGAGGAAAAAAAAAAAAAAAAAAAGGAAAAAAACAAAGAATGCTACAAAAAAGTAGGGCAATGTCCTCTCGGTTGATATGGCCATTCAATGTCCTATGTCTACTAGAGTCTCTCTTTATGAGCCACCAGTCATTCTTCCACCCCCTCCGGGGAGTCAAAGAAGATGGGCCCCCCAAGAGCGGTTAGTCGTAGTCTTGCCGGGTATAGTAGTGCATACGTCAGGTTTTCTTGGCGTAGTTTGCGTTTCACTTCTCCAAATTTTGCTCGCTTTTTTTGTAGATCAGGGGAAAAATCTGGATAGAATGATATCCTGGAGCCCTTGTACAAAATGTTGCCCATTTCTCTAGCTCTACGGGTAATGGACACTTTGTCCTTGAAGTGTAGAATTTTAACCAGCAGGGGTCTTGGAGGGGCTCCTGACGGGGGGAGTCTGGTAGGGACTCTGTGCGCTCTCTCTATTGCAAAAAGTTGTGAGAAATTCTCCTGGCCTAGCACCTCGATAAACCACTTTTCGAGGAACCCCACTGGGTCTGGGCCCTCACTATACTCGGGTAGTCCTACTATACGTATGTTCTTTCTCCTCATCCTATTTTCCATTTCGTCCATTTTATTTTCTTGTTTAACAAGCTGGTCTTTCATAGCTTTCATCTCTCTTTTAAGGGGGGCCAGGTCATCCTCAATCAGTCCCACTCTCTCCTCCAAGGCTGAGGTCCTCTCTTGGACTTGTTGTATATCATGTCTCACATGGGAGAGCTCATCCTGTATTGTTTTAAGTTGAGCCGTCACCTCTCTCAAACAGTCTCTACAGGAATTCACGACATTCAGGACCTCTTTTAATGAAGGTTCGGGGTCTGCTGCAGCCCCCTCCTCCGATGGTGGCTCTCGAGCTGCCTCGAGCATTTGGACCTGGGATCTCCCCGTTGGGTCACCCAACTCCAATATCAATGGAGCATTGCTCTGCCCTTGGCTTTTCCTTATTCCTGCCCCTCCGGGTTGTTTATTAGTATGTCCCTGGTGGCCTTGCTGGGGATTTTTGGGGGGGGTCTGTCCTGGAATATGAGCAAATTTCTCCAGCTTTGCAGCTGTTTGACTTGCAGCTTGGCTTGCTTTAGTGGTGCGTTGTGACGGCATACTGACACGCTGACACCTGTAATGTATACTGCGAGTTTTCCACTATCCCGCTCAGCCTCACTTGCCCCCTTCCAGTAGACCAAATTTATAACGGCTATGGTTAATTATCTTCCGCCCGCCAACCCGGCTTACAGTAGAGGGATTTCTTTAGGGGGAGGGAGATTTAGCGCGTGTTTTTTTTTTTTGACTCCCTTCTGACCAAGATATCTCCCCCTAAAGCTATTCACTGTACTGTGGGGGTACAAATCAGTGAGCAATAGGCAGTATGTTTTAAAAGTGGATGAGTAATGTCCTATACAATGCTACGATATTGGGGTTCGCCCCAGCTAGGCTTGCCCTTCTTTCTTGGTACCACTTCCAGATTGTCCTTCCCTCTGACTAGACTCTGGTCACAGATCACTTTACAGGGTATCTTTGCAGGGTATCTTGACAGTGTGAATTCACTTACCCCTCAGACGTCCTCAAACAGGGGGAGGCTCTCTCTTTTCGCCCCCTTGAATGGCTGTTGTCAAATCCTTTCAGGGTACCAAGGTGCAAGAAAGTCCAGAGTCCAAAAACGATTGTTAGTCCTCGGTTTCACCCCTCCAGGGTCCCTTGGGCAGCTCTTTTAGAGTCCTTGTGGGCTTTCTCAGCATGCGTCCCTCTGTAGGGTTTTATTCTTTGACCCCCCTTCGTCTCCGCTTATGGCGCTCCACTCTCTCCTCTATTACTGCTCTGTACCGCTATTCGCTGTTGCCGCTAAAGATTTCTCAGCTCCCCGGCGCTTATAGGTGACATGGGAAGAGATACCAGCCTATCAGCAGGCGCCGGTCACTCCGCCCGCGCGTCTAGCCGTCAGCTGTCTGTCGCTCGTTGACGACGGAGCAGGGGAGGCAGCCCACCACATCTCCAGGACCTCCTCGCCCGTCGCGGTCGGCGGGTCCCTCAAAACGGAGTCTGCAATTCAGCGTCGCCGCATCCCGCGGTCTTCACCAATCCAACCCACAGCACTGGCAAGGTACATGAGGACCGGCCTCATAGGCAGGTTCTCGCAAGTCGCGCTACTCTCGGGGGTGAAGCGGAGGAGAGATAGAGAGAGGGACAGGCACCTACTCTCTCACACACACACCCTCCTCCATCCGGTCACGCCCCCCCATACCTCGGGCAGCTTCTTAAGTGGAATACAATGAGACATTTTTGAGAATCGGTCAACCACCATAAAGATAACTGTGTTGCCCTGAGAGTTAGGTAACTCCACAATGAAATCCATAGACAGGTGGGTCCAAGGCCTCTCTCCATTGGGTATGGGTTGTAGGAGGCCCACTGGAAGGTGTTGCGGTGTCTTACTCTGAGCACACATGGAACAAGCAGCTACGAAGGCGGCTACATCAGCACGTAGACTAGGCCATCAGAATTGTTGAGAAATGGCCCAAAAGAGTTGATTCTTCCCTGGGTGGCCAGCAGCCTTGGGAGAATGGTAAGTCTGGAGCACGGCAGTATGGAGACTCTCAGGGACAAAGCAGCGGTCACAAGGTTTCTCAGGAGAAGCATGGATCTGAGCGGCAAGAATTTTGTCACCCAAAGGAGAAGTGAGACTGGTGTGAACCGTAGCCAGAATATGAACAGGAGAAATCACAGGAACAGGAACTGATTCCATCTTGGAAGTGGAGGAAAACTGTCACGACAAAGCATTAGCCATTACATTCTTAGTACCGGGTAAGAATGAGACTATGTAATTGAAACTTGACAAGAAAAGAGCCCATTGCGCTCTTCTGGGAGAGAGGCATTTAGTCTCAGACAAGAATGTAAGATTCTTATGGTCAGTCAGAATGAGAACCGGCACAGTGGTACCTTCTAGGTGATGCCTCCATTCTTTAAGGGCTAAGATGATCGCTTACAAATCTCTGTCCCCAATCTCGTAATTGCATTTAGCAGGTGACAATTTTGTGGAAAAGTAGCCACAAGGATGCATAGTGCACCAACTACTGTCTCAACGATAAAGGGTAACGTAGGATCAGGATGTGCCAACACAGGAGCAGAAATAAAGGCAGCCTTGAGACTCTCAAAGGCCTTAATGGATTCCGAAGACCAACTCCTGTGGGTTACCGTCCTTTCTGGTCATATCAGTCAGGGGCTTGACCAGAGACGAGAAGTTACAAATAAACTTCCGATAATAATTGGCAAAGCCAATAAAACGTTGCAGAGGGCGTAGACCTACGGGTCGGGGCCACTGTAGGACTGCAGAAAGTTTCTCTGGGTTCAATCGAAAAACCAGCAGTGGAAATTACATATCCCAGGAATTTAATCTGTTCACAATGGTGAACTCGCACTTCTCCAATTTACAATACAGAATGTTTTCTCTCAGCCTCTGAACCACATGACAGACATCTGTGTGGTGGCTCTCTAGGGTCTTGGAAAATATGAGGATATCATTGAGATAAACCACCACATATAGCTGCAACAAATCTCAAAGGACGTTGTTGATAAATTCCTTGAAAACTGCCGGAGCGTTGCAAAGATCAAATGACATTATGAGGTTCTCATAATGGCCTGTTCTGGTATTAAACGCAATTTTACATTCATCGCCCTCCTTGATCCTCACGAGATTGTATGCCCCTCTCAAATCAAGATTCGTGAAAACCATTGTTCCCTTGAGGCAGTCAAATAACTCTGTAATCAATGGAATTGGATAAGCTTTTTTAATCGTGAAACAATTGAGACCCCTATAATCAATACAAGGCCTCAGTTCACCACTCTTCTTCTTCACAAAGAAGAAACCAGCACCAGCAGGAGACAAATATTTACGGATGAATCCTCGACAAAGTGCATCTGCAACATACTCCTCCATGGCCTTGTCCTCCGAGCCCGACAAAGTGTAAACATGGCCACGAGGGTGTATGGCCCCAAGTTGAAGGTCAATTGCGCACTTATATGACCAGTGTGGAGGCAAACTACCGGCTTGACTTTTGTCAAAGACATCGCTAAACTCGCCATACTCTTCCGGCAGGGAGGAAAGTGAAGAGGTGCACAGGACCTTAGCCACATTCTGAAAACATGTTTTGCTGCATTGTGGCGACCAGGAAAGAACCTCAGCACAAAGCCAATCAAAAGAGGGGTTGCGCCTCTGTAACCAAGGATAACCAATAACCACCGGGAAATGAGGTGAGAAAATGATTTGGAATTGGATTATCTCATGGTGAAGAGCCCCTACGGCCATGGTCGGAGCAGACTCGGAGCAGTCTCATGAGTCACATGGGCAGGATGTAGAGGTCTCTCATCAATAGCCTCAATGGCAAATGGAGTGGCATGAAGCTGCAGCAGAATAGAGTGCTTACATACAAAGGCACAGTCTATGAACAGGCCTGCAGCCCCAGAGTCGATTAGAGCCTGTATCTTGATGCACAATTCAGACCAAGAAAGGGTAACCGGAACCAGGGGCTTATCCTTCTGGATAACTGGGGACGTAACAACGCCACCTAAGGTCTGTCCCCTACAGGACCTCAAGGTTCAGGCCTTCCCTGGACTGGTAGGACAAGACTTTAAAAAGTGACCTGCCTAGCCACAATAAAGGCACAATCTCTCCCTCCTCATAAGGGTTCGCTCATCCACAGAGAGACATGTGAAGCCCAACTGCATGGGTTCCGCTTCACTGACTGACTCGATACCAGGATGCATTTTTTTTTTTTTACAGAACAGAAGTCATCTGTTTTCATATATAAATATGGAATGGTGTTACAGTAACCTTTGTTCTTTAGGATAACACTCACCTTTCATCATAGCCACTAATTACCACAATACACTTTGCATTGTGCAGTTTTAGTCACCTGGGACTGTCCCTACAAGGAGTAGAAAGGTTATCTATTGCAGTCGGAATGGACAGCTGTCAGAGAGGATGCCTATGTGGTTTATCTCTCCAGCAGCTGTCTATTCTGTTTGAGCTAACCTTAAAGTGGTTTTATATCCCCAGTGCGGAAGTTGTGCCTTTATGTAAGCCTATAATAAGGCTTACCTATAGGTACTGTAAATATCTCCTAAACGTGCGCCGTTTAGGAGATATTTACCTTGTAGTGCACCAATGATGTCATTGGCGCATGTGCTGTGAAGAAACAGCCCTCCATGCCATTTCTTTACTAGCAAGTGCTCTCGTAGTGCTCTCGTACGCATGTGGAGCAGTAAGGTCATGCCACTCCGGCCAGTCACAGAGCCAGAGTCTGCGACCCTGGAAGAAAGAGGGGCGAAGATGGATGCAGCCACCAGCGGGGACAGCGCGAGCTTTGTTTGCAGGTAGGTGGCACATAATGGGCTAGTATGCGATGCATACTAGCCCATTATGCTTTTACTTTGCAGGGGAAAAAAGAGGAAGTAAAAACCCATCAGGGTTTACTTCCTCTTTAAGTATTAGCAAGTTTAGCAAACCCTGTACTTGTATGAAAAAGTTGCAATGATGCATCAAGTACAACTTGGATGTCCTTGTTTGCTGGAATTACATTGTCCCAGCACCCAGTTCAACCTATCCTACCTGTGCCGAGAGTATACCCTACACTGAGCATGTGCTTCAGGCACAGAAAAAAATTCCAGAAAAAAGGAAAAAAGTTATTTTTTCCAAATTCCTGCTTTAACCCCTCCGGACCAGCCGCCGCAGTTGTACTGCGGCAGGTTAGCTCCCCTGGGCGAACCACCGTAACTCTATGTCAGCCCTTTACGACGCAGTAGGAGATGCCTGCAGTGTGTGCCTGGAACCGATGCGAGTGCCTGGCGGGCGCGATGACCGACGGGCACCCGCGATCGCTCGTGACAGAGCGAGAACTGGCATCTGTATGTGTAAACGCAAAAATCCCCGTTCTCTCAGGGCAGAGGAGACAGATCGTGTGTTCATACTAAGTATGAATACCGATCTCCCCCCCTAGTCAGTCCCATCCCCCCTAAAGTTAGAACACATCTAGGGAACACAGTTAACCCCTTGATTGCCCCCATAGTGTTAACCCCTTTCCTGCCAGTGACATTTATACAGTATTCAGTGCATTTTTATAGCACTGATCGCTGTATAATTGTCAGTGGTCTCAAAAATTTGTCAAAAGTGTCCAATTTGTCCGCCACAATATCGTAGTCCTGATAAAAATTGCAGATCACTGCCATTACTAGTAAAAAAATAAAATAATAATAAAAAAATAATAATAAAAATCCCATAAATCTATCCCCTATTTTGTAGACGCTATAACTTTTGCGCAAACCAATAAATATACGCTTATTACAATTTATTTTTTTTAACAAAAATATGTAGAAGAATATATATCGGCCTAAACTGAGGAAATATTTTTTATTTATTTTTTTAAATTGGGATATTCATTATATATGGGGATTGGAAAGCTGGAGATTGCCACAGGAGTTCCTATAAATGCCGATTTTAACCTTAAGAGAGGTGAGAGGCTAGAGAGCACTATTGTTGGACAGACCCTCACTACCCAGCACTCCCCACGTGTGGAAAACAGAAAGAAAAAGCATAATTTATCTGCATCATAGAGACTATTTTAGCTCCTTATAGGTGTCACTTTTATCACACCATTTCTACTCTGAACCACTTAATGGACTGATTTCTCACTGATTGATCGATTCATTGTTTATGCTCCCCCCTGTTTTATGTTTTTTTACGATTAGAGATCTTTGGTTTTTTTATATCACTTTTATTCACTGATATGTTTTTTAATAGTGATTGTATATACTTTTAGTACTTATTATTGATTTATTTTTCACTGTATGCACTTAAAGGATCTATTCACTGCACTTTATTAACAGCTGAGTCACGACTCAGTGACCACTGTTGGTTTTGATCACTTAGTGATTATTTATTTATTTATTTATTTTTGATGCAGTTACAGAGCACTTTAACACTTGATGCACTTTAGCGCAAAAACACTGCCTATTTATTTCTGATTCACGGGTTAGCGTTGACTCTTAGTTTTTGCAGCTCTTTTAGGACTTGTTCCATTTTTTTTTGCATTTGAAACGTTCACCATTTTAGATCACGTTTGTTTATTTATTACTTCACCTATAAATTTTAACATCTAGTTCTTACACCAGCGCAAAGGACACTCACATTCAATTCATTATATTATTATAAATTTCCAATGTATTATTATTATATTTATTATAGCAAAAAGTAAAAAACATTGGGGCTGATTTACCAAGCATTTGCGCCATGAGTTGCAGCGCACGCCGCCGCGCAACAGCCGTTTTCGTATTTACAAAGCATTTGCGCAATTCCCCATTTACTATAATGTTGCAGGCGCAGGGGCGGCCACGATCTGTGTGCCGCTATAGACCTGGCGCACGGCATCTTCAACTCAGAAAATTAAAGAAGCTGGAAGTGGCAATATTATGGGGGTGATGTTGGTGATGTGATGAAGTATAGATATAACTGTCCAACTAACAAATATGCCCAAAATAGAACGGAAAAATAACTTTCTCTGAGCAGGCTTGCTGCGCCTGCAAATACACTTGTAACTACGCTAGGTCAATTTATGTACTGCGCATGCGCGAGCGGCATTTGCGCCCGTTCATGTGCTCTGGTTCACTGCGCTGGCAAAATCTTAGTAAATGTCAAGCCACGTAGGTTCATTTGCATAAGTTGAACAGGCGCACATCTCAACTTGACTTTTTTTTTTTTTTTTGCGCTGGTTCACTTCTATGGGTTTTTTAAAGGCTATTTGAACACAGGTCATGTTAGCATTAAGAAATTTAAAAAATGAAGAAAAAAAATGTGTGGGGGTTGCCCGAAATTCCATACCAGGCCCTTCAGGTCTGGTATGGATATTAAGGGGAACCCCGGGCCAAAAAAAAAATGCCGTGGGGGTCCCCCTCAAAATCCATACCAGACCCTTATCCGAGCACGCAACCTGGCAGGCCGCAGAAAAAGAGGGGGGATGAGAGAGCGCCAAGGGCCTCGTCCCCACAACCCTGGCCGTTGGTTGTGGGGGTCTGCGGGCCAGAGGCGTATCGGAATCTGGAAGCCCCCTTTAACAAGGGGACCCCCAGATCCCGGCCTCCCCCTGTGTGAAATGGTAAGGGGGTACAAAAGTACCCTACCATTTCACCAAAAAAGGTGACAAAAGAGTTAAAAATGACAGGAGACGGTCTTTGACAATTTCTTAATTAAAGTCTTCTTTCTTCTGGTCTTCCTTTCTTCATCCTTCAGTTTCTTCATCTTCTTTCTTCATCCTCTTTCTCCATCTTCTTCTTCCTCCGATCCGCTTCTTCTTGCTCCGGTGTTCTTGTCCGGCATCTTCCTTCACGGCGTTTCTTCTTCGTTAGTGGAACCATGCGTCAGAGGGGGGCGGGGTCACTGGGTGGCCCCGGCCTCCGTTATATAAGACCTGTCAGAAGAAGAGATGCATCACACAGCGGGAGCCTCCCATTGCGCAGAGCGGCCCACTAAAGAAGAAGAGACGCCGTGCAGGAAGATGCCGGATGAGAACACCGCAGCAAGAAGCGGATCGGAGGAAGAAGAAGTGAAGCGTCACACAGCGGGAGCCTCCCACTGCGCGGAGCGGGCCACTAACGAAGAAGAGACACCGTGGAGGAAGATGCCGGACGAGAACACCGGAGCAAGAAGAAGCGGATCGGAGGAAGAAGAAGATGGAGGAAGAAGATGAAGAAACCGAAGGATGAAGAAAGTAAGAAGGAAGACCAGAAGAAAGAAGACTTTAATAAAGGAATTGTCAAAGACCGTCTCCTGTCATTTTTAACTCTTTTGTCACATTTTTTGGTGAAATGGTACCCCCTTACCATTTCACACAGGGGGGGAGGCCGGGATCTGGGGGTCCCCTTGTTAAAGGGGGCTTACAGATTCCGATAAGCCCCCCGCCCGCAGACCCCCACAACCAACGGCCAGGGTTGTGGGGATGAGGCCCTTGTCCTCATCAACATGGGGACAAGGTGCTTTGGGGGGACAGCAAAGCATCCTCCCAATGTTGAGGACATGTGGCCTGGTACGGTTCAGGAGGGGGGGTGCTCTCTCTTCTTTTCCTGTGGCCTGCCAGGTTGCGTGCTCAGATAAGGGTCTGGTATGGATTGTGAGGGGGAACCCCACGTCATTTTTTTTTTTGGCGCGGGGTTCCCCTTAAAATCCATGTCAAACCTGAAGGGCCTGGTATGGATTTTGAGGGTGACCCCCACACCATTTTTTTTGGCGCAGGGTTCCTCTTAATATCCTGAAGGGCCTGGTATGCTCTTGGAGGGGAACCCATGCCGTTTTGTTTTTTAAATTAAAGTCGCCTGGCCTGGGGGCGACTTAAAAAGTCGTGTTGTAAGTCGCCCCAAGTCGTGTTGTAAGTCGCGCTGGAAGTCGTGTTGTAAAGTCACCCCAAGTCGTGTTGTAAGTCGCGCTGGAAGTCATGTTGTAAAGTCGCCCCAAGTTGTGTTGTAAGTCGCGCTGGAAGTCTTGTTGCCCGTGTGTGAATGGACTGTAATGATAACGGCGTGCACTATTCGCGGTGCGCCGGTATATTATGTGTTGCGCTTATGTGTGCGCCGGTTCATACGCTCAAGTAATAATTTATCTGGCTCACCAATTGTGGTATGAACTGGCGCAGCGCATTCATCTTAGTAAATCAGCCCCATTGTGTTTTTTCAAAATTGTCACTCTTCTTTTGTTTATAGCGCAAAAAATAAAAACCACAGAGGCACAATACCACCAAAAGAAAGCGCTATTTGTGGGAAAAAAAGGACGTACATTTTTTTTGGGTACAGCATCGCACGACAGCGCAATTGTCAGTTAAAGCGACACAGTGCCGTAACGGGGCTGAAGTGGTTAAATTCCATTCAATATTTTTTTTATTTTTCGCTTTTCAACTCTTCATGATGCCTGCAAGCAGTCAGGTAATAATGTAAATAGCAATCACACATATATTTTGGATTTCTGATTTGTTGATAGCCAGGGTTCTAAAAAATTATATTCCATAGCTAAAGTCAAAATTACACTGCAATTTTAAATGTGTATTGGTTTACGCATTCCCAGTCTGGTGTAATCTTTAAAAGGCAACATACTTCAGTGGATGTCTGTTCTTGATAAGAAAACAATGCATGGCTTGATTTCTGTGCAGGGATCCTATGAAACTGAAGAGATTAGGCATTTCATTTACCCTGGGGGGTAAACATGGTATTTTGAGAAAGAGAGCAGGATAGGATTAAACTGAAGCTGAGAACCTATTGAAAAAAATAAAAAAGATAAGGTAATATTTTGGGCTGCAAATAAAACAAAATCTTTATATTAACAGGAATCCGTCAACATATTATATATTTTATACATACATGTGAATGTGGTCAGCTTAATACTAGTAACATTTTCTGTATTAATGATAAAAAATAAAATAAAAATCCTTCTATTTAGAGTGAAGAGATTAATAACATTTATACTGTATGTGGGAGTTATAGTTGCTCATTAATGATACATGCTGAGCATCTTGGCCTGGAGTTGTGCTGACTGCTTTTATCTCAATGTAGGGTCTACAACCCAGCATGTAGACATATTCAATTGGTTATAAAAGCATTTTAAGCATTTTTGCTCTGATTTTGCCCCAAGATCATTTTTTAGTTTAGCCTTAATTGGATGGATCAGGTGAAGATCACATAATGGGGTTGATTTACTAAAGAAGTAGAGACTGTATACAGTACATTTAAAAGAGACTTTTTTTGCTTATCTTAGTAAATACATTAATGCTGTGTTCACTTCAGTCATCCAATGATGTGCAAGCATAAGTTCTGTTTTAGCGTACACAATCTGGAAAATAATGGACTCTCAGTGCAGCTCTTCCTGTAATTCGGAAGTTCCCAAAAGTGTCCTTAGTTTTCATTAGCAGCATGAGTTATTCTTATTTTAATCAGTGAGTAAGCAACCCATGTTTCAGAGAGGAAACCCACAGAAAAGACACTGTGCTAAAGTCCACGGACCAATTTAACAAGATATGCTGTAATATTTTACTGCTATTTTTTTACCTTAATTCATGGGAATGTAGCCAGAACTGATTAACTGTAATAAATAACAACAGACAACATGGTGGAGTAAACTAGGCCGCGGTCTTTATTATTGGTATAAATAAACATGGAAGTATTCATAGATAGATAAATGAAATCACCAACAAACTGTTAATCAACCAACTTCCAATAACAACCCAGCCACTACGACTCAGGTTGATGAACTTATAACCAACTTTTAAATAACCACTCCTTTAGAGCAAAGGATGGTAATAAAACCACATAATATTATAGGCCGCGACAAGGGAGGGGGGGAGGGGAGATAGCTCCTCAGGTGGATTGCTGAGGAAACTGGCAGCCACTATGCCTGATGCACTGCCTTATATAGCCTTTTGCCCAATCTAGAAGCTTCCAGGGGGTCAGGTGACTCTACCTTCTGTAAGATTCCTAAAGGTCAGCTGACCTACAGCGTTCAGCTGACCTGAGACCCCAGATATGCTAAAACCTTAATTGGTTACTTAACCTTCACCTGGTGGGGGGAACTTGAAACTCATTCTGGCACAGTCCCATGTGCTGGGTGGCCTTAAAACAGTCCCCCTCTGCTTTCATGGGAATGTAGCCAGAACTGATTAACTGTAATAAATAACAACAGACAACATGGTGGAGTAAACTAGGCCACGGTCTTTATTATTGGTATAAATAAACATGGAAGTATTCATAGATAGATAAATGAAATCACCAACAAACTGTTAATCAACCAACTTCCAATAACAACCCAGCCACTACGACTCAGGTTGATGAACTTATAACCAACTTTTAAATAACCACTCCCACAAGCCAGGGTTGTGTTTTTATCTATATACAAAACACAAGCCTGGCCTCCATGACCCCCGTAGCGCGGCCAACTCCACCATAGCCTGCAAATTATTATTAAATATGTCCAACCCGATATCAGAGATGTGAACACCGTCATCTCTGAACAGGCCGACTAAACCACCTTCCAAGTCTATATGCCTAAACGAAAAACCACCAATCGTAGGCAAAAATTTGACCAATGCCCGATTGATACGTTTCCTGACCTTGTCCAAAGGGGAATTTAACCAAACTAATCTTGGGATAATTTCTGAAAAAAAACTAAAAACTAAACGTATATTGGGGAATGATAGCTGAAACAGAGACACATCGTTCTTGATTTGAAAGAGTAAGACCAAAGTCTTAACAGTACCGATATCGTTACCCCCAAGATGCAAAATCAAAATGTCAGGGACCGGTAAGGATTGAAATAGCAAACTTAAATTATCAAATAGGTCCGACCATCTCATACCTCTCCTACCGTGCCAACTTATATTTACCAATGAGGGATCAAAATTCAAGCTTTCGGTATAAATCCTTCGCAAAGCTCCCCTTTCGGCCCAGAATATGTATGAATGCCCTATGATCCAAAGGACAGAGACTGACCTGTGGATTAAAATAGACAATTAGGACGAATGTATAACTTATAAGCATCAGACTGGCACCTACCAATCCGTTTAATAACACTGATTTGTAAACCCAACCGGGTGGCCTCGGTGGCTGCCCCAATACGAAGGAATGGGAAGACATTGACAGTTTGCCCAAGTTCAGCAAGGCCAAACATTTTGAGAAAACAGCATTGAATTGGTACTTGGTCAGTGGGAGGCCATTGCAATGAACGAACAGAATATTGCTGTGCTCATACCTAATTTTAAGAAACTTCCGGAGTAGAATGATCGGGCAAATAGGTGACCCAGGAAATGGGAGAAGTTGAACCCAAACACCCTTCCCATACTGGTCAGTTTTAGATCTTGGAATAAATAACTTGACGTCATCTAACATCCAATAAAACGTGCGATAATAGGAGCCCTGACGCTGAAATCTTATTAGGGGGTAACACCTCCGAAAATCCTCAACGCCCCGAAAAAAAATAATGAAAAAACGGCCCGAAAAAGATAGGGCGAAAACAAACCGTGTCAACCGCTGAACATAACCGGGAAAGAATGTCAGGCGTAATCGCCATTCTGGAGTCCCGCCGAAACGTCGCCTTCTTATAGCCCTTCAGGGTCTGCCGAACTGAAAACAGGGAAGAACAGGCAGGGTAATTCTGTAGTTGGAGAAAAAAGGAAACACCCGCCAAAGTTTTGTTAATATGAGACCAGGATAGTGACTTAGCCATTAAACTGTCCAAAATGCCAATACTAAACTCTCAGAGAATGGGGGCTGCGGGTTGCCCGATAATCTTAGATGAGACAGCCACAGCAACCATGCTGATGAATAAGCCGAAAAGGTAGATGGGGCGATGGATCTCTCAATATTCCCCCAAACACATTTCAGATCAAGCTCCACAGGTGTGAAGGGCACTGGATTCCTAAATTGTCCGCAGCTGGAAACAGAGACTTGAATCTCAACATCTGCAAACGTGAAAGAGAATCCGCAACGTCATTAAACTTACCAGGCAGGTAGCGGGCTTTTATCCAGATGTTGATACTCAAGCACCTGAAAATCAAATACCGAATCAGAACACTGACCGGAGGGGATGTTGAGGACAAGTAGTTAATGGCAAAAAAAAAAAAGACCCCCTTGTTGTCTGTACTAAACAGGATCCTTATATTCACAAACTGCTCTCCCCAAATCTCTAATGCTACTATAATTGGAAATAACTCCAAAACTACTATATTCTCTAAATAACCTTTGGTACGCCAATCTGAGTGCCACCCAGAGGCGCACCAGTGAGTGTTCCAAAATGCTGAGAAAACCCACTGAACCTGCTGTATCTGTGAATAAACAGAAATCTTTGTCTTCTATAAATTCTGATTGAAAAATAGCTCTACCGTTGAAATCTTCTAAAAACTGAGCCCATACCAAAAGGTCCTCTTGAATCTCAACCGTGATTCTAACATGGGATGTTGGGGACTTGAGAATATAAGCGTCTAGCGAATATTCTGCCAACCGGCAAAAACTCTAGAGGCAAAGGCCAATAGACCCAGCAGTTTTTGCATCTCTTTCAACGTAGCCTTCTTTTTCCGCAGGATGAAATTAATCATATAACGCAAAGCGACTATCTTATCTGCTGGGAGTTTAAAAAAAAAACAGCGCCAGTGTCAATGATAATACCCAAGAAAACCATGCGCGAGGTATAGTCTTTTCCCCAGCTAATGGAATGTTAAAGTCCTTGCAAAGCTTCAAAAAGGAATTCAGCACATTATTACAGTCCTGAAATGAGTGACCAAGAAAAAAAAAAAAAAAAAAAAAGGAAGTCATCCAGGTAATGTAGTAAGTAACATGAACCTGAGACGACTTTTACCACCCACTCAATAAATGTAGCAAAAGCCTCAAAATAAGTACAGGAGAGTGAGCATCCCATGTGGAGGCAGCGATCAAAGAAAAAACAATCGTCAAAACAAAAACCTAGGGAATTAAAAGATAGAGGATTGATGGGCAATAAACGAAAGGCAGACTGTACATCTGTTTTAGCCAGAAAAGTTCCAGGGCCTAATTTACGTATTAAAGACGATGCATCCTCAAATGTGGAATAGTGCACTGAGGCTGATTAAACACTTATCTGATCATTCAAGGAATCCCCTTTAGGAAATGACAAGTGGTGAATCAGCCTGTAAGAACCCATTTCTTTTTAGGGCACAACCCCCAGTGGGGAGATCCTGAAGTTTAGAAAAGTGGACATGAAAAAAGGTCCAGCAACCCTACCTGCCTGAAGTACCCTGAAAATTTTCTCCCTCACCACCTCTGGCAGATCCAAGGTGGATCTCAAATTCCTTTTTAAACTCACAACCTTGGCCCTGAAAAGGGGGGGGGGGGGGTAAAAAAAAACCATTGAAGACCTCAAACAGTAGAAGGGCCATCTGTCTGTCTGTGTACCATTGCAGCCAGGGGGCCATTCTTGGCAGCCTCACTGGCGTTGGAGCCTCTACCTTGTGATTGGCTGGTAACTGCCATTTTTTGAAGCATTTCGCCACGGGATGTGCCCCCTGCACAAAAATGCACATTCGTGTCTATACCTACAGGAACCAGGCCACTTGCATTGTGTATCATTGAAAGAAAAACATACCTTCTTGTAATTGGTAACTGCGCTGGTGCTGGAAGAAATGGTTTGTTAGTGAATGATCGCTGTGGAAGAAAAAAAGATTAAGCCAAAGACCGATATCCTTACAACCCCATTTCAGACTGATGAAAAAACAGATCTCCATACGAGGCAGCCTATGGGCCTTAATTTTGAGTGGGACATTTCATTCTTTTATGAGTGAATTCTCCACATATTGACTGCCCATATTTACTAAGCCAATATGTATGGCTCCCATTTCACTGGTTGTCGGTCCGGTGCTGATAGTTGTTTTTTTTCATCTGGTTCTGCTGGGCTCATTTTATTATGTTTCTGCCAGAGTTTATTCACTATTTCCCATTTATTATAATTGCTTTACATTGAGGACAGGCTAATTATTCGATTGAGACTGTTTTTTGAATAGGGCTGTATGCACATATTGCAGCATTTTTCGCTGCAGAGATTATGATTATCAGTATTTTATGTGTTAATTAATATCCTATTAAACATGTTTGTTATTCTTTTGATAATCACACACCTGATATATTATGTTAGGTGTGTGATCAACTAGCTGGGTACTTGCATCAGCTCCCCATACCTGTCGGTATAAGGATATACACATTTAATTCGCCTTAAGCCTTAGAATATCCGGTTTCGATCGTTCATTTGGTCTATTCCTATATTTATTTTTTATCTTTCCTATCTATGCATTGTATCATAGGAGAAGGCCTAAATAGACACATCCAATAATGAGATATTTGCAATCTTACTATTATGCAGCTTTTTTTGGGATGTGTCATTTTTAGGGAATATTTGTGCTTTTCTCTGGCAGTTTTGATATTCAATGAGCCCCATGCATCGACATGCACACACATTAAGAGTTTGTTTCCCTCTTTTTTCTGTGTCTGCCGATGTGTGCGATTTTTTTACATACAAAATGAAAAATGTTTTTACATATGTCATTTTTTATTTATTTTTTAGGTTGCACCTGTACCTTTTCACCTAAAGATAAGATTCATCATGTTATTTATCTATTACCATTATGTATGCTTTTAACATGTCAGCTTGATTTAAGTGTTTTAGGTGAAAAAGGTGTTTTCCTTCCATCCATTTAAATGTTACCTTCAGATTTTGGATGCTCACAGGTGCTTCCCTAATTGCTATCTCGTTATACACATATTTTATTCATTTGTTTAATTGCTTGTGTGTGTGTGTGTATATATAGCTCTGTATGTATATTCTGCTCATTAGCTATGACTAAGCACCGTGTTCGGTGTGAAACATGTCAGCAGCTGTGCAGTTAGTCTGTACACAAGCCTAGATGCTATGATTTTATTATATTTTTGAAATAAAGTTGAATAATTTGGAGTGCGGCTATCCAGCTACATCTTTTCTACTTCAGTTCCTGTTGCAAACAGAGCCAGCACCCTGTGGGAGTGTGGAGACAGCTGTTTTGGGAAGTCATTACCTTGGAGCGGTGATTCTTTGTATTCCCATTTCAGACTGGGATGAACTGAGAGTTTTTTTTTTTTTTGAAGGACTCATCGTAAACAAACTAGGATATCCCACCAAATTTTTATAAGCCTCCAAGACAATGTCCAGATGCTTAAATAAACCCACACTCTTCCCTGGATCATTTTCACAGATAATGCTAGCATATATACAGAATGCCTGTAGCCAATTATTAAAATTCCTAGGCACTGGCCTGCGTCTACCATCTACTGTTCTCTCTTACCTTTTTGTCACTTTTAAATAAAAGTTATTTTGAGGATGGAAGGAGAGAAAGCAGATCTACAAAATCCCCCCCGGATAATCTTATCTTTAAAACTGGAAGGCAAATGGTAGCCTAGCGGGGACGGAGTACAAGGAAATGTTTTCCAAATATTTCAGGGACATTAGTTTGAGCTTGTGCAAAATCATTTGTTTGAACAGTATTATTGCTGACAGCTGGCAATGGAGCAGTCAGAATCTGCCCAGAAACTGCATTACTAGAGTCAGCATTAACACTGCTAATTGCTGCAGCTGGGGTAGACCAAACTGCAGCAGCCGAACTAGCAACATTGTCAGTAACCACAGGTGGGACAGTTTTAAAACTATCTATAAGAGATGACAAAGAAGTAGATAAAGATGTCAGCAGTTGTAATTGAGACAATGTAACATTACCTGGAGAAGTAATCGCAGCTGGCTGAGAGCACACTGCAGGGATGTGCTGTAAGTCTAGCTGAGCCTGAATGCTGGGTCCAGAAGAGCTTGCATGCAAACTCTCCCTGGTGCTTTGCTGTCCTTGACTGCTGCGGTCCCTGGCAGGGATGCCCAGACTTGGGGGGGTGCCGGCCGGTGTGACAGATGTTGGTGCCCCCAGGTTAAGCTGACTGGCCTGTCTGTAGTGTGAGGCGGGACCACTGTGGGTGTCCCTTTTGCTCCTGCTGTGCCCTGAACCTCCATTCCGGACTGTAGCCATTCCTTCCTTCTTGCTGCTGGCAGGTACCCGGCTCCTATGCTGCGCTGTGTCATTTCTGTGAGAAGGAGAAAACCTTCTCCTGAGAGACCTCCTTTTGGCTGGGGAACCTCCCACCACTGTGCCTGTAACAGTACCATCAATGGCCGCCTCCTCCTCCCGCCCACCGCTGATGTAACCCGCTCTCGTGTTGCCCATACCCCTTACCTCACACCAAGGAGGAGATAGCTGTGTGTCTGTGTCCTGAGAGGCTTCAAAAGAGGCGGAGGAAAAAACGCGGAGGCGGCGGCTGAAGCGGAGGTGGAGATGGGGGCGGCTGACATGGCTGATGCTGGCTCTGACGTGGCTGCTGAGAGGCAATGGATCCAGAGAGAGAGGTAAAGACAGGGGCAAGGCAGTTCTGCATCCACCCCTCCCCATCCTCAGCACCTGTTCTTTTTCCCATAGACGCTGCACAAGGCTCTTCATCATAAAGCAGAGAGATAGCTCCTCAGGTGGATTGCTGAGGAAACTGGCAGCCACTATGCCTGATGCACTGCCTTATATAGCCTTTTGCCCAATCTAGAAGCTTCCAGGGGGTCAGGTGACTCTACCTTCTGTAAGATTCCTAAAGGTCAGCTGACCTACAGCGGTCAGCTGACCTGAGACCCCAGATATGCTAAAACCTTAATTGGTTACTTAACCTTCACCTGGTGGGGGGAACTTGAAACTCATTCTGGCACAGTCCCATGTGCTGGGTGGCCTTAAAACAGTCCCCCTCTGCTTTCATGGGAATGTAGCCAGAACTGATTAACTGTAATAAATAACAACAGACAACATGGTGGAGTAAACTAGGCCACGGTCTTTATTATTGGTATAAATAAACATGGAAGTATTCATAGATAGATAAATGAAATCACCAACAAACTGTTAATCAACCAACTTCCAATAACAACCCAGCCACTACGACTCAGGTTGATGAACTTATAACCAACTTTTAAATAACCACTCCCACAAGCCAGGGTTGTGTTTTTATCTATATACAAAACACAAGCCTGGCCTCCATGACCCCCGTAGCGCGGCCAACTCCACCATAGCCTGCAAATTATTATTAAATATGTCCAACCCGATATCAGAGATGTGAACACCGTCATCTCTGAACAGGCCGACTAAACCACCTTCCAAGTCTATATGCCTAAACGAAAAACCACCAATCGTAGGCAAAAATTTGACCAATGCCCGATTGATACGTTTCCTGACCTTGTCCAAAGGGGAATTTAACCAAACTAATCTTGGGATAATTTCTGAAAAAAAAAACTAAAAACTAAACGTATATTGGGGAATGATAGCTGAAACAGAGACACATCGTTCTTGATTTGAAAGAGTAAGACCAAAGTCTTAACAGTACCGATATCGTTACCCCCAAGATGCAAAATCAAAATGTCAGGGACCGGTAAGGATTGAAATAGCAAACTTAAATTATCAAATAGGTCCGACCATCTCATACCTCTCCTACCGTGCCAACTTATATTTACCAATGAGGGATCAAAATTCAAGCTTTCGGTATAAATCCTTCGCAAAGCTCCCCTTTCGGCCCAGAATATGTATGAATGCCCTATGATCCAAAGGACAGAGACTGACCTGTGGATTAAAATAGACAATTAGGACGAATGTATAACTTATAAGCATCAGACTGGCACCTACCAATCCGTTTAATAACACTGATTTGTAAACCCAACCGGGTGGCCTCGGTGGCTGCCCCAATACGAAGGAATGGGAAGACATTGACAGTCCCATGTGCTGGGTGGCCTTAAAACAGTCCCCCTCTGCTTTCATTCTACACTTACCTGAGCCTGATCTTGATCCAGCATTGCGCATGAGTGCAGAGGCTCTCTCTGCATTCTCCCTCCTCATTGGTTTAAAGATAGTAGCGGGACCCAAAGGTATCTATTAACTCAACCAAAACCTTTTATACTTTACCAAAAATTAGGTATAATATTTTGGTTAGTGATGTTAAAATGCATTCTAGTGTATTTATTATGGAAACTATGCATTTGATAGACAGCAAATATCATGAAACATATACATTTTGCAACTACCCTCCTGTTATTCTAAAGGGTCTCTTCATTTAGATGAAATGTAATTGTTTCAGAGTTTTAAGAAATTGTATAACTAAAAATTCTGATATTAATATGTGTATTAAAAAAAAGGAAAAAATTACCCCTAGACTCAAGGTCATTAAAGTTAAAATTGTGTTTTTACTGTAATCACTATATCAGGCTTGATGCTTAATTAAATGTTGCAAATAATATTAATATATTTTATATATATATATATATATATATATATATATATATATATATATATATATATATATACAGTGGTGTGAAAAAGTGTTTGCCCCCTTCCTCATTTCCTGTTCCTTTGCATGTTTGTCACACTTAAGTGTTTCGGAACATCAAACCAATTTAAACAATATTCAAGGACAACACAAGTAAACACAAAATGCAATTTGTAAATGAAGGTGTTTATTATTAAAGGTGAAAAAAAATCCAAACCATCATGGCCCTGTGTGAAAAAGTGATTGCCCCCTAAACCTAATAACTGGTTGGGCCACCCTTAGCAGCAACAACTGCAACCAAGCGTTTGCGATAACGTGCAATGAGGCTTTTACAGCGTCCTGGAGGAATTTTGGCCCACTCATCTTTGCAGAATTGTCCTAATTCAGTTACATTAGAGGGTTTTCGAGCATGAACGGCCTTTTTAAGGTCATACCACAACATCTCAATAGGATTCCGGTCAGGACTTTGGCTAGGCCACTCCAAAGTCTTCATTTTGTTTTTCTTCAGCCATTCGGTGGTGGACTTGCTGGTGTGTTTAGGATCATTGTCCTGCTGCAGAACCCAAGTTCGTTTCAGCTTGAGTACACGAACAGATGGTCGGACATTCTCCTTCAGGATCTCTTGGTAGACAGCAGAATTCATAGTTCCTTTTATCACGGCAAGTCTTCCAGGTCCTGAAGCCGCAAAACAGCCCCAGACCATCACACTACCACCACCATATTTTACTGTTGGTATAATGTTCTTTTTCTGAAATGCAGTGTTCCTTCTACGCCAGATATACTTGGACACACACCTTCCAAAGAGTTCCACTTTTGTCTCATCGGTCCACAGAATGTTGTCCCAAAAGTCTTGGGGATCATCAAGATGTGTTGTGGAGAAATTGAGACGAGCTTTGATGTTCTTTTTGCTCAGCAGTGTTTTTCTCCTTGGAACTCTGCCATGCAGGCCATTTTTGCCCAGTCTTTTCCTGATGGTGGAGGCATGAACGCTGACCTTAACTGAGGCAAGTGAGGCCTGCAGTTCCTTGGACGTTGTTGTGGGGTCTTTTGTGACCTCTTGGATGAGTCGTCGCTGCGCTCTTGGGGTAATTTTGGGTGGCCGGCCACTCCTGGGAAGGTTCACCACTGTTCCATGTCTTCGCCATTTGTGGATAATGGCTCTCACTGTGGTTCGCTGGATTCCCAAAGCTTTGGAAATGGCTTTATAACCCTTTCCAGACTGATAGATCTCAATTACTTTCTTTCTCAATTGTTCCTGAATTTCTTTGGGTCTCGGCATGATGTGTAGCTTTTAAGGATCTTCTGGTGGACCTTACTGTGTCAAGCAGCTCCTATTTAAGTGATGCCTTGATTGTGAACAGGTGTGGCAATAATCAGGCCTGGGTGTGGCTAGAGAAATTGAACTCAGGTGTGGACAACCACAGTTATAGTATGTTTTAACAAGGGGGGCAATCACTTTTTCACACAGGGCCATGATGGTTTGGATTTTTTTTCACCTTTAATAATAAACACCTTCATTTACAAATTGCATTTTGTGTTTACTTGTGTTGTCCTTGACTATTGTTTAAATTGGTTTGATGTTCCGAAACACTTAAGTGTGACAAACATGCAAAGAAACAGGAAATGAGGAAGGGGGCAAACACTTTTTCACACCACTGTAGATGTAGATAGATATATATATATATATATATATATATATATATATATATATATATATGCTTTAAATAATTACACACATAATATATTAAGGACATTGTTAAATATACCGTTATTATTTCTTTAAAGGTGTGTAACACCAGTCAAGTAAATCATATATATATATGATTTTTCTATTAATGAATATTTTTGGCTCAGTATGACTCAAGGAAATGGTAATATAAAATAGCAAGCCACATTTCAACTTAAAGTATCTGTATTTTTGGAAATTCTTTCCTGAACCCTGAGTTCTATATGCTTAGGCAGTTTTCCATTCCATAGATAATGGATCCTGAAATAGGACCCTAGGGATTGATTGAATTTCTGTCACTGATTGCCATAGAAACTGCACTATCCAACAAACCTGGATTCATTGTAACTCATTCACCTTTAAAATTGATCAAATTATTGAACTCCATGCATTTTACCTTATTATGAATAGTGACAAACAAATTTAGCAATTTTAACTTATTAAGCATGAATAAAGAACATTCTCAAATGGCTCTGTACTGAAAAATACTCACAGGTCTTTGGCAGTAAATAATAGCAGTTTTACTTTGAAACTCTTACTATTTTAGTAGTTATAACCTCCCCCTGTCTGCCCTGAAAGTGCTATGGAGGCAGTGTTTTCTGCTAAATCTGAAACTCTTTGGAATATATTTGATCAAAAAGAATATCTTGGCTGAGCCATAACCTGCTGGAGGAGATATGTTTTCAAGCTGCGTGAGAATGCCTTGAAGATCCTGAGTTTGTTGTCAGGCGTAGAAAGTAAGACTGGTCTACTTAAGTTGCATTTTTGAGACCTCGGCTATGGCAAAGGTATAATATATATATATATATATATATATATATATATATATATATATATATATATATATATATATATATGCTATATGGAGAAAATGTTGGTGTGGTTCTTGCTGCTCACTTGCTGTATGCTAATGTTATCCCTTTCTAAAGACAGGTGGCCTGCTTTAAATAATTACACACATAATATATTAAGGACATTGTTAAATATACCGTTATTATTTCTTTAAAGGTGTGTAACACCAGTCAAGTAAGTAGATTTAAACCCCAACCTAATAAAAATCAGCTTGTTAAAACTGTGTATTTAAAAAAAAAAAATGATCTGTTTTGATCTGTGTTGCATTTTAGTGCTCTGATTAGAAAATTTGCAACCTGGGTGAATTATTGCAGAAATTGGTCAGACCAATTTTTTTTTAAAGAAAATGTACTGCTTGATCTTTGAACTTTGGTCAGTTGGCTTAGTAGCGCTATTAACCACTTAAGCCCTGGACCATTTTGCTGGCCAAAGACCAGAGCACTTTTTGCGATTTAGCACTGCGTCGCTTTAACTGACAATTGAGCGGTCGTGCGACGTGGCTCCAAAACAAAATTGACGTCCTTTTTTTCCCACAAATAGAGCTTTCTTTTGGTGATATTTGATCACCCCTGTGGTTTTTATTTTTTGCGCTATAAACAAAAAAAAGAGCGTCAGTTTTGGAAAAAACACATTATTTTTAACATTTTGCTATAATAAACATCCCCCAAAAATATATAAAAAAAATGTTTTCCTCAGTTTAGGCCGATACGTATTCTTCTACATATTTTTGGTAAAAAAAATAGCAATAAGCGTTTATTGATTGGTTTGCGCAAAAGTTATAGCGTTTACAATATAGGGGATAGTTTTATGGCATTTTTAGTAATAATTATTTTTTTTTACTAGTAATGGCGGCGATCAGCGATTTTTATCATGACTTGCGACATTATGGCGGACACATCGGACATTTTTGACACATTTTTGGGACAATTGTCATTTATACAGCAATCAGTGCTATACAAATGAACTGATTCCTGTGTAAATGACACTGGCAGTAAAGGGGTTAACCACTAGGGGGCAGTTAAGGGGTTAAGTGTGTCCTAGGGAGTGATTCTAACTGTGGGGGGGCGTGGCTACGTGTGGCACGTCACTGATCACCGCTCCCGATCACAGGGAGCAGAGATCAGTGACACTGTCACTAGGCAGAACGGGGAGATGCTTGTTTACATTAGAATCTCCTCGTTCTTCCTCTTTGCGAGACGATCACGGGTATCCCCGCAGACATTGCCAGGCTGCCTCTTAAAGGGCAATGTACAGGTACGTTAGTTTGCCTGTACATGCTATTCTGCCAGAGTATATCTGCGTGAGGTGGTCGGCAAGCGGTTAAAGGGCATTTTGGCTAAGACATGAATGTCATGTACTTATCAAAATGCTATGTATCTGAGGTGGTGGAATCGTTTTTCCATCCTTTGCTTGCCTTTGTCCACATGCACTATATTAATAACAGGCATTTTACAGATTTTTCACTGGAAATAGTTTCTAATTCCTACAATTGTTTTTTTCGCATTTGTCTAATTGCTACTGGCTGTAATTGTTTTTCACAGGCTTTTTTTTTGGGGGGGGGGGGGGGGGTATACACTAGTAGAACTTCAAATGAAAATGTGTATGACATTTCTCAGTACATTCAAATGTCATTTGAAAATAATTCAAGATTTTGTTTGCATTTAACATTTACCAAATACGCTGCACATACGCTGTTAGAAATTTGTACATTTGAGAAAAAATTTCCATCCTACTACTTCAAATTTTCTTGTCACTGGGTTCCAAAATGAATGCTAATTTGACCGAACAAATGATTACAAAAATGAATGAACATTTTTACAACGAAAAATGCCAAACAAAATTCTACTAGTGTATACCCAGCTTGACAAGTGACAATAGTAGATCATGCCTGGATGATGTGCATTAGCAGCAAAAGCTTATACTTTACTTTAGGAGAGCATGCAACAGGGTTAAGGTGACAATAGAAAGATGGAAATTTAGTCGCTTCAGTATGGGCTGGTCAAATTTTTAATACATGTGTGGCCATTGCAGTTGAATCGACTTCTGCTCAACCTCCCTGTCAGATAAAATCCACTCAATCAGCGACTGCAGCCAGTGGCTGCATTGTTGATCTGGGTATTCTGACAGTGGGGGTGTCTCCCCACTGTCACAATACAATAGCGCAGCAGGGAGGATTCCCCTGTCTACCGCAAATGTGTGAATGGGGGAATCAGTTCAGTTAACCATGTATGGCCAGGAGCAAAGCATTGCCCCTACAACACAAGGTGTCCAAACAAGGACTATAATATCAGTATTTACAACTGTTTTAATGAACACTACATTATACATTATAAAAAAAACTATGCTTGAGTTCTTACAATGTGCAGTGCTGGGGTTCATTCTCTTATGTGCACTGCCTGTATGCACCCATCTGTACACCCAAAAATCCTGGACCAATATCTGGTTTCAACAACTGGTTGGTAGCTAATTCTACACTGTAGACACTTTAGCTATGTTTTTTTCTATTAATTCAAGTTTTACCCTTTTTTTTTTTTTAGATCATAACTTTAGGGCTTTTGCACACGATACTCCTGTTTGAGCATCAATTTTTTCAGCCGTTTTTTTTTTTTATGTATTTGCGCGTATGTTAGGGCATATGTGTTCGCAAACTTATTCTCACGTTCACAATATGTTAATGAATATTTGCGCGTGCATTTGCATGCATGAGGTGTAAATTACTAACCAAGAAATGCAGATTTTTTTTAAACTGAAGAATACATGGCGCTTGTTTACGCGCCTGTGTGCATAGGCACATTACAATTAATGGGCTGTATTTTAGCTCATTAAAAAAATAAGCTGTACTGAGCTTTTTCAAGCTGCAGTGTGCAAAAGGCCTTAGCTTGGGGTCATTATAGTGCATCAGACAGTCATTGCTGACAGTCCATTCAAGAACAGTTTTTTTCAAAGCACCTCACTGCACGCTTTGAAAAAAAGTGTAAAGACACTATGCACCCAAAACACTGCAACCCCCACCATTTGCGCACATCAATCCTTTGGCATCTTGGTATCTTTGGTATCATCAATACTCTGCAATACCCTGCCATACTCTGCAATACCCAGCTATACTCTGCAATACCCAGCCATACCCAGCCATGCTCTGCAATACCCAGCCATACTCTACAATACTCAGCGATACCCAGCCGTACCCAGCCATGCTCAGCCATACTCCGCCATGCTCAGCCATGCTCGGCCATGCTCTGCCATGCTCAGCCATACTCGGCCATGCTCAGCCATGCTCGGCCATGCTCTGCCATGCTCAGCCATACTCCGCCATGCTCAGCCATGCTCGGCCATGCTCTGCCATGCTCAGCCATACTCGGCCATGCTCTGCCATGCTCAGCCATACTCCGCCATGCTCAGCCATGCTCGGCCATGCTCTGCCATGCTCAGCCATGCTCGGCCATGCTCTGCCATGCTCAGCCATACTCCGCCATGCTCAGCCATGCTCGGCCATGCTCTGCCATGCTCAGCCATACTCGGCCATGCTCTGCCATGCTCAGCCATACTCAGCTGTACTTGGCCTCTGTATGTGGCCAGGCTGTGGAAGTCTCACACATGTGGTATCGCCGTACTCAGGAGGAGTAGGAGAATCTATTTTGGGGTGTCATTTTTGGTATGTACATGCTATGTGTTAGAAATATTGTATAAATAGACAACTTTGTGTTAAAAAAAAAAGTGTTTTAACCATTTCCCGCCCGCCGGCCTTCATATGACATCCTTGACTTTGTGTGGGGATATCTGAATGATTCCTGCAGCTACAGGCATCATTCAGATATCAGCTTTTTCAGCCGGCGATTCCCTACACCATAAGAATGATCATAGCGGCTGCTCCACAGCTTGATCATTCTTACGGGAGGTGAAAGGGGACACTCCCCCCCGCCGCCCTCCGGTGCTTCTACCAACTCACCGCTACGATCGAAGCCAGGATAATTTTAATTTTTTTTTTATTTCAGGCTTCCCAGCCTAGAGGTGAGATGTGGTGTCTTATTGACCCCATATCTCACTGTAAAGAGAACCTGTCATACCATATTCCTATTACACGGGATGTTTACATTCCTTGTAATAGGAATAAAAGTGATCAAAAAATTTATTTTTGGGAAAAAAGTGTCAAACTAAAATAAATAAAGTAAAATGAACAATACCATTTTTTTTTTTTTTTAAAGCGCCCCTGTCCCCATGTGCTCGCATGCAGAAGCGAACGCATACGTACGTCCCGCCTACATATGAAAATGGTGTTCAAACCACACATGTGAGGTATTGCTGCGAACGTTGGAGCAAGAGCAATCATTTTGGCCCTAGACCTCCTCTGTAACTCAAAACATGTAACCAGTAAAAAAATTTAAAGTGTCGCTTATGGGGATTTTTAAGTAGTGAAGTTTGGCGCCATTCCACGAGCGTGTGCAATTTTGAAGGGTGACATGTTAGGTATCTATTTACTCGGCGTAACTTCATCTTTCACATTTTGCAAAAACTTTAGGCTAACTTTACTGTTTTATTTTTTTAAAGCACAAAACATTTTTTTCATAAAAAAACGCTTTCGAAAAATTGCTGCGCAAATACCTTGCAAGATAAAAAGTTGCAATTACCGCCCTTGTATTCTCTAGGGTCTTTGCTAAAAAAACATTTATAATGTTTTGGGGTTCTATGTAATTTTCTAGCAAATAAATGATGATTTTTACATATAGGAAAATTTCAGAATTGGCCTGGGTGCTCCAGAACGCCTGAAGGTGATCCCTGCATGTTGGGCCTCTGTATGTGGCCACGCTGTGCGGGGGTCTCACACATGTGGTATCGCCATACTCAGGAGTAACAGCAGAATGTGTTTTGGGGTGTAATTTGTGGTATGCATATACTGTGTGTGAGAAATAACCTGCTAATATGACAATTTTGTGGGAAAAAAAAATCTTTATTTTTAAAAGAATTGTGGGAAAAAATTACAACTTCAAAAAACTCACCATGCATCTTTCTAAATACCTTGGAATGTCTTCTTTCCAAAAAGGGGTCATTTGGGGGGTATTTGTACTTTTCTGGCATGTTAGATCCAAGAAATGATATAGGCCGTCAGTACTTCAGGTGTGATAAATTTTCAGATATTGGCACGATAGCTTGTGGACTTTCACAAAGTCCAAATAATATACACCAATTTGTACTTATTTTTACCAAAGATATGTAGCAGTATAAATTTGTTTGTAATACAAGTATAAAATACTTTCAAGTATAGAGAGCATAGTATAGTGCATTTCTACTGTGCAGCATTGTGACTGCTGAGCGGTTCTGCATCGATACTACAAAGAGTGACAAACGCAATTAGAAAAATGTATTTTAACTGGTGTGATAGACCAGTGGCTCCCCAAAACGACAGATTGAAGCGGGGTGTTATATACCTTCTTCCACATATACTGCACTTCTCTAGAGACTTTTGTCACAGACTTTTGTCACAGGGTCATTTAAAAAATGACAGGCAGAGGAAGAGGCAGGCCCTTCCACAGGGGTGGTAGGGGTAGGGCAGGAGCACCAGGCTTGAGCCAAAGTGGGAAGTTGCAGAAGGTGCGTTCGATTACGTCAAAGGACGCACCAGACTTGGTTGAGTGGCTCACTCAGCCTTACTCTTCTGCACTCTCCTCATCCTCTCGATCTGCACCCTCTTCACTCTCTGCTGTGTGCACCCCCAAAGACACTACCACCAGCACCACCACCACCATATTTTCCGATCCATCACAAGACATTTCAGATGCGCAGCCATTCTTGGCATTGGATCAGGAAGAGGAGGTAGCAACAACCGCCACTCAGCAGTCTGACAACAGTACCCAGATCAGCCCAAGGAGGTTGGTCCCTGCTGTTGCTGCCTAATCCAAGACGGTGGGGAAGGTGACGTCGATGATGACGTGTCTAGGGACGTCATGTGGGTGCCCACAACAGAGGAAGAGGAGGGGAGTTCAGAGGGAGAGATGGACCAGCAGATAGGGAGGAGAAGCAGGCGGAACTTACATTGCACAGGAGGGACAAACCAGACTGCTAATGTATCAGGAGAGAGGCATCAACCATGTACGGTCACATCTGGCACTCCCAGGACGCCGGCACATGCCTCCACAGTGTGGGCTTTTTTTAACGTGTCCGCTGCTGACAAGAGTGTTGCCATCTGCAGCCTTTGCAGTCAACGAATAAGTCGCGGTAAGCCCAACACTCACCTAGGGACGACCGCCTTAAGAAGGCACATGAGCTGCCATCACCGAGCCCAGTGGGAGCAACGCCGTCAGAACACACAAAGCCACACTCCAGGCTCTCACCATCCAGCCTCTTCTACTTCTCCTTCTCCTCTCTCCTCAGAATTGTCCTCCACTCCACCTTCCATCATGCTGTCCTCACGTTTTTCTGTAAAAAGGCAGGCTTCCGTGGGCCAAATGTTCGAGCGTAAAAAAATGATGATGGGGGGCGTGGTTTGGTGCCGGACCTGAATGGCCGCTTAGTCCCTGAGCTCCCGTCCACGGAGGTTACAGCAATCAGACTAGCCGAGCCATCCACCGCCGAACATGGGGAAAAACTCCAAGAATCCCTCCCCAACGAGGTCCCGCTCCCCTAGAGGACCCGGTACGCAGACCGGCCGCAGCATTCCGGACATCTTCCGGACCCAGGTACGCGAGGCCCCGGCTTCTAATCGGGCCTACTCGAACGCCGCTCGATCCTCCAGCCTCAGCCCCTCAGGAAGAAGCCACACGCAGCCCCAACCCTTAGCAGACACAGCCTGTTCCCCACAGCCAGTGTACCTGCCCCAATCTTCAACAGATGAAGCCTGTGCCCCACAGCCCATGCACGTGTCTCAGTCATCAGCAGATGCAGCATATGCCCCACAGCCCATGCACATGTCCCAACCATCAGCTAATGCAGCCTGTGCCCCACAGCCCTTATGCATGCAGGACCTGCGATCTGTGGCTGAGGACATAAAAGCCACACTGTCATCTGCCATCACAGACCTCAGGAGAGATGTACAGGCCATGGCAGCACGTGTCAATGAGCTGGAGGAAACCGCAACCCTTCACGACACTGCCATCCAGCAACTGCAGACCACCTCTCACTCCCAAACCACGCAACTCAGGGATATCCAGAGACATTTAGAAGACTTGGACAACCGTGGACGCCGCCACAATATCCGGGTGAGAGGAATCCCGGAATCCGTTGAAAACTCACAAGTCGCTAAAGCCACCGTCGCCATATTTAATGATCTTCTAGGCAGACCACCTGAAACGCTCATTGAATTTGAACGCTTGCACAGAGCCCTAAGGCCCAGAGGCAGAGACACAGACCCACCCAGAGATGTGATCTGCTGTCTGGTAAACTTCAAATTGAAAGAAGAAATTCTCCACAGAGCCAGAGACCGTCGCTCCCTACTCTACCAAGGAGCTGACATAAAGTTATTCCAAGATCTCTCGCCGATTACCCTTCAAAATAGAAGAGATCTACGCCCTCTTCTTGACCTTCTACGCACCAAAGGGATCCAGTACAGGTGGAAATTCCCCTTCTGCCTCTCGGCTTCCTTCCAAGGTCGCACAGCAAACCTACGCCTGCCAGAAGACCTACCTGCCTTTTGCGAAACCCTAAACCTACCACGTATCAATATCCCAGATTGGTACAACACCCTTCGTCCACCTACCATGAGAAGATCAGCCTCCACCGATGCTATCCCAGTCCGTGATGACTTTCACATCAGGAGGCGCAGATCCACTCCCCCGAGAGATCCCAATGCCTCAGACACCCGGAATACCGCGCTCAACAGCCCAACCGCGTCTCCGGCCCACAGAAGAGCCCGTCATGAAAGATCCGACTGAACTTTCCCACCCATGCTCCTCTACTCATCTTACCACCGAAGGCATCTCATCAAGACAAAAACCTTTCTATGAACACCACTCATGCCACCCAGGAAGACAGGACTTGACCTAAAAAGGTCACAGAACTGCTAACCTTTTCCCCCCTTTTTTTCCAGAAACGGCATACCCCAAGTGCCCCTGACCGCTGTCAACAACGCCCCCTAGAAGTATGGTCTGAACGAATGAACATATTCCTGGACAAACTGTGAGTCTATTGTCTCCCCTAGAAGGCCCTTACGCCCTGCATGCCCCTTCTAAAAGAACCAGTGGCCTCTAGGGTTAATGATGTTCCTTCAGGGGCAATCACATACCCCCTAATATAATATCTTAAACCAAACCAGGAGACCTAAAGACTTTCATAATTTCATATGTGCCCTCCAGAATGGAATATCATCTCCAAGTACCCTACCCCATCCTCCCTAAACTCCCCCTTCCCCTCTTGCTCCCTTCCCCATACCTCATCCTCTCCCCCCCCCACCTCCCCTCACCCTCCTAATCCCCCCATATCCTATTTCAGAAGGCACCTCGAATACAGGTCTCCTAGACTCTTATGACCACTCTACTACCCTAAGCTACGGTTTGATGCATGTAATTAATGTTTCAGATGCTATACAGGGGGTGCATTTGAGAAGATGGGGGGGGGGTGATGCTGCACAGGGACCAACTCCCACCCCATAAAGAGATACAGGTTCCGTATTACATCAACGCCCCTCTGCTATCAGGGAAGGCCTGATTTGATTACTGGGAACTTTCCCAACAGTTCAGAGCTCCAGACCACCCACATAACCACTATACAGTGGTCTCTGTGCAGTCTTGCCCCTCCTCTAGATACCTCCCCTGAGAAGGGGGTTACAGAAATGTTCAAAAAGGTTTAAAATGTTTGAAAATGTTTGAAAAGGTTTGAAAATGTTTAAAAACTGGAATGTATCAGAGGGCCCTCACGCACGTTACCTCATATGTATTTTTGTAGCTCAAATAAACGATTGAGTTGGACTCTCCCAATTTATCCGCATTTAATTAATGCTCCTTGCCATCCCAACAACAAGGTATTCCGGGGCTATCTCACCTTACAACATCTGGGATACTGAATACACCCCCTAAACAACCAGGCTGATCCCGCCCACATGCGATGTTACGCAAAATAGATTCTGGTACCAAGTCGGCCTCAATTAGGTCGCTACCCATCCATACTCACACGTAGAAATGAGAGCTCTCTGATACAGACTTGATTAAAGCTTCTATCTATTACGTTCACATGGACTGTTATAACCAATGTTGAAATGGCTGTAATTGGAGCTCCCTCCAATCTTCACTTGATCGGAAGTGCAAAGAATAGTAGTTATGGGTAAAGAGGACTTTGTACCCCTCCCTTGATTTCTATACTAACACAACATGTTTTATAGTTCAGAATTGTTAATGTGGCTGTTCATCCAAATACGTCTGACAACTGACCTCAATAAATATCTTATGTTTGAATCCCCTGAGTTTGGACCGACATTTACTACGCATCACATACATAGACACAGGCTCCCTCTATCAACCTACAGAATGAACCTCGGTGGACGGAGGACACCGTCTCTCGACTGTTCCGTTCCGACACCCTTCACCTCCCCACAAGACGGGAACGTGACTGTTCCTGTCTAACCTTACCGGATATCTTTCGTACCCTTAGGGTAGGTTACATACAACCTCCCTAATTCCGGACTATCGCCTACTCCACCCTCTCCTAAGACCTAGGCTCGTACCCCATCCTCCCTTTCCCCTCCCCTCCATTCTCTCCTCTTCCTCCCCCCTCTGCTACTTTTCTATCCATCTCATTCCTACTTACTCCTTCTCCTCCCATCTGCCCTCCCCCTCCCGCCCCTCTCTACCTCACAGCCTCTGCCGCCACCACATAACTGGCAAGACCCCTCCTGCTCGTACGTGCAAAAACAACAGTCCGACGCTCCGTTATTCTCTGACACCTCTAAGATTAAACAGCAGCACACTATGTCGCACGTACATGCAACAAACAAACCCTCCACGCTTAAAGTAATCTCACTAAACGCTAAAGGTCTCAACGTCCCCGAAAAACGTAGTCAAGTGCTGGATATGATGTATAAGCTGAAAGCAAACGTAATATTCCTACAGGAAACACACTTTCGCACAAACAAAATCCCCAAACTTACGAACCATATGTTTCCAACAGTATATCATGCCACCAACTTACACGCGAAAACTAAAGGGGTATCGATTTTAATCTCAAAGAATCTTGACTGGCAACCCACAGACTCTCTTATAGATACAGAAGGCAGATACCTCTTTCTTAAGGGCCGACTCCAGGGACGGCCTGTGACTCTGGCCAACATATACAGTCCTAATACGGCACAAGTAAGCTTTTTTAAATCAATCTCACGACTACTCTCAGATTTTCACTCTGGAATGACGATCCTAGGTGGTGATTTCAATGTGGCCCTTTTTCCAATATTGGACACCTCCTCCGGTTCGGCCTCCCTGCCTTACAAAGCTATCCGGCAAATTAGGTTACAGATCCAAGACCTTCTCCTTCACGACACATGGCGTGCCCTCCACCCTGATGTAAAAGACTTTACTTTCTTCTCTGCCCCGCATAACAGGTATTCCAGAATTGACTATCTTTTCCTATCCCAGAAAGACATTCCCTTCCTATCCACTGCCACCATTGAACCAATGCTACTTTCAGATCATCACCCAATTACAATGACCCTGACACTCCCTGACAAACATGTCCCCAAACACATCTGGCGCCTAGACTCGTCACTGCTTACCTCAGAAGACGTCACTAATGACGTCCGTAGCTGCATAGACACCTTCTTTCTTGAAAACGACACACCCGACACAGCCCCTCTCACCCAATGGGAAGCCCATAAATGCGTAGTCCGAGGAAAAAAATGATGATGCCGGATAACCCTCTTGCCCAAGGGGTGACCGCTGGCTTGTCAGAACTGATAGCCCGCCAACTACTGCCATACAAACTGGTGGACTCGGAGGCCTTTCGAAAATTTGTGGCCATTGGAACACCACAATGGAAGGTCCCAGGAAGGAAGTATTTCTCACAGAAGGGCATCCTAGAGCTATATGGCCATGTTCAGCGGCAAGTGAATGTATCTCTGGCACACAGTGTCATGCCAAGATACATCTGACCACAGACACGTGGTCTAGCAAACACGGGCAGGGAAGGTATATAACTTTTACTGCCCACTGAGTGAACCTTCTGACGGCCGTCAAGCATGTAACCCGTGGCACCCGTGTAGATTTGGTTTTACCGCCACAGATTGCATGCAGGCCTGCCTCTTCTTCTCCTCCTCCTACTTCATCCTCCCTCTCCTCTTCGGCTGACTCCTCCTTTTCTGCTGCTACCGTCTCTTCCACTGATCCCCAGAACCTATTCGACATGCCAGGTGAGATTTTGCCATGCTGTGCTGTGTCTGTTGTGCCTGGAAGCGAAGAGCCACACTGGCCCTGCACTCCTTTCAGCTTTGCGTTCACAGGCAGATCAGTGGCTAACACCGCTCAATTTGACAGTTGGTAAAGTGGTGTGCGACAAAGGTGCCAATCTGATTAGCACGTTGAAACAGGGCAAAATTACACATGTGCCATGCATGGCACACGTCTTAAACTTGGTCGTACAGCGATTCGTTGTCAAATACCCTGGGGTCCAGGACATCTTGCGGCAGGCAAGGAAAATCTCGGCCCATTTCAGAAGATCTTACATGGCCATGGCTCGCCTTGCTGACATTCAGCAGCGACACAATCTGCCGGTCAGACGTCTTATTTGTGATTGCCCGACGCGATGGAACTCAACCTTCTATATGCTTGATAGGCTGCTCCAGCAGAAATGTGCAGTTAACAACTACCTGTACGAACTCTGCGGCAGAACAAGTTCTGGGAGCTTATTTTTTTTTACCGCGCCAGTGGCTGCTCATGCGCGACACATGCAGACTTCTGCGGCCATTTGATGAGATCACCAAACTAGTCAGTCGCAGCCATGGCGCCATCAGTGACATCGTACCTTACGCCTTCTTTATGGAGCGTGCATTACGTTGTGTCATTGATCAAGCCGTGGAGGAGCCGGAAGATGAGGAAGTTGCAATGCTGGATGAATTCCCAGGGAGGGCTACTCTATCTGAGACAAGTCAACAACAGGAGTCTAAAGAGGAGTCAGAGGAGGATGGTGCCGGGGTGGATGAGGAGGAGCAAGAAGAGCAAGCTTTAAACCTTTCTGGGATCCCTGTTGTTGTCCGTGGATGGGGGGAGGAGAACAAGAAGGATGACATTATCCTGGATGATGAGCAAGAGCCAGGCCACCACACCCTCCAGTGTTTTAACAGGGACCCCCGTATAAAAAGCATAAGGGTCAAGGACCAGTACTGGGCGGCAACGTACTTAGACCCTTGGTACAAACACAAAATGGCAGAAATGTTACCACCATCACAGAGGGCTGTCAGAATGGAGCACTTACAGGCCTTGCTTAGAGAAATGCTGCATTCTGCTTTTGCGTGCACTGGCAGAGGAATTCCCACTGCCAGAGAAAGAGTTGCGGGTACCAATCCAACAGCGCCTGCAAGAAGAGGGCGGTTTGAAGATGTGTTGGTCACCGACCCATCGACAAGTGTCATCCGGATCCAGCATCAGGGAACACCTAGACCGGCAGGCGTCCGACTACATCGGGTTAATGGCCGATGTGGACGCTCTGAGAAGTGATGAACCCCTGGACTACTGGGTGGGCAGGCTTGACCTCTGGCCAGAGCTTGCACAATTTGCAATGGAACTGTTGGCTTGCCCCTCGTCCAGTGTCCTATCCTAAAGGACGTTCAGCGCAGCAGGGGGGATCGTGACCGATAAGCGCACTCGCCTAGCTCACGACAGTGTTGACTACCTCACATTTCTAAAAATGAATGAGGCATGGATCTCGGAGGAATTCAACACATGTGACCAGTAGACCATGTATATGCATAACTGTATAAATGATTTATATAATCTAGCACACAGACCTTTTTTCTACCTTTGTCTGACCGTACTATATACCCGTACCCTCCTGTTTGAAGAGGTTGAGCGGTGTCATATCTTTGGGTCCCGCAGGGAGTTGCTGGTGTCAGTGCTGGTGTCAGTGCTCTCTATCTCGGTGCTGGTGTCAGTGCTCTCTATCTCGGTGCTGGTGTCAGTGCTCTCTATCACGATGCTGGTGTCAGTGCTCTCTATCTCGGTGCTGGTGTCAGTGCTCTCTATCTAGGTGCTGGTGTCAGTGCTCAGCAGGCAGTGCCAGCACCATGGCTGAGGATCAGCACTTGACTGGCACCTCCGGACCACCGCAGTGGAGCCCTGCATAGGTGTGGGTAAGGGCCGGGCAGAGGGAGGGGTCAGGGGCTCAAGTACAGGTTGGCACACTGGGACACTGGCACAGGACTGTGCTGCCCTGACTGTGGCACTGATCATCTCCTGCACCCCCTTCATAGCCTGGCCTGACTTTGCCTCTCCTCCATGGCCTTCAATTGACAAAATTTCACAGATAAAAAAAGAATGCTTGTTGTTGTCGATCCCAAATTCACTTAATACTTCTGGTATGTCAGTGTCAATGTTGTGGGCCTATGTGTGCACAGCTAGTAAGTATTTTGTGGCTGCAAATATGACCTGGAGGTTTTTAAGGTTCGCCTGACATTAAAATGAATGGGGCCCACCGTGAACCTGCGGTTCGCGAACATTTGGCCACGTTCGCGGATCGCATTCACGAAACGTCCCGTTGGAAGTTCGTCCATCACTATAACTATAGACCTGTTAGTTTAACTTCTATAGTCAGGAAGATACTGGAGCGTTTAATAAAAGACCACATAGACGAGTTCTTGCTGGAAAAAAAACATTTTAAGCAACAGACAGCATGGATTCATTAAATTCATCAAAAAGACAGAAGTTGTCAGACAAACCTGATTTCTTTTTATGAAGAGGTAAGAGGGGTAAGACCTTGGACAGAGGGGTGGCGGTGGACGTGGTATACTTGGATTTTGCAAAAGCGTTCGATACAGTTCCCCACACACGGCTCATGTGTAAGGTAAGGTCTACAGGCTTGGAAATATCAGTTTGTTAATGGATAGAAAACTGGCTAAATGACAGAATTCAGAGTAGTGGTTAATGATTCTTACTCTGAATGGTCTAAGGTTATCAGTGGTGTACCACAAGGTTCAGTACTGGGACCCTTACTTTTTAATACCTTTATAAATGATATAGGGTCTGGGATCAAAAGTAACATTTCTGTCTTTGCAGATGACACCAAGCTATGCAGTGGAATAACGTCCTTACAGGAGGTCTCCAATTTACAAGCCGACATCAATGCACTGTCTAATTGGGCGACTATGTGGCAGATGAGGTTTAATGTTGATGAATGTAAAGTTATGCACTTGGGGGCTAAGAATATGCACGAATCATACATGCTAGAGGGAGTACAACTGGGGGAATCCGTAGTAGAGAAGGATCTGGGGGTTTTGGTAGATCATAAGCTCAATAATAGCATGCAATGCCAAGCTGCGGTTTCCAAAGCGAGCAAAGTCCTTTCTTGTATTAAGAGAGGTATAAACTCCAGAGAGAGAGATATAATTTTGCCCCTGTTCAAATCATTAGTAAGACCTCATCTGCAATATGCAGTTCAGTTTTGGGCACCAGTTCTCAAAAAGGATATCGGGGAACTGGAGAAAGTGCAGAGAAGGGCAACCAAACTGATAAGAGGCATGGAGGAACTCAGCTATGAGGAAAGATTAGAGGAACTGAATTTATTCACTCTTGAGAAGAGGAGAATAAGGGGGGATATGATCAACTTGTTCAAATATATAAGGGGTCCATATAGTGAACTTGGTGTTGAGTTATTCACTTTACGGTCAATACAGAGGACAAGGGGGCACTCTTTACGTCTGGAGGAAAAGAGATTTCATCTCCAAATGCGGAAAGGTTTCGTCACAGTAAGAGCTGTGAAAATGTGGAATAGACTCCCTCCAGAGGTGGTTCTGGCTAGCTCAGTAGATTGCTTTAAGAAAGGCCTGGATACTTTCCTAAATGTACATAATATAACTGGGTACTACCATTTATAGGTAAAGTTGATACAGGGAAAATCCGATTGCCTTTTGGGGGATCAGGAAGGGATTTTTTTCCCCTGCTGTAGCGGATTGGAGCTTGCTCTGCTGGGCTTTTTTTTTTTTTTTGCCTTCCTCTGGATCAACTGTGGGTATGGAATTGGGTATATTGGATTGTACAATATTTTTTTATTTTATTTATTATTTCTTTCTTTTATGGTTGAACTGGATGGACTTTGAACTGGTGTCTTTTTTCAGCCTAGCTAACTATGTAACTATATTTAAAGGAATTGTTTGTTTTTATTGTTGCACTTTAAGCATCATTAAAATCACTGCTCCTGAAAAAATTATAGTTTTAAAAACATTTTTTTGCATTGATACATGTCCCCTAGGACAGTACCCAGACCCCCATATCCCTTTTATTCCCAATTACTTGTAAATAAGCCTTCAAAATGGGCACATTTGATTTTGTCCAGTTCGGCTCCCATAGACTTCAATGTTTCACCGTTTGAGTTAGTACTTTCCCCTGTTTCGGGAGTTCTGCTGTGAACTGAACAAGGGAGTGTTCGGCCCATCTCTACTGTTATGATACATTTTTCTTGTACAGCTTTAGCAAAACCTTTCTGGAATTCCATATTTTGGAAATTAAATGTTTTTACTTTTATAGTTAGCTTGGCTTGTAAACAGCAGCAACAGCCCATTATGATTAATTTTAACGTTAACATTTTTTTAGGTAGTCTTTACTGCAACACCTTTTTTTTTTTTTTTTTTTTTATCAGCAATATTGACCAGTAAAACTAGAAGCCACAACATAGTGTCATAGTTACAAAGTTTATAAGGTTGAAAAAAAGACTGTATATGTATGTGTGTGGATCTAAAAGCTTTAAAAAAGTTTCCTGTTATAGAAAATAAAGCTGAAGCCCTTAATCTCATACTAATTGGTCAGTTACTAATTGGAAAAACAGTTCAAAAGTATAGTTTGTGAGCTTCTTTCTTTTAACACCACCACACTATTAAAACAGAGTGCAAAAAAGCACTTCAAAATCACAAACCCACATTTCTTGAACCACCTTCCCACCCTCATATTCAAAATATAGACTTCAGGATTATGCTTGGTAGAAACTGCCTAGTGTCAGGACCGTATGCAAGCATTTGAATAGCCAGAAAACAGTTAGAGACAAGGCAGGTGAATCTTAGCCACTTCAATAGCAGGCACTTTCACCCCCTTCCTGCCAGGCCAATTTTCACCTTTTAGCGGTCATGCAACACTGTACCCATATGACATTTTTGTCATTTTATTCACACAAATAGAGCTTTCTTTTGGTGGCATTTAATCACCTCTGGGTTTTTTTTTTTTTTGCCAAATAAATGAAAAAAGACTGAATTTTTAAATATTCATTTTCTTTGTTACTGTTATAAAACAGGTCCAAGGTATTTAAAGAGGTTGTAAACCCTTACAATCCAGTTTTTGCTACAGGTAAACCTATAATAAAGCTTACCTGTAGCTACCCCGGTTATCTCCTAAACCTTCACAGTTTAGGAGCTATCCCTTGTATCTGCATGTGCTGACGTCATCAGCACATGCACACTGAAGCAATGGCACGTACCGCTTGCTTCAGTGAATGTGCCGTTACCAGCAGGTCCCGCGTCCCCCGTCATTGCGGCTCCAGCCAATCACAGCGCCAGAGCCGAGATACCAGGAAGTAATTCCAGGGAGAAATTTCGCTAGCCGGTGCTGTGTAAGCAGGGCCGGACTGGCCTACCGGGATACCGGGATATTTCCCAGTAGGCTGCCTGCCCTGGGGCCGCTTTGCGGCTGCGGTGCTCCCCTTAATCCCCTTTCTTCTACTCCTGTGATCACGGAGCTGGCCGGGTCTGTGCTCTGCGGCCGCGCACCGCGCTGTAACACGGTCCCGCCCCCCTAGACTGGCTCATGTGATAGTAGAGAATCAGTGTTCCACCTATCACACGAGCCGGTCTATGGGGGCGGGACCGTGTTACAGCGCGGTGCGCGGCCGCAGAGCACAGACCCGGCCAGCGCCGAGAGATCACAGGAGGAGAGATGGCTGTGAGTACAGCCATATATGTGTGCCTGGATAGGGGATCGGCAGGGGGGCGGCATAAAGAGCAAATGAGCTTTCTATATTCCTTTTTTTTTTTTTTTTATTCTTTATTTATTTCTGAGAAGGGATAACAAATTAAAATATACATAATATACATTTCTTCAGACATTCTGCTTGACTGTTATTTAATTTCATTAAATCATATTTCTTTCCAATTTCCTTTATCAAGTTATTCTTATCCCTTTTCTTTTTCTTTATTTACATTCTCCCCTTAACCCGGTTCCCCTTTGCCTCTTGTAATTGTATGGTCCTTGGTTCTTAAGGTACCCTTGAGGCCTCCCTTGCCCCTGGACGGCCAAAAAAAAAGGAGGGAATAATAAATAGGTAAGTAAATTAAGAGGGGGAAGGAAGAGAGAAAAAAAAGAAAAAAGGGGGTGGGGAAAAATGTTTCTTTCTTTCCCCTCCCCTCCCCCCCATGCCCCCCCCCCTCGCCACCCCCTCCTTTTCTATTCATCTACTTCCTCCCCTATCAGCTTCTTGCCCTCTTCCGTTTTAAGGTATTCCTCCCATGGGGCCCACGCCTGTCTAACCCGTTCTCTTCCCTCCGGCGACCTTGGAACCAAACTTTCCATTATCCCTATCCTTCGGACTGTATTGAGCCACATAGAGATACTCGGGGCATGTAATTCCTTCCAACATCGGGGAATGCAGCTTTTCGCTGCGTTTACCAGATGGCACACTATTGAATTTTTATAGCTTTTAGAGGGAATTTGTGAGAGATGTAGTAGAAAAAACTCTGGGTCCCATGGAATGGGGAATTCCGTGAGGATCTGGGTGACTCTATATACTTCTTGCCAGAATCGCTCAATTACTGGGCATGTCCAGAATATATGGAGTAGTGTACCCCTTCCCTGACAGCCCCTCCAGCAACTCCCTGGGGTGTCTGGGAATATTTTGTTCAACCTTGAGGGGGTATAATACCATCTTGTTAATACCTTGAAATTTAATTCCTGCATTTTTGTGCACCTTGAAGATTTTAATGTCAGATGTATTATTTTCCGCCTTTGTTCTAACGTAAATTCTTTATCTAAGTCTTTCCCCCATTTATCCAAACTCACCACCGTATAACCTTCTGGGGGGGCTGTCAAGAGCGCATATATTTTGGAAATAGCATGTTTCAGGGGCTCACTCTCTTCACAATATTCCTCGAACTTTGTTCGAGGTCTCTCATATTCTTCCACTGGCCCTAGTGTTTCTAAAAAATGTCTCACTTGTCTTGCTTGCCAAAATGGTATTTCTATCTGTCCCCCTTTTTTCATTAGGTCCTCCATCGATAGCCATCCATTAGTTTTCAAAAAATGTGAGGCTTGGAAGATTCCTTTCTCGCTCAATTTCTTAAACACCTGTGTGTGTAGAGCTTAATCCCCTTTCTTCTACTCCTGTGATCACGGAGCTGGCCGGGTCTGTGCTCTGCGGCCGCGCACCGCGCTGTAACACGGTCCCGCCCCCCTAGACTGGCTCATGTGATAGTAGAGAATCAGTGTTCAACCTATCACACGAGCCGGTCTATGGGGGCGGGACCGTGTTACAGCGCGGTGCGCGGCCGCAGAGCACAGACCCGGCCAGCGCCGAGAGATCACAGGAGGAGAGATGGCTGTGAGTACAGCCATATATGTGTGTCTGGATAGGGGATCGGCAGGGGGGCGGCATAAAGAGCAAATGAGCTTTCTATATTCCTCCATGCAGCCGCTGAATGCTTGGAGGAGGGGGAGGAGGAGAATCAAGCATTCAGCGGCTGCATGGAGGAATATAGAAAGCTCACCCCTGTTCTTTCTGCCCCCGGTGCTCTCCAGCTCCCACCCCAGTGCTCCCCACCCCCCACAGTGCTCTCTAGCCCCCTGTGCTCCCTACCCCCACAGTGCTGTCCAGCCCCCCATGCTTCCCACCCCTGTTCTTTCTGCCCCCGGTGCTCTCCAGCCCCCACCCCAGTGCTCTCCACCCCTGTTCTTTCTGCCCCCGGTGCTCTCCAGCCCCCCCACAGTGCTGTCCAGCCCCCCCGTGCTCCCCACCCCTGTTCTTTCTGCCCCCGGTGCTCTCCAGCTCCCCCCACAGTGCTCTCCACCGGCCCACAGTGCTCTCCAGCCCCCCGTGCTCCCCACCCCCCACAGTGCTGTCCAGCCCCCCCGTGCTTCCCACCCCTGTTCTTTCTGCCCCCGGTGCTCTCCAGCCCCCACCCCAGTGCTCTCCACCCCTGTTCTTTCTGCCCCCGGGCTCTCCAGGCCCCACCCCAGTGCTCTCTAGCCCCCCCACAGTGTTGTCCAGCCCCCCGTGCTCCCCACCCCTGTTCTTTCTGCCCCGGTGCTCTCCAGCTCCCACCCCAGTGCTCCCCACTCCCCACAGTGCTCTCCAGCCCCCCCCGTGCTCCCCACCCCCCACAGTGCTCTCCAGCCCCCCCCCTGCTTCCCACCCACCACAGTGCTCTCCAGCCCCCCCCTGCTTCCCACCCACCACAGTGCTCTCCAGCCCCCCCCTGCTCTCCCCCCCCACCCACCACAGCCCCCCCTGCTCTCCACCCCCACAGTGCTCCCCCCCCCCCTCCCACCCACCACAGTGCTCTCCAGCCCCCCCCTGCCCCCCCCCCCCTTCCCACCCACCACAGTGCTCTCAAGCCCCCCCCCCTGCTTCCCACCCACCACAGTGCTCTCCAGCCCCCCCCCCCCTGCTTCCCACCCACCACAGTGCTCTCCAGCCCCCCCCTGCTTCCCACCCACCACAGTGCTCTCAAGCCCCCCCCCTGCTTCCCACCCACCACAGTGCTCTCCAGCCCCCCCCCCCTGCTTCCCACCCACCACAGTGCTCTCCAGCCCCCCCCCCACCCTGCTTCCCACCCACCACAGTGCTCTCCAGCCCCCCCCCCTGCTCTCCTCCAGCCCCCCCCCCTCTCCCACCCCCCACAGTGCTCTCCAGCTCTCCCCATCAGTCTCCAGCTCCCACCCCAGTGCTCTTCACCCCCACAGTGCTGTTCAGCCCCCCGTGCTCCCCACCCCTGTTCTTTCTGCCCCCGGTGCTCTCCAGCCCCCCCCCACAGTGCTGTCCAGCCCCCTGTGCTCTCCGCCCCTGTTCTTTCTGCCCCCGGTGCTCTCCAGCTCCCACCCCAGTGCTCCCCACCCCCCACAGTGCTCTCTAGCCCCCTCCGTGCTCCCCACCCCCCACAGTGCTCTCCAGCCTCCTGTGCTTCCCACCCCTGTTCTTTCTGCCCCTGGTGCTCTCCAGCTCCCACCCCAGTGCTCCCCACCCCCACAGTGCTCTCCAGCCCCCTGTGCTCTCCGCCCCTGTTCTTTCTGCCCCCGGTGCTCTCCAGCTCTCCCCATGAGTCTCCAGCCCCCACCCCAGTGCTCTCCACCCCCCACAGTGCTGTTCAGCCCCCGTGCTCCCCACCCCTGTTCTTTCTGCCCCCGGTGCTCTCCAGCCCCCCCCCCACAGTGCTGTCCAGCCCCCCCCCCCCCACAGTGCTGTCCAGCCCCCACGTGCTCCCCACCCCTGTTCTTTCTGCCCCCGGTGCTCTCCAGCTCCCACCCCAGTGCTCCCCACCCCCCACAGTGCTCTCTAGCCCCCTGTGCTCCCCACCCCCCACACTGCCCCCGGTGCTCTCCAACTCTCCCCATGAGTCTCCAGCCCCCACCCCAGTGCTCTCCACCCCCCACAGTGCTGTCCAGCCCCCCCCGTGCTCCCCACCCCTGTTCTTTCTGCCCCTGGTGCTCTCCAGCTCCCACCCCAGTGCTCCCCACCCCCCACAGTGCTCTCCAGCCCCCCCCGTGCTCCCCACCCCCCACAGTGCTCTCCAGCCTCCTGTGCTTCCCACCCCTGTTCTTTCTGCCCCTGGTGCTCTCCAGCTCCCACCCCAGTGCTCCCCACCCCCCACAGTGCTCTCCAGCCCCCCCCTCCCCGTGCTCCCCACCCCCCCACAGTGCTCTCCAGCCCCCTGTGCTTCCCACCCCTGTTCTTTCTGCTCCCGGTGCTCTCCAGCCCCCCACCCCAGTGCTCTCCACCCCTGTTCTTTTTGGCTCCCCCACCAGTGCTCTCTTAAGCTCCCCCCAGCACTCTCTCTCTCTCTCTCTCTTAAGCTCCCCCCCAGCACTCTCTCTCTCTCTAGCTCCCTGTGCTCCCCACCCCCCACACTGCCCCCGGTGCTCTCCAGCTCTCCCCATGAGTCTCCAGCCCCCACCCCAGTGCTCTCCACCCCCCACAGTGCTGTCCAGCCCCCCGTGCTCCCCACCCCTGTTCTTTCTGCCCCCAGTGCTCCCCACCCCCCCACAGTGCTCTCCAGCTCCCCGGTGCTCTCCAGCTCCCACCCCAGTGCTCCCCACCCCCCACAGTGCTCTCCAGCCCCCCCCGTGCTCCCCACCCCAGTGCTCTCCACCCCTGTTCTTTCTGCCCCCGGGGCCCCCACGTGCTCCAGCCCCCACGTGCTCCCCACCCCTGTTCTTTCTGCCCCCGGTGCTCTCCAGCTCCCACCCCAATGCTCCCCACCCCCCACAGTGCTCTCTAGCCCCCTGTGCTCCCCACCCCCACACTGCCCCCGGTGCTCTCCAACTCTCCCCATGAGTCTCCAGCCCCCACCCCAGTGCTCTCCACCCCCCACAGTGCTGTCCAGCCCCCCGTGCTCCCCACCCCTGTTCTTTCTGCCCCCGGTGCTCTCCAGCTCCCACCCCAGTGCTCCCCACCCCCCACAGTGCTCTCCAGCCCCCCCGTGCTCCCCACCCCCCACAGTGCTCTCCAGCCCCCTGTGCTTCCCACCCCTGTTCTTTCTGCCCCAGGTGCTCTCCAGCCCCCACCCCAGTGCTCTCCACCCCTGTTCTTTTTGGCTCCCCCACCAGTGCTCTCTTAAGCTCCCCCCCAGCACTCTCTCTCTCTCTCTCTATATATATATATATATATATATATAGTGCTCTCCAGCCCCCCCCTGCTTCCCACCCACCACAGTGCTCTCCAGCCCCCCCCTGCTTCCCACCCACCACAGTGCTCTCCAGCCCCCCCCCCTGCTTCCCACCCCCCACAGTGCTCTCCAGCTCTCCCCATCAGTCTCCAGCTCCCACCCCAGTGCTATTCACCCCCACAGTGCTCTCCAGCCCCCATGCTCTCCGCCCCTGTTCTTTCTGCCCCCGGTGCTCTCCAGCCCCCCCCACAGTGCTGTTCAGCTCCCCCGTGCTCCCCACCCCTGTTCTTTCTGCCCCCGGTGCTCTCCAGCCCCCCCCCCCACAGTGCTGTCCAGCCCCCACGTGCTTCCCACCCCTGTTCTTTCTGCCCCCGGTGCTCTCCAGCTCCCACCCCAGTGCTCCCCACCCCCCACAGTGCTCTCTAGCCCCCTGTGCTCCCCACCCCCCACAGTGCTGTCCAGCCCCCCATGCTTCCCACCCCTGTTCTTTCTGCCCCCGGTGCTCTCCAGCCCCCACCCCAGTGCTCTCCACCCCTGTTCTTTCTGCCCCCGGTGCTGTCCAGCCCCCCCACAGTGCTGTCCAGCCCCCCGTGCTCCCCACCCCTGTTCTTTCTGCCCCCGGTGCTCTCCAGCTCCCCCCACAATGCTCTCCACCCCCCACAGTGCTCTCCAGCCCCCCGTGCTCCCCACCCCCCACAGTGCTGTCCAGCCCCCCCGTGCTTCCCACCCCTGTTCTTTCTGCCCCCGGTGCTCTCCAGCCCCCACCCCAGTGCTCTCCACCCCTGTTCTTTCTGTCCCCGGGGCTCTCCAGGCCCCACCCCAGTGCTCTCTAGCCCCCCCCCACAGTGTTGTCCAGCCCCCCGTGCTCCCCACCCCTGTTCTTTCTGCCCCCGGTGCTCTCCAGCTCCCACCCCAGTGCTCCCCACCCCCCACAGTGCTCTCCAGCCCCCCCCCCCCCGTGCTCCCCACCCCCCACAGTGCTCTCCAGCCCCCTGTGCTTCCCACCCCTGTTCTTTCTGCCCCCAGTGCTCTCCAGCCCCCACCCCAGTGCTCTCCACCCCTGTTCTTTTTGGCTCCCCCACCAGTGCTCTCTTAAGCTCCCCCCAGCACTCTCTCTCTCTCTCTCTATATATATATATGCCCTATGTGATTTCATATCTGTCTTATCTATATATAATACACTCTTCAAATGTGCTTTAAAATGTATGGTTTTCCCTTTCATGAACCAGGAAATAATGACGTTATGCTGTTGCGCTGGTATAATAATGCTGTGGGGCTGGTATGAAATTTTTTCCAGGGCTGGATTTTATTCCCAGTCCGGCCCTGTGTGTAAGGGCACCGCAGCGGGGGCTTCGCTCTCAGGTGAGTTTTACATAATGAGCTAGTTTGCTATGCATACTAGCTCATTATGCCTTTGTCTTTTTTTTTAAGGTGGGTTTACAACCACTTTAATAAGAGGCATGATGAGTTTTTTGAAGTTGTAATTTTTTATGTCACTATTTATTGGAAAATTAATTAATTTAAAATATATATTTTTTTATCTTTGTACATACTGTCACCAGTGTAGTGCAGTGTCATCATTCAACTGGTATGGCAGTGATCAGGGACACTGACTGGTGACAGTATGTTAACAATAAATTGAGTGTTGCAGCCAAAACTACCTGAAAAAGCTCTTTTTTAAAGTTAAAATTAATCATAACGTGCTGTTGCTGATGTTTCTGAGCCAAGCTAACTGTTAAAGTTAAAAAAACAATTGCACATCCAAAATATGTAATTCAGAATAGTTTTGCTGACACTGTACCAGAAAATTGTACCATAACAGTAATTACATCCATTGGTCTGACATCTCCCAAACCAACAGCCTTTTAACTGAAGCTTATAGACATGCCATAAAATAGTTTAGCTAACAATTAAGTGATAACCATTTTTAGTACCTTGACCTGAAAATACCCTGTCCCAAACTACTAGAATCAGAACCTACAAAACTTTCCAATGTGATAAAGCTAAGAATATGTAAACCGCCATTTCATATTTCTGATATGCGCCTGCTGTACATTCGTGTGATGCGAGCGGCCCGCAATGCATTGCGGCCGGCGCAGTGCATTGCTGGCTGATGATTGGCCAAGCATGCACTGTGACCCCGCATGCTTGGCCAATCACAGCGCCGGAAACTAGGAGAGCAATAATTGGCTACAGGCAGGACACCTGTAGCCAATTAAAGCTCAGGGGCTTTAGTACACGCCCCACTCTATAAAAGGCCGCCACGCCGTCGGCCCAGGGCACATGTGTTCCGGCTTTTAGAAGAGCAGTCTGCTGATTGATTTTCTTCTTTGCTAAACCATTGCTGTCTCCTGACCTGAGTCATTCAAATCATTACTGATCATTGCTGCTGATTGCACAGAGTGTGATATTATCTGCTGCTGGGGATTAGTCTGGTGTGTGCGTGCTGTTAGTACAGCATTGCAGTAGCACCAATCGCAGTGCTGTTAGAACAGCATTGCACCCCAACTTCTGTCCCAACCTTCTGTCCCATCCCAGACAGGGATTTATAGGAGCCATATTGTGTTTGTGGCAGCACACATAGGAGCTAGTGTGTGTGTTGTGAGCACACATAGGAGCTCTATTTCTTCGTCAGCTCACATAGTACCTCTAGTGTGTTTGTGTCAGCACCCATAGGACCTATAGTGTGTTGTGAGCACACATAGGACCTATATTTTTTTGTCAGCACACATAGTACCTATAGTGTGTTTGTGTCAGCACCCATAGGACCTATAGTGTGTTGTGAGCACACATAGGACCTATATTTTTTTTATCAGCACACATAGTACCTATAGTGTGTTTGTGTCAGCACCCATAGGACCTATAGTGTGTTGTGAGCACACATGGGACCTATATTTTTTTGTCAGCACACATAGTACCTATAGTGTGTTTGTGTCAGCACCCATAGGACCTATAGTGTGTTGTGAGCACACATAGGACCTATATTTCTTCGTCAGCACACATAGTACCTATAGTGTGTTTGTGTCAGCACCCATAGGACCTATAGTGTGTTGTGAGCACACATAGGACCTATATTTTTTTGTCAGCACACATAAGACCTGTAGTGTGTTGTGAGCACACATAGGAGCTCTATTTCTTCGTCAGCCAACATAGTACCTCTAGTGTGTTTGTGTCAGCACCCATAGGACCTATAGTGTGTTGTGAGCACACATAGGAGCTCTATTTCTTCGTCAGCACACATAGTACCTATAGTGTGTTTGTGTCAGCACCCATAGGACCTATAGTGTGTTGTGAGCACACATATGACCTATATTTTTTTGTCAGCACACATAGTACCTATAGTGTGTTTGTGTCAGCACCCATAGGACCTATAGTGTGTTGTGAGCACACATAGGACCTATATTTTTATGTCAGCACACATAGTACCTATAGTGTGTTTGTGTCAGCACCCATAGGACCTATAGTGTGTTGTGAGCACACATAGAAGCTCTATTTCTTCGTCCGCACACATAGTACCTCTAGTGTGTTTGTGTCAGCACCCATAGGACCTATAGTGTGTTGTGAGCACACATAGGAGCTCTATTTCTTCGTCAGCACACATAGTACATATAGTGTGTTTGTGTCAGCACCCATAGGACCTATAGTGTGTTGTGAGCACACATAGGAGCTCTATTTCTTCGTCAGCACACATAGTACCTATAGTGTGTTTGTGTCAGCACCCATATGACCTATAGTGTGTTGTGAGCACACATAGGACCTATATTTTTTGGTCAGCACACATAGTACCTATAGTGTGTTTGTGTCAGCACCCATAGGACCTATAGTGTGTTGTGAGCACACATAGGACCTCTATTTTTTGTCAGCACACATAGTACCTATAGTGTGTTTGTGTCAGCACCCATAGGACCTATAGTGTGTTGTGAGCACACATAGGACCTATATTTCTTCGTCAGCACACATAGTACCTATAGTGTGTTTGTGTCAGCACCCATAGGACCTATAGTGTGTTGTGAGCACACATAGGACCTATATTTTTTTGTCAGCACACATAGTACCTATAGTGTATAGAAAACGAACAAGGGGGGTTTTTAGCCAACCTAACGGACTATCACGGTACCTGAACAGACGTATGTCTAAATACAAAAGATTGATTCTAAGTAGTTTTTATTAACATATAATATACATAAAACATGTCACATATAAAAAAAGGGGGTCATTGCAATCCAAGAGTATGCATATACATACAAATAGAAATAAATCAGAATGTTGAAACAAACTTGCTGATAAAATGCTGGTTGACGCGTTTCGCTTACAGCTTCTTCAGAACCAGAATATAGCAGTTCGTATATCTGTAGTATATATCAAGGAGACATGAGAATTATTCATGAATGGATTGACAGATTTTATGTGTTTAGATCTTTAATAGAGATTCAAATAATTTCAACGGGCATGTGCTATTTAAAGTCTAAAATGTTGCCTACCTTCCAATTTTTGTTGACAAGGTAGGACCTATTATATGTCAGCCATACCCAATTAGTTACCTAAAATTGAGTCTCTAGGGATAGCCATCAAAGACTCGCCGAGTTTGGGGTCCGAGGCCAGCAAACAAGGCATGGGCTGTAAGGGAAAAAAAAAAACAGGCAAAATGGAAGGTATCTCTACCGAACCATTGTTGCCTCGGTGGAGGCGTTGCGGTGGTGGTGTCAGAGGAGTCTCTTTCCCCGTTTTACATCTCTGGACATGGGCTGTTAATGTTGAAAAGAATTGTTAATTTTTTCTTATATGGAATCTTTTTTTTTTTCTCTATTTAACTATATTCATTTAGATTTATTTTTATTTTTATTTATTTTTATTTTTTTATATTATATTTTTTTCATTTTTTTTTTTTTTTCATTTTTTTTTTTCATTTATTTTTTTTTATTTTTTTTTTTTCATTTTTTCATTTCCAATTCATTTTTTCTGACTTCCACTCTTATTTATTTTATTTATTTATTATTTTTTATCTTTAATCATTTCTTCTGCAAAGTTACCTGCAGTCCGGACTGTGCTGGCTTAGAGGATGGATGTGCCTCACAAGGGCTTTACACTTTCAATACTGATCTGTCATGTCCGGATCGGCAATTACCCCCTTCTTTTCCACTGCGCATGCGCGTACTTTCACTTTCGGCCGTGGCGGGCGGGCCTCTTCATGTGCGGGCGCCATCCCCTCTGCTCGATCTGGCGCATGCGCGGAGATGCCCCGGCAGTTGCGTGGTCCGGCATCTGACTTGGCTGCTTCTCCAGCTGATTGGAGGAATCCCTAATTGGCTTTGGGGGGCGGTATTCCCCTCCTGAATTGGCGCCAAAATGGACTATTTAGCCAGCACTCCAGCAGATGGCTGTTATAGATGGAGTGCTGGGAAGCTGCCTGTGACAAACTTTTCTAAGGTATATTCATTCAAACTTTTGAGTACCACGCTGTTTCTTTTGCTGTAGGTGTTGCCTCTGGGACTAATCAGCCCTCGGCATACACAAAACTTAATATGAGCGTTATTACTAGCCATACTCTATTTCCTCTTTGTATAGAGTTTACATCTGACGGATTCGTCAATTGAAAGCTTTGCCACAGATAACTGGCGATCCATTCCAGGTGGGGCTGTCCCTCCTTTTTCCTGTGATTATCAGGTACGTCTTTGGCTTTGCCAGGCTGTATTTCACTGAGCTGACATATACGAAATTAAATACCGGTGGAACACAGTATATGGTTTTAAATATACCATACTATGTGTATATATGTATATTCTTTTTTTTCTTTTTTTCAGTTCACTTATGTGATGCTGTATCTATCATGGTGTTTATGCCATCAACTTGAAGTTACCATTTCCCAAAGGGATCTACAATAGAACCCCGCTGGATTTTCAAGGTATATACAGAGTGGCTTTGGAATTGGAAGCCAGTGTATTGTTACTTATCCTTGATATTATCACTATAAATTACAGGACACCAGCACTGCAGGTTTACTCTTCTATACCACCACATTACTGGCCAGCTCCGGCACATCTATTTTCTACTACTGCTCATTTTTTCTTTCTATTTTTATGTGAGTATATCTCTTATGTATATGTATATATATGTATATAGGATTTATTATCTCCATATGGGACTGGTCACTTGTTGACCACACCGTAGAATTTTTACTGGTTTTCTTGTTTTTGTTTTTTATGATTTTTCTTTAATAATATTTTTATTTTTTTTCCCTTACAGCCCATGCCTTGTTTGCTGGCCTCGGACCCCAAACTCGGCGAGTCTTTGATGGCTATCCCTAGAGACTCAATTTTAGGTAACTAATTGGGTATGGCTGACATATAATAGGTCCTACCTTGTCAACAAAAATTGGAAGGTAGGCAACATTTTAGACTTTAAATAACACATGCCCGTTGAAATTATTTGAATCTCTATTAAAGATCTAAACACATAAAATCTGTCAATCCATTCATGAATAATTCTCATGTCTCCTTGATATATACTACAGATATACGAACTGCTATATTCTGGTTCTGAAGAAGCTATAAGCGAAACGCGTCAACCAGCATTTTATCAGCAAGTTTGTTTCAACATTCTGATTTATTTCTATTTGTATGTATATGCATACTCTTGGATTGCAATGACCCCTTTTTTTTATATGTGACATGTTTTATGTATATTATATGTTAATAAAAACTACTTAGAATCAATCTTTTGTATTTAGACATACGTCTGTTCAGGTACCGTGATAGTCCGTTAGGTTGGCTAAAAACCCCCCTTGTTCGTTTTCTATACATAATTTTAGGACGAGGTACCCCCTTAGCTTTTCCATACCCCTCTACAGTACCTATAGTGTGTTTGTGTCAGCACCCATAGGACCTATAGTGTGTTGTGAGCACACATAGCACCTATATTTCTTCGTCAGCACACATAGTACCTATAGTGTGTTTGTGTCAGCACCCATAGGACCTATAGTGTTTTGTGAGCACACATAGGACCTATATTTTTTTGTCAGCACACATAGTACCTATAGTGTGTTTGTGTCAGCACCCATAGGACCTATAGTGTGTTGTGAGCACACATAGGACCTATATTTTTTTTGTCAGCACACATAGTACCTATAGTGTGTTTGTGTCAGCACCCATAGGACCTATAGTGTGTTGTGAGCACACATATGACCTATATTTTTTTGTCAGCACACATAGTACCTATAGTGTGTTTGTGTCAGCGCCCATAGGACCTATAGTGTGTTGTGAGCACACATAGGACCTATATTTTCTTGTAAGCACACATAGTACCTATAGTGTGTTTGTGTCAGCACCCATAGGACCTATAGTGTGTTGTGAGCACACATATGACCTATATTTTTATGTCAGCACACATAGTACCTATAGTGTGTTTGTGTCAGCACCCATAGGACCTATAGTGTGTTGTGAGCACACATAGGAGCTCTATTTCTTCGTCAGCACACATAGTACCTATAGTGTGTTTGTGTCAGCACCCATAGGACCTATAGTGTGTTGTGAGCACACATAGGAGCTCTATTTCTTCGTCAGCACACATAGTACCTATAGTGTGTTTGTGTCAGCACCCATAGGACCTATAGTGTGTTGTGAGCACACATAGGACCTATATTTTTTTTGTCAGCACACATAGTACCTATAGTGTGTTTGTGAGCACACATAGGAGCTCTATATTTTTTGTGTTTGTGCCCCCCCCCCGCCCCCGCCCCGCCCCCGCGCGCCGCGCCGCCCCCCCCCCTGCGGCATCCCATCCCCCCCCAGGACCCCTCTCCCTCCCTCCACAGTGTGCCGCCTCTGTGCCCCAGCACATCCCCCTCTCCCCCCCCCTCCCCCCCCCCCCCCATGCCCGGCGCCCAGCTCTATTTTTATACAATATACACTACCCACTACAATGGCTGGAAGACCGCCAAGGAGAGGCAGACCGTCCCGAGGCAAGAACACAGGGCAAGCAGGCTCTGTTTCTAGAGACAACAGTGCTGGTCGTGGATGTGGTCGTGCATCGTCATCAGCACGTGGCCGTGGGACACGCTTGTCTTTGTTTTCGGCAGCTGGACATGTTGAGCCGCATCATGCCAAAGGCTTGGTAGAATGGATGACCAAGCCCTCCTCATCCTCCTCATCCCCTCTCACCCAGGCTCAGGGTACTGGCAGAGCAGCTGCCAGCGGGTACTCAATGGCATTATCAGCCACCCCTTCCCTAGACCCACCATGTCCTCCTGAGGATTCCCCCCGAACTGTTTGAGCACAGTGTTGGGTACATGCTCCAGGAGGATGCCCAACGATTTGAAGGCTCGGATGATGATACCCAGCTTGAGGAAGGCAGTAGTGTGCGCGCAGAGAGAGGGGATGCTGAAGGACAGCAATCTGGCAGTAATGTTCCACCAGCTGCAGCTTACTGCCAGGTTTGCTCTAGTGGTGAAGAGGAGGGGATGATGAGGTCACTGACTCCACGTGGGTGCCTGAAGGGAGAGAGGAGGAGGAGGAGGAGGATGCGGCGGCACATGTCCAACGAGGCAGGATGCCCCCTGGAGGCCAGCTAGAGGCCAGCACACCAACTGAATCACACCGCAGAGCTCCGCCTGTGCAGGGCGCTGCCTCTGCACGTTATCACAAAAGTTCTTTGGTGTGGGGCTTTTTTGAGACGAGTGCATCAGATCGCACCACTGCTATTTGCAATATTTGTCTCAAGCGTATCTCGCGTGGCCAAAACATCAGCCGCTTGGGCACCACAAGCATGACCAGACATATGTCGACCTGCCATGCAGCTCGTTGGCAAGCGCACATTAAAGACCCACACAAAGAACAAAGCGGACCTCTCCTTGCTCCTCATCAGCTGGGATCTCCATCCCCACTATATCTTCAGTCCTCTCTGAAAGCTGCTCTGAGAGGACTGAAGGTGTAGAATTAGGTGTGTCACAACCAAGTACTTGCAGTACACCTGACTCCCGATTGTAGCAGGCAAATTTCCCTGCCCCAGCTGCTGGACCGTCGAAAGAAGTATACTCCCAGCCATCCACATGCCCAGCGGTTGAATGCTAGCTTGGCTAAATTGCTAGCACTTCAACTGCTGCCTTTTCAGTTGGTAGACTCGGCCCCCTTCCGTGAGTTTGTTCAATGTGCGGTTCCTCAGTGGCAGGTTCCCAAACGCCACTTTTTCTCACGGAAGGCGATTCCGTCTCTCTACCGGCATGTGGAAGGCAATGTCCATGCCTCGCTGGACAGGGCGGTCATCGGTAAGGTGCATATTACCGCTGACTCATGGTCCAGCAGGCATGGACAGGGACGTTATCTGTCTTTCACGGCCCATTGGGTCACTCTATTGGCAGCTGGGAGGGATGCAGGACAAGGTGCAGTAGTGTTGGAGGTTGTTCCGCCACCACGCCTCCAAAATGCTACTACTGGTTGTGACACACCTCTCTCCTCCACCCCCTCCTCTTCTTCTTCCTCCATGGCCTCTTTGAGTACTCTGTCCTCGGAACCAGCGGTGCTCCGTAGGCGTACAAGGGGCTACGCGAGTACGCAGGCAAAAAGATGCCATGCCGTGCTTGCGCTGGTGTGTTTGGGGGACAGGAACCACACTGGGGCAGAGGCTCTGGCAGCTCTGCAGGGGCAGGCCGAGAGGTGGTTGACGCCACGCCAGCTTAAGCCAGGAATGGTGGTTTCTGACAATAGCACCAACCTCCTCTCCGCCCTGCGACAGGGGCAGCTGACCCATGTGCCCTGTATGGCTCACGTCCTCAACCTGGTGGTGCAGCGGTTCTTGGGCAGGTACCCAGGCTTACAGGATGTCCTGAGGCAGGCCAGGAAAGTCTGTGTGCATTTCCGCCGATCGTATAAAGCCAGTGCTCGGCTGGCTGAGCTGCAAAAGGAGCTGAACCTGCCCAAGAACCGGCTAATATGTGACAGGCGCACCAGGTGGAACTCAACGTTGGCCATGCTGCAGCGACTGCACACGCAGCAGAGGGCCATCAATGAGTACCTTTGCGACTACGGCACCAGGACAGGGTCAGGGGAGCTTGGATTTTTTTCCCCACACCAGTGGAGCATGATCAGGGATGCATGCACTGTCCTCTCACCATTTGAGGAGGCCACGAGGATGGTGAGCAGTGACAGTGCATGCATCAGTGACACTGTACCTCTTGTCCACCTGTTGGAGCATACGCTGCGTAGGATAATGGACAGGGCACTTGAGGCAGAACAGAGGCAGGAAGAGGAGGACTTCCTTGCCTCTCAAGGCCCCCTTTATCCAGACAGTGTTCCTTCTGTCCCACCCATCACACAGGAAGAGGATGAGGATGAGGAGGAGGAGGATTGTGTGAGCATGGAGGTGGAGCCTGGCACTCATCATCAGCAGCAGCAGTCTTTTAGGGATGATGTACAGTCCCAACAAACCAGTGGACTTGTACGTGGCTGGGAGGAGGTGGCTGGCGATCATGTCGTCCTCAGTGACCCAGAAGACTCCGGACCGAATGCCTCAGCTAACCTACGTTGCATGGCCTCCCTGATCCTGCAAAGCCTGCGGAAGGATCCTCGTATTCTTCGGATCAAGGAGAGGGACCATTACTGGCTGGCCACTCTCCTTGAGGGTAAGGTTGCGGACCTTATCTTGCCGTCGCAGAGGGAGCAGAGGATGAGACATCTCAGGGAGGCCTTGCAGAAAGGTCTGTGCAACGCGTTCCCAGAAACTGGGAGGTTACAAACTCCTGGTCCTGGACGACGAGTTGCTGAGGCTTCGGTCAGTAGCAGAAGGAGCGGTGGGGAAGGTGGACGTCTGACCGATGCGTTCAGACAATTTTTTAGTCCGCAGCCCCAAGGTATGATCGGTTCCAGCAACCATCGCCAGCATCTGATATACATGGTGCAGGAATACCTAGGGGCAAGGTCAGACTTGGACACCTTTCCCACCGAAAATCCTCTGGCTTACTGGGTCTTGAGGATGGATCACTGGCCAGAGTTTGCACAGTATGCAATTGAGCTACTGGCCTGTCCTGCATCCAGCGTTCTTTCCGAACGCACATTCAGTGCTGCTGGAGGATTTGTCACCGATCACAGGGTGCGCCTGTCCACCGACTCGGTTGATCGACTGACCTTTATAAAAATGAATCAGTCTTGGATCACCACCAGCTACCATGCACCTGAAGCGGATATAACTGAATAATTTATAATGTCACATCCCTTCAAGACTGCCTATGCTGATGCTGAGTGACTGTCCTGTTATGTTCACTGACTATCCTCTTCCTCCTCCTCAATGATCCATTCCTTGATAGCTTGGAAGAACATTTTTGTTTCTGGGTGCCACCACACCAGTGCCTAAGGCACAATTTTTCAGCCCCTGTATAACAGGGGCGTGTAATTAAAATTTTTTTAAAAAATGCTTCGCAACAGGTGTGACTGCTGTGCTCCAAGTACAGTATCTGTGAGGGGTTGCAGTGTTGTGGCACCAGCACCAGTGCCTAAGGCACAATTTTTTCAGCCCCTGTTGGGGCGTGTAATTACAATTTTTAGGCAATGCTTTGCAACAGGTCTCATTGCTGTGCTCAGAGTACAGTTTCTGTGAGGGGTTGCATTGTTGTGGCACCAGCACCAATGCCTAAGGCACAATTTTTCAGCACCTGTTTAACAGGGGTGTGTAATTACAATTTTTTAAGCAATGCTTCGCAACACGTCTGACTGCTGTGCTCCAAGTACAGTATATGTGAGGGGTTGCAGTGTTGTGGCACCAGCACCAGTGCCTAAGGCACAATTTTTCAGCCCCTGTTGGGGCGTGTAATTACAATTTTTAGGCAATGCTTTGCAACAGGTCTCATTGCTGTGCTCAGAGTACAGTATCTGTGAGGGGTTGCAGTGTTGTGGCACCAGCACCAATGCCTAAGGCACAATTTTTCAGCCCCTGTTTAACAGGGGCGTGTAATTACAATTTTTTTAAGCAATGCTTCGCAACACGTCTGACTGCTGTGCTCCAAGTACAGTATCTGTGAGGGGTTGCAGTGCTGTGGCACCAGTGCCTAAGGCACAATTTTTCAGCCCCTGTTGGGGCGTGTAATTACAATTTTTTAGGCAATGCTTTGCAACAGGTCTCATTGCTGTGCTCCAAGTACAGTATCTGTGAGGGGTTGCAGTGTTGTGGCACCAGCGCCTAAGGCACAATTTTTCAGCCCCTATTGGGGCGTGTAATTACAATTTTTAGGCAATACTTTGCAACAGGTCTCATTGCTGTGCTCAGAGTACAGTATCTGTGAGGGGTTGCAGTGTTGTGGCACCAGCACCAATGCCTAAGGCACAATTTTTCAGCCCCTGTTTAACAGGGGCGTGTAATTACAATTTTTTTAAGCAATGCTTCGCAACACGTCTGACTGCTGTGCTCCAAGTACAGTATCTGTGAGGGGTTGCAGTGTTGTGGCACCAGCACCAGTGCCTAAGGCCCAATTTTTCTGCCCTGTTCAACAGGTGCATGCAATTACAAATCTTGATCTAATAACTCACAGCAGGGCCCATTCCTGCGCCCACCAAGAGTAACTGTGAGGGCTTACAGTCTTGTGGCAACACCGTCCACCACCACCACCACCACCAAAGGCCCAATTTTTCTGCCCTGTTCAACAGGTGCATGCAATTACAAATCTTGATCTAATAACTCACAGCAGGGCCCATTCCTGTGCCCATCAAGAGTAACTGTGAGGGCTTACAGTCTTGTGGCAACACCGTCCACCACCGCCACCAAAGGCCCAATTTTTCTGCCCTGTTCAACAGGTGCATGCAATTACAAATCTTGATCTAATAACTCACAGCAGGGCCCATTCCTGTGCCCACCAAGAGTAACTGTGAGGGCTTACAGTCTTGTGGCAACACCGTCCACCACCACCACCACCACCACCAAGGCCCAATTTTTCTGCCCTGTTCAACAGGTGCATGCAATTACAAATCTTGATCTAATAACTCACAGCAGGGCCCATTCCTGTGCCCACCAAGAGTAACTGGGAGGGCTTACAGTCTTGTGGCAACACCGTCCACCACCACCACCACCAAAGGCCCAATTTTTCTGCCCTGTTCAACAGGTGCATGCAATTACAAATCTTGATCTAATAACTCACAGCAGGGCCCATTCCTGTGCCCACCAAGAGTAACTGGGAGGGCTTACAGTCTTGTGGCAACACCGTCCACCACCACCACCACCAAAGGCCCAATTTTTCTGCCCTGTTCAACAGGTGCATGCAATTACCAATCTTGATCTAATAACTCACAGCAGGGCCCATTCCTGTGCCCACCAAGAGTAACTGTGAGGGCTTACAGTCTTGTGGCTACACCAACATCTAATGGGGCAAATTTCTGCAGAGTATATACGGCAGGCCCCTACTTTCAAACATCCAACTTACAAACGACTCCTACTTGCAAACGGAAAGAGAAAACAGGAAGTGAGAGGAAATCTACCCCTAGGAAGGGAAATTCGATCCTGTTAGATTTAATTTGGGAAAAAGGTATCTCCTCTCTACTAATGCTTTATCACCAATCCTTGTTTCAATTAAAACCCCACTTTTCCAAAAACATTTGTCATTGGGACGGAAAGTGAGGTGAAATGTTCTGAACAGATGTGCAAAGACAGCAAATGTTACAGGGGTGATAACCCCTCCCTATGTTCTCCAAAAAGCTTAAAAATATATTTTTTTGGGATGGAGCTACACTTCATAATGTACCTGTTCAGATTCTACTTAAGAACAAACCTACAGTCCCTCTCTTGTTTGCACCGCCTATATACTGCTGTTCAGAGTATATAGGGTTGTAGGTATAGGGTTTTATTTTGGGTGCGGGGTCCCCCTTAATATCCATACAAGACCCAAAGGGGCTTGGTTGGAGGGGGGGGTTTGATGGGGTAGCCATGCCGTTTTTCTCAAGGATTTTCAGCCATATGGCCAGGACAAGACATGACATTAAATCCGCAAGTGGTTTTAAATGGCTTCTTTTTTTCCTTTACAAATGTCATTTTGTTCAGGGACAGTTCTAAACACGGGAAACACATGCCACTTCACAGGCATACTTTAGACACCTCCCAGGTACCATATTTAAAGGAAAATTTCACTTTTTTTTTCACATTATGCACCATTAAAATGACTGCTCCCGAAAAAACGTTAGTTTTTAAAAGTTCTTTTTGCATTGATATATGTCCCCTGGGGCAGGACCCGGGTCCCCAAACCTGTTTTATGACATTAACATGCATATTGGCCGTTGTAATAAGCAATTTTGATTTTGAACGTTCGCGTCCATTGTAACGAATAGGGTTCGAAAATTCGCGCAAACTTTCGGTCCGTTCGAAGGTTCTGGTGTGAACCGAACCCGGGGGTGTTCAGCTCATCCCTAGTCAGGACCTGGTTCTTCTGCTGGTGGTGCTGTGGTTCTCAGGGCCGATTGCTGCAGTTACAGTTTCCACCAGCAGATGTCTCCCAGAAGCTATCAGGTTTCAGTTGTTTAGGTTACTGCATTTTATCATTCCGTTTTGAGTTTCATGCACTCTCATGTTTATTGCTTTCTGGTGTGTAGTTATCTCTAATTCACTGTAAATGAATCTCACTTTAAGCCCAGGTTCACACTGAGCGGCAGGAATGATGCCGTGCGAGTTCAGCTGATTTCACTCCCGTATGTCAGTCCTGATTTCGGCCGCGGTTTCAGAGACATCTGTGCAGGTTTGTGCACAGATGTCAATGTAAATCGCAGCCTCAAATTGCAAAGTAGTGCAGAAACGACTTTTTGAAATCGATGCAGCGCCGCAGATGCGACTTCGCTAGGGTTGCTACCTTTTTCTTCAAGCCCAATCCAAACATTTTAGCGGTGCACAGCCTTTTTTTTTTTTTTGTAGTATAAACTATGCATATATTTTGTAATGAAATAAACTTTATAAACACTATTTGTGCATTGAAACACTACCCGTGTATAAAAAAAAAATATTACCTATAAGAAAGCAAATATATTGCATGTAATGAGTAAAATGCTCTATTGGTTAAAGCCCAAAAAACACATAAATACTGGACACCTTTCACTAGACTCTAATCTAATGGGGGTCTGAAGTTCTGAATCCTGATATAAGGTGACTGTGATATAATGGGGGTCTCTAATGGGGGGTGCTGACTGCTGATCTAATGGTTGGTCAGCAACCATTAAATCAGCAGTCAGCATCCCCCATTAGTTCATCTTATCAACATTGATGACTATAGTGTGAATGAGCTCCCCTGTAGTGACACCACTAATCAGCACTCCTCCTTACAGAGTGACCCCCATTAGATTAGTGTCCTTTTTATATTAGAAGCATAGACCCCCCCCCCCCCCGTCCCTTTATATTAGCAGAATAGACACCCCCAGTCCCTTTATATTAGCAGCATAGACACCCCCCCCCAGTCCCTTTATATTAGCAGCATAGACCCCCCAGTCCCTTTATATTAGCGGCATAGACCCCCTGCCCCATTATATTAGACCTCCATAGAGCGAGACAAAACCCCCTTACCTTCCAGAAGCCGATGCAAAGACGTGTGTGTGAACCTGTTAGGGGGCGGAGTCTATAACACCATGCTCTCTCCTGCAAAAGCATCTCTGGTTGCTAGGACACCAGTCCAGTGGCCCTCTATTTACTGTCTCTGGCATCAGCACCTGCGGCTGAGTGGGAGAGAGAGTGCACAGACAGACAGTGCAGTGTGACCCGGCTGCTGCAGGACATTACAGGACATTCGCCCCGCAGCCCGCTGGAGCGGGGAAGAAGGAGGGTGCTGCTCTTGGTAGAGAAAGAGAGAGTTCTGCAACTTCTGCACCTGCCTGATGCCGGGGGGGGTTCCGCTTCTCAGGGGGAGTTTGCTGTCGGGAGAGCCTGGAGAGAAAGCATCTATTCTAACACAGTCAGAGGCGAGGTGGTGATGGGGAGGGAGGAGGCACTCATCACTGAAGCCACAGGTGCGGGTGGGTGTGGAGTGCTGCTGGCGGGACTCAGAGAGCGCATTGGGGGGTCATGTGGGAAGGCATGGTGCTGGTGATGCTGGTCTGGAGCCTATGCCACAAACCCGGGCAAAGCTGCTAAAACCCGGACTGTCCAGGTAATTCCCATACAGGTGGCAACCCTAGGCGTTGCACTGATTAGGACGGTGCCATTGACGACAATAGCCGCTGATTTGATCAAAATTCTCCAGTGTGAACCAGGGCTTAGGCTCGGTTCACATTGCATGCTGATGCGGCTCACAGCAGGGGTCCTGTGCATCCTGGTTCACTGTTTTAGGTCCAATTTCAGTACGAAATCTGGACCAAAAGATGCACAGGGCTCTTGTGCAAATTCGTATTGGAGGTATGTGAACCGGTTCCATAGAGAGACAGTCACAATCTTCTGGGTTCACACTATTCGCAATAATGTAAACCCAGCCTAAAGATATACAGTATACATATGGTCTGGTCCCAGCTTCTTAGTGTAGCTACATACAGTATATCTGGTCATCTCAGCCGCTGACTAGCCCTCTTGCTTTCTTATTAAAAAACTGACCACACTAAGCAGAAGAACACAACATGGTCAGTTCTCTTGGTATGTTGGGAACTTAGGCTGCTCTCCTCCAATGATCAGAATTGTCCTGGCATCCCCCCACACAATTTCACTGTGAAGCCCAGTGTGCTGTTGTTTCTCCTCCCGAGCTGTTATGCAGCTAAGAACAGAGGGGATGTCATCACTTTTAAAAAAAAAAAAAAGAGGGAAAAGGTTATTTGTAATTTTTTTTTGTATCTATACACAAATTTTTTGCCTTTCATTTCTATTTCAAACAAAATGGGTTGTTTTACAAGATGATTGTTTACAACCACTTTAATTACAAACATTTAGCTGAATGTATTAATACATTATGAGTAATCTGATACTAAACGTGACATTGCAGTGGTAGCGAAATTATCAGCTTTTTTGTTGTGAGACAAACATGTTTAAGGTATCTTCAAGCAAAAATCAATCACAAATCTTAACATGTGGGGGACTCCCAGAAGAAAAAAAATCTGAGACTTAATTTTGGCTTTACATATACCGGCAAATTAACAATAAAAAGGTGTTGTGGATGCAGGCGAGGCTGTTGATGCAGAAATAATTTCCAGGGGATAATGATCAACATGATAATGATCATCATCAGATTCAGCTTCATTCATTTTTATCCTAGAATTGTGTGTGGTCTTCTTCAGAACAGCTGCTGTCCTATGATATCGTGTATTCGGTTGTAACAGCTTTTTCCCCATCAGGTCTTCAAGAGTCATTCACTGGCCTCATGTTTATGGAATCATTTTCCATGTAAAAATAGTTTGTTTATAAAGTGACAGGGGAAACTGTGTCCAAAAGGAATTGCAAATGTGTTGTGCAGTTTTCCTTTGATATTTAAATCTACGCTGATACTAAAACACAAATGTCATGCAAACACAACAAACCAATTATTTTTAAGTGCATTTGTCCTTGTAAAATGTTAAAATGCCAGAAGAAGAAAAAAAAAACAGTTGTCATGCCAACAGGTTTGTCACATTCTGCAAATAAATCAAAGCATCTAAAATCTGTAAATTGCCGGCATCAATGTTAGTAAAGCGCATACACTTACTCTGGACTTCATTAGAAACAAAAAAGAACTGACAAAGAAAAGTAAATGGTGATTTTACAAAGTAAAAAAGTCACAGCCTCCACCAGCTCTGCTCTTAACTATCTCCAACATCCCTTTAAATATCGTTGGTGCCCTTCTTCATTGAAGTACTGGGGCGTTCATCTCACTTCCTTGCATGCTTCCCTCTATCAGGCCAACTTCCCTCCTATGTTTACAGAAATAACCTGTCTCTTAAATCTCTGGACTCCTCTTCCTATCTCTCTCCTCGGTATAATTAACATCCTTAAGATGTCGATACTTCCTAAAGTACTGTACCTATTTGAAACACTTCCAATCCCAGTTCCAATGTCACAAGTGAAACTTCTCCAGAGAAAATGCCTCAAGTTCATATGGAAATATATATCATAGGTTTGCACGATCAGTAGTTTAGGCTTTAACCACTTGCCGACCGCCCCCTGTATATATACGTCGGCAGAATGGCACGTACAGGCAGAATCACGTACCTGTACGTGACATTCTTCCGGGGGGGGGGGGGTCCGATCGGACCCCCCCCGGCCGGCGGGGACGGTCGGGATCGCTTCAGGAGCGATCCGGGATGAGGGGACGGCCAGTGGTTTCTGGCCACCCCCTCGCGATCGCTCCTGGCGAATCAGATGCTTCCTCTGTCTGTGTCAATCAAAACACAGGCAGAGGAAGTGATGTCACGCTCGGTGCGCCGGTCTATGTGACCGGAACGCCGAGCTGTGAACATCTAAAGGTTAGTGCACCAACAGTACACTGACACCAGTACACATAGGCACACAAAACACCCCCCTGTCACCCCCAGATCACCCCCCAGATCACCCCCCCCCCCCCCAGTCACAGTGTCACTAATTGCAGTGATCATTTTTTTACTGATCACTGCATTTAGTGTCAGTGTGACTGTAATAACTGTCAGTGCAGTTAGTTTTAGGTCCAAGGTAGCCCCCTACCCCCCCCTAATAAAGGTTTAACCCCTTGATTGCCCCCCAGGTAACCCTTTCACCCCCTTTTGCCAGTGTCACTAAGCGATCGTTTTTCTGATCGCTGTATTAGTGTCACTGCTGTCGCTAGGTAACCATTTTTTTTTTTTAGGTAACCGCCATGTTTATATAGGTTCATAAATAGGTTTATAGGTCAGGTACCCCCATATTACAACCTAAATAAAGGTTTTAACCCCTTGATTGCCCCTAGAGTTAACCCTTTCACCAGTGATCACTGTATAACTGTCACTGGTGACGCTGGTTAGCCAGTTAGTTATTTCGTTATTTAGGTTCCCCGTCAGGTTTTTATATAGCGTCAGGTACCCCCATATATTACCTAATAAAGGTTTTAAACCCCCTGATTGCCCCTAGTTAACCCTTTCACCCCCTTTTGCCAGTGTCACTAAGCGATCGTTTTTCTGATCGCTGCATTAGTGTCGCTAGGTAACCATTTTTTTTTTTTAGGTAACCGCCATGTTTATATAGGTTCATAAATAGGTTTATAGGTCAGGTACCCCCATATTACAACCTAAATAAAGGTTTTAACCCCCTGATTGCCCCTAGAGTTAACCCTTTCACCAGTGATCACTGTATAACTGTCACTGGTGACGCTGGTTAGCCAGTTAGTTATTTCGTTATTTAGGTTCCCCGTCAGGTTTTTATATAGCGTCAGGTACCCCCATATATTACCTAATAAAGTTTTTAACCCCCTGATTGCCCCTAGTTAACCCTTTCACCCCCTTTTGCCAGTGTCACTAAGCGATCGTTTTTCTGATCGCTGCATTAGTGTCGCTAGGTAACCAGTTTTTTTTTGTATTACTGTTACGGGTGACGCTGGTTAGTTAGCTTTATTTTTTATACTGTCAGGGCACCCGCCATTTATTACCCAATAACGGTTTAACCCCCTGATCGCCCGGCGGGTGATATCAATTAGGTTTTAGGGTCAAATAAGGTCTGCGTCGCCCCAGGTTAGTGCCAGTACCGCAAACACCCACGCGCAAAGCATACACCTCCCTTAGTGGTATAGTATCTGAACAGATCAATATCTGATCTGATCAGATCTATACTAGCGTCCCAGCAGTTTAGGGTTCCAAAAAAAAAACGCATTGTTAGCGGGATCAGCCCAGATACCTGCTAGCACCTGCGTTTTCCCCCTCCGCCCAGCCCAGCCCAGCCCACCCAAGTGCAGTATCGATCGATCACTGTCACTTACAAAACACTAAGCACACATAACTGCAGCGTTCGCAGAGTCAGGCCTGATCCCTGCGATCGCTAACATTTTTTTTGTGGTAGCGTTTTGATTCAGTCGCTTCAGTCAGGAGCTTTTTTACCTGTGAATCTCAAAAAAAAAAAAAAATAGTTGTCGTTTTATTGTTCTCTCTCTCACTCTATTCTCTCTCTATTGTTGCTCTTTTTTTACTCCATTCTATTCTGCAATGTTTTATTATGTTTTATCATGTTTTATCATGCTTGCTTTTCAGGTATGTAATTTTGTTTACTGTGTTTTAGTGTTAAGCATTTTTTTGTTTTCAGGTGCGCCATTCAGTTGCAACGCGGATTTATTTATCTTGACAGCAACAGCGTTTGCTCCCACGATACATAAAGCCGCAACTACAACGCTGTAGGAGGTGATTTCACCACCACAGTTAAAAAAAAGAGCATATATGCCGAAGCATGGGGGCAGCAGGGGGGGGGAGGAGCGATTGGCTCCTAATGCCACGTACATACGGTCGAAATTCCGACCGTGTGTACACGGCATAACTTTTGCGGGAGGATGCCCCCATGCATCGGCATATATAAATGGTGCATGTATGCCCATCATTAGAAGTGGGTGGATGAAGGGAGGTATTCTAATGGTGGGCATACCCACCAATCAATCTCTTTTTTTCGTTCAGCCAAGAGGCTGCATGAAAAAAAAAAAGATTACAATATATGTCCAGTATGTTGCTGGACTTTGAATGGTTATACCAGAATGATGCCTGCAGGTTTAGGTATCATCTTGGTATCATTCTTTTCAGCCAGTGATCGGCTTTCATGTAAAAGCAATTCTAGCGGGTAATTAGCCTCTAGACTGCTTTTACAAGCAGTGGGAGGGAATGTCCCCCCTCCCGGATATAAACCGCGCCATTGGGAAATTGGGAAAGCATTTTATCACACCAATCTTGGTGTGGTCAGATGCTTTGAGGGCAGAGGAAAGATCTAGGGTCTAATAGACCCCAATTTTTTCAAAAAAAGAGTACCTGTCACTGCCTATTGCTATCATAGGGGATATTTACATTCCCTGAGATAACAATAAAAATCATAACAAAGAAAAAAAATGGAAGGAACAGTTTAAAAATAAAATAAAAAAGCTAAATAAATAAAAAAAAAAACAAAAAAAAAAAAAAAAAGCACCCCTGCCCCCCCTTCTCTTGCGCAAAGGCGTACACAAGCGTTGGTCTGGCGTCATATGTAAACAGCAATTGCACCATGCATGTGAGGTATCACCGCGAAGGTCAGATCGAGGGCAGTAATTTTAGCAGTAGACCTCCTCCGTGAATCTAATGTGGTATCATGTAAAGGCTTTTAAAGGCTTTTAAAAATGTATGTAGTTTGTCGCCACTGCGTGTTTGTGCGCAATTTTAAAGCATGTCGTGTTTGGTATCCATGTACTCGGCCTAAGATCATATTTTTTATTTTCATCAAAAATTTGAGCAATATAGTGCGTTTTAGTGCATTAAAATAAAAAAAAGTGTATTTTTTCCACAAAAAATGCGTTTGAAAAATCGCTGCGCAAATACTGTGTGGAAAAAAAAAAATGCAACACCCACCATTTTAATCTGTAGGGCCTTTGCTTTAACATTATATATAGTGTTTGGGGGTTCAACGTAATTTTCTTGCAAAAAAAAAATATGTTTTCATGTAAACAAAAAGTGTCAGAAAGGGCTTTGTCTACAAGTGGTTAGAAGAGTGGGTGACGTGTGACATAGGCTTCTAAATGTTGTGCATAAAATGCCAGGACAGTTCAAACCCCCCCCAAATGACCCCATTTTGGAAAGTAGACACCCCAAGCTATTTGATGAGAGCAATGTTGAGCCCATTAAATATTTTTTTTTTTTGTCCCAAGAGATTGAATAATGAAAAAAAAAAAATATATATATTTTTTTTACAAAAAGTTGTCACTAAATGATATATTGCTCAAACATGTCATGGGCATATGTGGAAATACACCCCAAAATACATTCTGTTGCTTCTCCTGAGTACGGGGATACCACATGTGTGGGACTTTTTGGGAGCCTAGCCGCGTACGGGACCCCAAAAACCAAGCACCGCCTTCAGGCTTTCTAAGGGTGTAATTTTTTTATTTCACTTCTCACTGCCAATCACAGTTTCGGAGGCCATGGAATGCCCAGATGGCATAAAACCCCCCCCAAAATGACCCCATTTTGGAAAGTAGACACCCCAAGCTATTTGCTGAGAGGTATGGTGAGTATTTTGCAGATCTCGCTTTTTGTCACAAAGTTTTGAAAATTGAAAAAAAGAAAAAAAAAATATTTTTTTCTTTACTTTCTTCATTTTCAAAAACAAATGAGAGCTGTAAAATACTCACCATGCCTCTCAACAAATAGCTTGGGGTGTCTACTTTCCAAAATGGGGTCATTTGGGGGGGTTTTGTGCTATTTTGGCATTTTATGGCCTTCGAAACGGTGATAGGTAGTGAGGAGTGAAATCAAAAATTTGCACCCTTAGAAATCCTGAAGGCGGTGCTTGGGTTTCGGGGCCCCGTACGCGGCTAGGCTCCCAAAAAGTCCCACACATGTGGTATCCCCATACTCAGGAGAAGCAGCAAAATGTATTTTGGGGTGCAATTCCACATATAACTATGGCATGTGTGAGCAATATATCATTTAGTGACAACTTTTTGAAAAAAAAAAAAAAATCTTTTTTATTTTTGTCTTTATTCAATCACTTGGGACTAAAAAAAAAAATATTCAATGGGCTCAACATGCCTCTCAGCAAATAGCTTGGGGTGTCTACTTTCCAAAATGGGGTCATTTGGGGGGGTTTTGTACTTCTCTGCCATTTTAGCACCTCAAGAAATGAAATAGGCAGTCATAAATTAAAAGCGGTGTAAATTCCAGAAAATGTACTCTAGTTTGTAGACGCTATAACTTTTGCGCAAACCAATAAATATACGCTTATTGGCATTTTTTTTTACTAAAGACATGTGGCTGAATACATTTTGGCCCAAATGTTTGACTAAAATTGAGTTTATTAGATTTTTTTTATAACAAAAAGTAGAAAATCTCTTTTTTTTTCAAAATTTTCGCTCTTTTTCCGTTTATATATCGCAAAAAATAAAAATCACAGAGGCAATCAAATACCATCAAAAGAAAGCTCTATTTGTGGGAAGAAAAGGACGCAAATTTCGTTTGGTTACAAAATTGCATGACCGCGCAATTACCAGTTAAAGTAGTGCAGTGCGAAATTGAAAAAAGACCTCTGGTCCTTTGGCTGCCAAATGGTCCGGGGCTGAAGTGGTTAAAAAACAGAGGAGGACTGGCGGCACCAGATATCGTCAAATATTATTATGCTTCTCACCTTCGGGTATTACCTTCCTGGATTTCTAGGAAAGCTACAAATAGGTGGGCCGAGATTGAAATGGGGATTACTGTTCCTGTACATTCGTGCCATATGCTATGGCCTTCTTCAACTAAATGTATGCCTCAACTGAGATCCCTCTTCTTGGCACAGATGCTATTTACCCTAACTATTTGGAAGAGATGTGCGGAGCAGTTCTCCCTATCCTCCAAATGCTCTCCATTTCTGAATGTACTTTTCAACCCAGACATACCTGATGGACTGCAGAAATAAAAAACTGCGCCAAGGTTTAAAAGAAGACTACTACAAGAAGGAAAAAATTAGAGGATATCCAATTCACATTGGCAATAAACGTATCCAATCATTTGACACTTAAACCAATACTGACAATAGATGTTCCATTTGCATTCATAGTAACATTGGCATAAGCAAAAAAGAGCTCTATAAGTCAATAAAAAGTGCAGATCAGGATATTCTCAAAAGTGTCCAGAGAATGTGAATAAAGATGCTTTAGTAGGTGGTCCTCATTACGATAAGATAAATCCTTATGTGCATGACACTTTTCACCACACCACTGTGCTCCACATCTAACGGGGTGCCACCACCTATATGTAGGCTCCTCCTATGATTGTGTGTGCATGTTTGGGTTAGCGTGGTTTTTTGCCCACATCTATACCTGATGGACTGTCCTATATGAGGATGCTCCCTTGGGAATTTTTCAATTGCGACATCTCGTACATCCGGTCACACGTAAACTTTTCAGACTTGCAAGCAAAATATAAATTCCCTGCTTCCCTTCTGTACTCCTACATACAATTTAAACATTTCTTCCACTCTAACTGCACCTCACTCTTAATAGAGAAACCTACCGATTTTGAAATCCTGTGTGCCAACGGTCCCTATGAAACCAAACAGATCTCTTCTATATACAAAATTTTGCATGAAACCCCACCTTTAAAGGAACTCGCACATAATTACATGAAAATATGGTCTCACATACTGCAACGACTAATCTCTATATTAAATTGGGGGAAAATTTGGGAATCTACGTCAAAAATTTAACGTTGTGCAGTACAGAGGGAAACTGCCATTAAGATCTTGATGTTCTGGTACAGGACCCTGGACTTGTTGCATGCCCGCAACCCAGCCATTGACATTTATACAGCGATCAGTGCTATAAAAATGCACAGATTACTGTGTAAATGTCACTGGCAGGGAAGGGGTTAACACTAGGGGGCGATCAAGGGGTTAAATGTGTTCCCTTGTGAGTGTTTCTTACTGTAGGGGATGGGACTGACTGGGGAGGAGACATATCGCTGTTTGCAATTACTACAAACAGCAGATCTGTCTCTTCTCTCTTGTCAGAAGAGGGTTTGTGTGTTTACACACACAAATCCCCGTTCTGTCTCTGGTCCCTGAGATCGTTGCTGGCCACCCTATGGCTCATAAAGGAGCCGACGTACTCATACTGCGATTTGTGGGAAATTAATTAATCTCAAAGGTGTTCAGTAGGATTTAAGCCTTTTATTGCCAAAAGCTTGAAAGCGCAAATGTCTAAAGCATTAAAGCACCCTTTACTGAATACATCTGAACTCAATCATTTGAATGGGTGTCCACATTCTTTTAGCCATATGTGTGTTTTATGGTTGATTTAGTATTTACTGGTAAAAGTTACCTAGATTACCTCTGGAAGGAGGATTAGCTATAAATGGTCGGAGACCTAAGGCAACCATATACATGACAAATTCTCATGTTAAGCCCGCAGCGTTGGAGGAATCTACCCTACCTGCTATAGTATTCTGACAGAGGCTGCCCCTCCAACCATCAGAAAACCAAAACATTAACTGCATTTGATTTGCTGCAATCACTGTTCAGTCCAGAATTTTCTGCCCTGCTCCTCGATTTTCAGATTGAAATTTGTTAACCTGCATGGTCCTGACCACCCAAGGGGGGGATTGATTTTTTCCAATTTAGTAGGAATTGTCTAAAATATGAGCTAGGTATAATCAGGATTGGTGGTGGCCAAAACTAAGGACCACAAAATCATCTTCTTCTTCTCTTCTTTTGGACCATAAGAAAATTAGCTTATGTTAACTAATTTGACTAATTATATCACATAGTGAACTTCATTGTAAGAGTATATTTCGCTATCAAGAAATAAAGAATTATTTGTATCCATTTTGCACTAAATATCTAAATGTCTAAGACATTTCTATTTGTATTCTGGTGTACATGTGTATTTCTAATATACGTTTGCTCAAGCTGCATTCTATCTTTCACAATTTGCCCATGGGTATTATTCTTTCAACATCATTCTTAGTAAGACTAACAATATATGAAACACTTGTTGTTAGAAAAAATGATACTGAGTAGCATTATCAGTTTGCTGGATCATATTGAATTTTTTTTCCACTACATTATTAAAGCGGAGTTCCACCCAAAAATGGAACTTCTGCTTTAAGTACCCCTCGCCCCCTTACATGCCACATTTGGCATGCCATTTTTTTTGGGGGGGGGGGGCTTTGTTAGGAGGGGGAGTTCCTGTCCCACTTCCTTCTATCGCCCAGGGACCGCCAAGGCGACTCCTCCTTTCGCCTTAGGCGGCCCCTCCCTCTACGCGATCTCCTGGGACACGTGACAGGTCCCAGGAGATTGCCTGTCCACTACGGGAGCGAAGCGCGACTCGCACATGCGCCGTGCGTGCCCGGCCGTGAAGCCAAAAGCTGTCACGTCCGGGTGCCCAGAGTGGCAATGCAGGCTCCGGCGGAGAGGAGGGGAAGAGGAGCGCCGCTCCGTTCGGCCGCATTGCTGGACCATGGAACAGGTAAGTGTCTGTTTATTAAAAGTCAGCAACTACACTTTTTGTAGCTGCTGACTTTTAATAAATAAAAAAAAAAAGCCTGGCCACAACGCAAACAGTAATACAAGCATATATCATTTATTAAAAGCATAAAAGCACACTTACGTATGGGTAAGCGAAGGGCAGCGTCTGCATAACTGCTAACTGGATCAATGTGGCAATTAAGGATGGGCCCGGTGTTCGATTCGAACCCATGTTCGAATCGAGCACTGGGCGTTCGCTCGCTCGGCGAGCCCAGAACTATTGGGGCCGCTCACATAAAATTCGTGTGATGCGAGCGGCCCCGCAATGCATTGCGGCCCGCGCAGTGCAATGCTGGCTGACGATTGGCCAAGCATGCACTGTGACCCCGCATGCTTGGCCAATCACAGCGCCGGCAGCGAGGAGAGCCATAATTGGCTACAGGCAGGATGCTGTAGCCAATTATAGCTCAGGGGCTTTAGTACACGCCCCACGGTATTCTGTTTCAGTCAGTGTCAGCGTGTCAGTGTGTTGCTGACTGCTGACAAGATATGCTTTATTTCTGGGGATATGTGTGTGCATGCTGTTAGAACAGCATTGCAGTATCACATCTGGGGGGGGTGTCTATAGGTGGCCTGTGAAGGGGGGCAGGTTTCCTGTGCTTAGAAATTTCCCTGCAAAAAAGTGTCATTTTTGCAGGAAAAAAGCTATTTAAAAGCACTCGCGGCTAATGAATTGATGGCTCCTGTAACACAGAGAACTGTCATTCATTGATAAAAAAACAAAAAAAAAAAGCGTAGGGGTCCCCCCTAATTCAATAACCAGGCCCTTCAGGTCTGGGATGGATATTAAGGGGAACCCCAGCCCAAAAAAAAAAAAAATGGCGTAGGGTCCCCCTCAAAATCCATACCAGACCCTTGAGGTCTGGGATGGATTTTAAGGGGAACCCTAGCCAAAAAAAATGGCGTGGGGTCCCCCTCAAAATCCATACCAGACCCTTATCCGAGCATGCAACCTGGCAGGCCGCAGGAAAAGAGGGGGGGACGAGAGCGGCCCCCCCTCCCGCCTGAACCGTACCAGGCCACATGCCCTTAACATTGGGAGGATGCTAAGACCCCCAAAGCACCTTGTCCCCATGTTGATGAGGACAAGGGCCTCTTCCCCACAACCGTGCCCGGTGGTTGTGGGGGTCTGCGGGCGGGGGGCTTATCGGAATCTGGAAGCCCCCTTTAACAAGGGGACCCCCAGATCCCGGCCCTCCCCGTGTGAAATGGTAAGGGGGTACAAAAGTACCCCTACCATTTCACCAAAAAAGTGGCAAAAATTGTAAAAATGACAGGAGACAGTCTTTGACAATTCCTTTATTAAAATCTTCTTTCTTCTTTCTTCATCCTTCGGTTTCTTCATCTACTCCTTCCGTCTTCTCCTTCCGTCATCTTCTTCCATCTTCTTCTTCCATTTTCTTCTTCCTCCGATCCGCTTCTTCTTGCGCTGGTCTTCTCGTCCTTCTCATCCGGCATCTTCTTCCGTCGGCGTCGGTGTCGGTGTCTCTGTCTCTTCTTGGGCCGCTCCGCGCAATGGGGAATTCCATGATGGCTTTCCCCATGACGTCAGAGGGGGGCGGGGTCACCAGGTGCCCTCCGTTTTAAAAGACCTGTCAGACGGAGCGGAGCCTCACACAGCGGGAGCCTCCCATTGCGCGGAGCGGCCCAAGAAGACACCGACACCGACGCCGAGGGAAGAAGATGCCGGACGAGAAGGACGAGAAGACCAGCGCAAGAAGAAGCGGATCGGAGGAAGAAGAAAATGGAAGAAGAAGATGGAAGAAGATGACGGAAGGAGAAGATGAAGAAACCGAAGGAAGAAGAAAGAAGAAAGAAGATTTTAATAAAGGAATTGTCAAAGACCGTCTCCTGTCATTTTTACAAAGTACCCCCTTACCATTTCACACAGGGGGGGGGGGGATCTGGGGGTCCCCTTGTTAAAGGGGGCTTTCAGATTCCGATAAGCCCCCCGCCCGCAGACCCCCACAACCACCGGGCACGGTTGTGGGGAAGAGGCCCTTGTCCTCATCAACATGGGGACAAGGTGCTTTGGGGGTCTTAGGCCCCCAAAGCATCCTCCCAATGTTGAGGGCATGTGGCCTGGTACGGTTCAGGTGGGAGGGGGGGCCGCTCTCGTTCCCCCCCCCTCTTTTCCTGCGGCCTGCCAGGTTGCGTGCTCGGATAAGGGTCTGGTATGGATTTTGAGGGGGACCCTACGCCATTTTTTTTTGGGCTAGGGTTCCCCTTAAAATCCATACCAGACCTCAAGGGTCTGGTATGGATTTTGAGGGGGACCCTACGCCATTTTTTTTTGGCTGGGGTTCCCCTTAATATCCATCCCAGACCTGAAGGGCCTGGTTATTGAATTTGGGGGGACCCCTACGCTTTTTTTTTTTCATTTTTTTTATTTTTTATCAATGACTTTTTTTTTATGAATGAGTTTCAATGAATGACTGTTCTCTGTATTACGGGAGCCGTCAATACACATTAGCCGCGAGTGATTTTAAATAGCTTTTTTACTTTCAAAAATGACACTTTGCGCAGAGACAGTTCTAAACACGGGAAACATGCGCCCCTTTACAGGCATACTATAGACACCCCCCAGGTACGAAATTTAAAGGAATATTACACTTTTATTGTTTCAATTTAAGCATTATTAAAATCACTGCTCCTGAAAAAACGGACGTTTTTAAAACTTCTTTTTGCATTGATACATGTCCCCTGGGGCAGGACCCAGGTCCCCAAACACTTTTTATGACATTAACATGCATATTAGCCTTTAAAATTAGCACTTTTAATTTAAAGCGTTCGCATCCATTATAACTAATAGCGTTCTAAAGCTCGCACGGACTGGTGTTTGGCTCATCCCTAGTGGCAACCATTGAGGGTGAAAGTGTGTGTGTACAACGTGTTTCAGAGGACCTACCTCCTTTTTCAAGCATGCCACATCCTGAAATGGAGATGACTTTTATAACGGTGGCTGGAAGCTGGTAATGCAGGTGGGAGAGTGAATTGATTATGAGAGATTAAAAAGGTTCAATCAACTGTCAGGAGAGGGGAATTAGTGTGTGACAGTTAAAAAGCCCATAGTTAAAAACCAAAAAAACAAAGAGAGTACAAAAACACAACTAAAACTCAGCTTATCTAAGACAACCTGAAACAACTGAAACAGGAGAAGATAATTGGAAACAGTGGGGAAAATGTTTGTTACACCTGATTAGATAAGCCCATGGGAGATCTAAAAACAAATGCCATTTGGAGTGATGAGACCAAAATTGAGCATTTTGGCTACAACCATAAACGCTACATTTGGAAAGGAGTCAACAAGGCCTATGATTAAAGGTACGGAGGTGGATCGCTGATGTTTTGGGGATGTGTGAGCTACAAAGGCACAGGAAATTTGGTCAAAATTGTTGGCAAGACGAATGCAATATTTTATCAAAAAATACTGGAGGAACATTTTAATTCATCAGCCAGGAAGCTGTGCATGGGACATACTTGGACATTCCAAGATGACAATGATCCAAAACACAAGGACAAGTCGACCTGTCATTGGCTACAGCAGAATAATGTGAAGGTCCTGGAGTCGCTATTAGGGATGGGCTGAACTGACCCCTGTTCGGTTTGCACCAGAACATTCAAACTCTGCGAAAGTTCGGACCCGAATAACGAACCCCATTGAAGTCAATGGGACCCGAACATCAAAAATCAAAAGTGCCCATTTTGAAGGCTTATATGAAAGTAATTGGGTATACTGTACAATGGTTATAGGGGTCCGGGTCCTGCCCTGTGGGACATGTATCAATAAAAAAAAAGTTTGTGAAAAACTTAATTTTTAAATCCCCTTAGTCTACCTGTAAAGTGGCAGATCTGTACCATGTCTAAAATCTGCTGCAGCAATTATTTCATTTATAAAGCCAAACAAAATGACATTTTCCCTGCAAGCTGCCTTTATTTTGCTCAGCAACAGCTGGGGAGCCAGTGTGTATGATGAGTCCACAATGTAGTGCACTGGGAACAAGATTAGCGATTTTTTGAATACATTCTGGTGTCACTTTGACTTTGGATAGAAGTAACGGGTGCATAAAAATTGGTCTTTGGCACCTTCCCACCGTAATCCTATAGAGGTAATCTTGATGAAAGCAAGAATTGGCCTTGCTGTAAAAAACTGCAATGATATGCACCTGTCAAACAGGTCTTTGGGCGTCGGGGGCGCCTTCCCACCGTCACCCTATAGAGCAGTGATGGCGAACCTTGGCACCCCAGATGTTTTGAAACTACATTTCCCATGATGCACATGCACTCTGCAGTGTCGTTGAGCATCATGGGAAATGTAGTTCCAAAACATCTGGAGTGCCAAGGTTCGCCATCACTTCTATAGAGGTACTCTTGATGAAAGCAAGAATTGGCCTTGCTGTAAAAAAATTGCAATGATATGCACCTGTCAAACAGGTACAGAAAAATCGTTTTTTGGGTGTCGGTGGCGCCTTCCCACCATAACCCTATAGAGGTACTCTTGATGAAAGCAAGAATTGACCTTGCTGTAAAAAATTGCAATGATATTAACCTGTCAAACAGGTGCAGAAAAATTACTCTTTGGGTGTCGAGGGCGCCTTCCCACCGTAACCCTATAGAGGTACTCTTGATGAAAGCCAGAATTGACCTTGCTGTAAAAAATTGCAATGATATTAACCTGTCAAACAGGTGAAGAAAAATTACTCTTTGGGTGTCAAGGGTGCCGTCCCACCGTAACCCTATAGAGGTACTCTTGATGAAAGCCAGAATTGGCCTTGCTGTAAAAAATTGCAATGATATTAACCTGTCAAACAGGTGCAGAAAAATGACTCTTTGGGTGTTGAGGGTGCCTTCACACCGTAACCCTATAGAGGTACTCTTGATGAAAGCCAGAATTGGCCTTGCTGTAAAAAATTGCAATGATATGCACCTGTCAAACTGTCAAAATTGGTCTTTGGGTGTTAATTGTGCCCATGAAACCTATACCAAAAACATTCTTCCAGATGAAATGATTGAATACCCTCAAAGCTAAGCAGCCTCGAAGTCCTACAGAGATTCCACATCCCAAAAAGACTTAATCAGTGACATCGGCATCAGGGGCTTCATAGCTGGTAATCCAGGATGGATTCATTTTTATAAAAGTCAAATGGGCCACGGAGTCTGCGGACAGACGTGCTCTATGATCAGTAACAAAACTTTCTGCAGCACTGAATGCCAGTTCTGAAAGCACGCTGGATGCAGGGCAGCCCAACAACTCAATAGCATACTGGGCCAGTTCTGGCCAGTGGTCTATTCTCATGACGTAATAAGTCAGTGGATCATCAGCTAGAAAGCTCTCCATCTCTGTTTTGGCCCCAAGGTAGCCGTCCACCATCTGATATTTTACTGTCATTTGAGGTACCATTAGCTTATTTAAACACTCATGCATCTTATTTATGTCTAATACTGCTATATTTTAGTATTGCCATCTTTTATTATTTACTGTTCGGTATACAGCCCTCTATCATAGGAAGATAGACAATATATTGAAGATATTTATTGTGCAAGGGATCTCTACTAACCCTCACATTTACCAGCAAGCAGCAACTCTGCCCACTCCCTTGGGGTACAGCGCAGCACCATTCCCACTCACATATATCTTTTCTGGTAGGTACGGTTTGACCTACATTCGGTGCTTGCAGCAGTTCCCCCACTTTCTATTCCCAACCTATACACCCCCCCCCCCTCCTCTTCCCTCCCCTTTCCCTCTCCACAGTAGCGCAGGAATACTCCATTACATGCCTCCAACTCTCCTCTCTTGACCAACAGAAGACTCAAAACTAAGTTTTTCACTACACTGTAACCTACTGGAGTCAGGAAAAATGTTCAATATAATCCTCTTTAACGTGTCCTCAAGAGATTTTATCTTCTGCTCTCTCTGTGGGGACAGGAGGAGTTCTGAGACTTTCCCCTTATAAAGGTGTTCAAGGAGGGTTGCCAACCAGTATTCATTCGTCTCCTTTATGCCACGTATTCTTGGGTCCTTTCACAGGCTTTGAAGCATGAGGTTGCCCATGCACCTCAAATCTGCTGAGGCTTGAAAAGCAGACTCTTTGGGGTCACTCAGGATGACAGCATCTGGAATTTCCTCCTCCCAGCTATGTACTACTCCCAAGGGTCCTGGGGTTGGAAAGTCATCGATTACAGATTGATGCATGTCTTCCTCTTCTTCAAAGCCTATGAAAGTGCCAGAATCCTCCTCCTCATCCTCTTCCCCTCTCTCCTCCTGTGTGTTCTGTGCCATAGGATTTATGGTGTCTGGATAAAGTGGGCCTTGAGAGGAAAGGAAGTCCTACTCTTCCTCCTGCTGCTCTGCCTCCAGTGCCCTGTCCATAATGCCATACAGAGTCTGCTCCAGCAGGAACACAACAGGGATTGGGTCACTGATGCATGCACTGTCACTGCTCACCATCCTTGTGGCCTCTGGGAATAGCCCTTTAAACACTTAGGGGGGACCTGATGTTCATAGGACAAATCTGCAGAGGAGGGGGTAGAGCTCACAGGTCTGGCATCATTACCACCAGCTGTATGGAGACATGGGGGTACAACCGAGCCCTGTCCTGCATCCTTTCGAGTTGCAAGCAGCATTACCCAGTGTGCTGTGAACAAAATATATTGTCCCTGCCCATGCTTGCTCGACCACGTGTCAGCAGTAAGGTGGATTTTACGGCTGACTGCTTTGCCCAACGATGCTAGAACATTCCCTTCCACGTGATGGTAGATAGATGGAACGGCCTTACATGGAAGTAGTAGTGACTGGGAGCCTGACATTGTGTTACAGCAGATTGTGTGAATTCACAGAAGGGGGCAGAATCCACAAGGCTAAAAGGCAGAAGTTGGAGAGCCAACAGCTTTGACAAGCTTGCATTTAGACGCTGGGCATATGGGTGGCAGGGACTGCGTTTTTTTTTTTTTTTTCGCTGCAGCAGATGGGGCAGAGAAATTAGATGGCTACAGTCTACAGCTAGTGGTGTGCTGCTGACAGATGTGATGCTAGAACCTTGGACACCCTGTGCTATACCATCATCCCTGTCAGTGGAGGCTGCTAAAAGGTAATGACTTGGTATCGCAGGGGCAGACTGAAGTGGGTAAGGAGGAAGGACAAATTTGTGCGGCTTTTAGGTGCTCTGGCCAATGGGTGGTTGGACGTTAAATGTCTTGTTAAGCATGTGGTACCCAAACGGTTGGTGTTTTTGCCACGTTTGATGTGCCTGAGACACAGTTTGCAGATAACAACAGTGTGATCTGCTGCAGATATGCTGAAAAAGGCCCAGACAGCTGAGCTTTGGGGAGTGGGAAGGGAGGTAACAGATGCAGAATGTGATGGAATAGGATGGCTGTCCTCTACTCTTTCTTGATGTCGGCCTTCGTGGGGTGGTGCCACCTTACCTTCAGTTTCCTCTTCCGCTCTATCTGGCACCCAAGTCTCATCAGTGACCTCATGAGCATCATCATCATTTCCATCTCCTCCATCTTCATCATTAGCACTGGAGACAAATTGGCAATACGCTGCAGCTTGGGGAATATGAATGCCAATTTGTCTACCAGTGTTCCGCCCTCTCTCTAGGCTCATGTTCCTATCATCCTCAACCTCAGAACCAACATCTGAATCCAATTATGGCTGGGCATCATGAAGGCGCAAGTGGCAGATGCTGTGGTCAAATAACTCAGCTGACTTCTCAATGGCTGATGTTGGGGCTATGACAGGAATAGATGTGGACAAGGAGGCAGGTTTTTCCACTCTGCCAAATGCAGGGGACTGCACACTTGTCTCTGCTTGCGTGACAGAGGATGAGGAGGATGAGGAAGGTTAAGTAAGCCAGTCCACCACCTCCTCTGCATGCTGTGGCTGGATAGCAGGGGCAAACTCACTAAACAGAGGAAATGATGCCCTGCCTGAAGACTGACTACAACATCCACTTTTGCCTGTGGACACATTTGTTGCTGGCCCCCTTACAGTGCCAAGGGAATGTCTGCCTCTCCTTATTGTCCTCCCACACATTATTGGGAGGGAGGGGGCGGTGCTTATAAGCAAATGTAAAGAAGAATTTGAAATATGTACGTAGATGCACTCTAATCATTGTAAAGAAGTGTTTGGTGCACTTTAATTTGAGTACTCACACTACACATACACAATTCACGTATACACTATAATATACTGCAATATAATGCGACAAATGTACAGTGACACACAGAAATATATGATGTTTAACTGGCAGTAACACACAAAGAACTATATGACGTTAAACTGGCTGTAACACACGCAAAACTATATGGCGTTAAACTGGCAGTAACGCACACAGAAATAAATGGCGTTAAACTGCCAGTAATGCACAAAATTATATGGCATTAAACTGGCAGTAACGCACACAGAACTATATGGCGTTAAACTGGAGGTAACGCACACAAAACGATTTGCTGTTAAACTGGCAGTAACGCACACAGAAGTAAATGACTTTAAACTGGCAGTAACGCGCACAGAAGTAAATCGCGTTAAACTAGCAGTAACACAATCAAATAGACTGTGTTCAACTGTCACTACACTGATGCTATCTGAACTGTCCCTACTCTAGCTATACACTATGTCAAGATTACTGACACGGTCTCACTACACTACAAAGAAACTATCTGAGCTGTCCCTACTCTAGCTGCACACTATGCAAATCTGAATAATGGTCCTCCTCACTACACTCACACTATCCCTAGACTGACACTAAACTAATATTCTACACTGACAATTGAAGCAAAATAGCACAGTATAGCACACTAACTAACTAATAGCACTGAACAGAGCCCTGATCTATCCCTCTCCATGCCAAAAACACACTGAAATTGGCTGCTATTGATGTCCAATCATGACTCTGACAGTGCTCTGTGCCCTGATTGGCTGAAGCTTTCACTGCTTCAGCCAATCGGGGCTTGCAATGCACTGTTCAGCCCCGCAATGCATTGTGGTCAGTTCGGGGGGTTGGGGCGAACAATCGGTCGAAGGACAGTGAACAGTGAAAGTTCGGCCTGAGCTTATCCCTAGTGACCATCTCAGTCTCCTGACCTCAATATCATTAAGCCACTCTGGGGACATCTCAAACATGCAGTTCATGTAAGACAGCCCAAGAATTCACAGGAACTGGAGGCTTTTTGCCAAGAGGAATGGGCAGCGTTACAATCTGAGAAGATAAAGAGCCTCATCAACAAATACCACAAAAGACTTCAAGCTGTCATTGAGTTTAAAGGGGGCAATACACGATATTTATACGGGAAAAGTGTGGCGCTAAATAAAACATGTGAGAACACTCTTTGTGGGCGAGAATGGGAAAATCTAGACCACTATTGAGTGTTCAGGTTTTAATGTGAAAAAGTGAAATGGACGTCAGTCCTTTGTGCACAGCATGAAAAAACGTGTATCATTCAAAGACAGTTATCATCTAGTGCACATTGTGAAATCAACAAGGTCAACCAATCTCCAAGAGAGGAGAGGATGACGCTATCAGTTAGCACGGTGTACTAATCATAAAAATAAGTGATGACAAATATCTATAAAGTGTGAACCGTAATGGTTTCAATGGAGGTCAGGCGCTCTGGGCGAGCGGTAGTGGCGATCACGGCCAACTAGGTATGAGGGTCCACACAGACTAACGAAACAGGGTAAATAAACAATATATGTCAAATATAAAGGTTATAATGGCCCAGATTGGTTAGACATAAAAGTGAAGTGCCTTTCTGTGCAATTAAACCATATTCATAGCGTCATTCAAGGTGATGGAGAAATATGCTGGGTTATGCCAGGAAAGACTTATAATGCCTCAAATCTTGTACTTGAAACTGTGGGCAAACACATCAAGATTGGCATATATGTGTACACTGTCTCATGGGAACTGTTCAGACACTATTTTAAAACATAATGATGTCCATATCATATATGGGTTCAAAACGGTTTAACATAAAGATGCTTGAAAACTGTGTCCTCTAAATGTCGGATTCAGTTGCAAACAGGTAAGTGTAGAAATGAATTCGGTACGCTTACCACATCCGGTGGACCCACTAACCGGTGGTGAGGGGTCAAACGAGCTTTAGACTGTAAGGCTTGAGCCTATACTGGATCGATGTATGAAGTGAAGCTCAGCAGCAGGTGTCACTCTACACTCACCGAACAGCAATGGATCGCCAGGACACAATCAACAGGTAAACTCTCACCGACACGCACAGATCATCACGACATGTGGAGGTATGCGGATAAAGAAAAAAGAGAGGGCCTCCTCATCGCGTAAAAAAGTCCAGGCAAGGACTCAATTTATTACTAAAAAATTTTTTTTGCATTGGCTTCCGGAATACATTTTGATAAAAAATATTTAAAAGCAAAGCAAAAACATGGAAACGCACTAATAGTAGTGTATCTGCAAGGTTCTCCCTACGCGATTCGTCTGATAAAGACTTCAACTGGGACTCCTACACGGTATTAAGAACTGGGTTATGTAAATATTTGATCAGGGTCATTTGGGTAGTTTCTGTTGCCATTATGATTTAAAAAGAGTAAACACAGTTGGTTGATAATAAATGGCTTCAGCCAAACACTAACCATAAATGAAAGAAAAGTTTTTGTGTTATCATTCATATTCTCTGAAAAATGGCCAAGAAATCATAACTTCTGCCAGGGTATGTAAACTTATGAGCACAACTGTATGTAATGAATATACTGTACAGGTCTGTTGGGTAAATTGTAGCATGACACTAAATAGTGAAAATCATGAAGGGATAGTCAGTCATACTATATGACCGTACGAACCTGCAATTTCTCATTCAAACTTTTTGGAGCGAGAGTGTCAAGAGTGAAAAATCCAAAAATTGTTGCATTTGCATAGCTGTTGGAATTTTTTGTCAAAAGAGGGAGAAGAAGGAATCTACTCTATAACCCATATCTTGAGATCTTTGGTGGATTTGTGCTCCACGTCAACCCTTTTGACTAATTATATGACATAGTGAACTTCATTGTAAAAGTATATTTTTCTATCAAGCAATAAGGAATTATTTGTGTCCATTTTGCAGTAGGTTACTCATATCTAAATGGGAAGCAAATAGTACATTTCACAGTGTTCTGGTGTACATGTGTATTTCTACTATAGTTTGCTTAAGCTGTGTTCTACCTTTCACAATTTGCCCACGGGTATAATTCTTTCGACATCATTCTTAGTAAGGCTAACAATATACGGAACACTTGTTGTTAGGAAAAAAAAGGATACTGAGTAGCATTATCAGTTTGCTGCATCATATTGAATTTTTTTTCACTACAATATTAATGGGGAAAAAAACTTCTTTTGTAAAGTTTACCCCGATCATCAGAAAGAGTACAGGAGGCTATTACCACCAAGGAGAAATCTGCTGTCAAGAAATTGCAATAAAGGAGTAAATTGAAAGTAGAACAGAAGAATTGTACAGTTATGCTGTGCCAGTTATCACACTGTTTCTTTACAGCAAGACTGATAAGAATCTACAAGCAAGAAGAGCCCAAGGGACTTCAACATGCCTGGTGAAAATTGGAAATCAATAGGAGTCTATAATCGCAAGCAAACTGCATCATTTTCATTAGGGTGAAAGATGACAGACATCACACTCTTTCTATAGAAATTGTAACACGCAGGGCATTTCAGGAAGCTTGCCACCTCAGTCATCAACAATTCATCACAGCGGCGGAGGAGAAAATACCTGGCTTTTCTATAAAAGCTCCACTGATAAAATCAGCTGCCATGTCACATACCTTCCCTTCCAATGCAGTTCATCTTATGATTATTGATGACTATCAGATTCTAGCTTTGCCAAGATGTTATGAGGGGGAAGGAAAGGACAGATTGAAAATAATGATGAAAATGTATTCAGTCCAAAGCACCAGTGAAAGCATTGGAGATATTGTTTTTCCTTCAATAAAATAGAAACATTTTAATGATGAACTGAAGACTAAAAGGTATTTGTTCGGTTAAAACATGCTTTTCATTTTTTCAATTACTTGTTGACTGTGATTTTTGTGAATTGAAAGGTGGCTTGCTATGAAAGATAGCTTATTCCGTTACAAGTGAAATTTAAAATTTTACATTAAAAGTGACATAGTTATTTAGGTGACTTAATTTGAAGGTGCTCAGAATAAAAAAAAATCCACTTACCCAAAATGTTAACAGCTGGCACCAGCTCCTCCCCTGTTTTTCCTACCCCCCCTCCCCTGGCTGGCCTGTTGAGATGGGACTTGCACACCTAAAACACCATAAACCACCTCTTCCTCCACCACCTATTTTTTTATAATAAGCTTTAGTGGATTTTAAAAACAAAAACAATATAAGCAAAGTAGGTAGGTAGCCAGAGAAGTATAGTCCTCGCTTTATAATTTTACAGTGCAGCAGATAAAGATAACCTTGGTGTATCCTGAATACAACATATAGTATCAAATATAAACGACCAGAGGGAAAGGATTAACCATTTCCCTTAGATTTTACACATGCAAGTATAGCTGGGTGATAGGAAATGGGGTTGTGAGAGCAGTAAAAATGAAGAGGGAGGGCTGGCTAATTTCCGGGTATCTGGGGACCAAGAAAGATGGGAGGTAGGTCCTGACTGAGGGGGTGTGTGAGGGAAAGAAAAGAAGGCAAGGGGTCTAGGGGTACAATAGTAAAGTGGTGATAACATCTAATAGAGTTTACGGAGACGTGGATGTTTGAAATGTCTGGGATAGAATGAAATCTCTGTGGAGAGAGCTCCTCCCCCATCTATCACGTGGGGGGGGTGGAGTCCCCCAGGATCTCACTCCATGGTGGACCATTGTTTTCGGTAGTGTCGATATTCATTATACTGAATCTCGAATCATGTCGAATTAATTTGTTATATCCGCTATAATTTCTTTCGTATTTGTTGAAATTCGATATTTACACACAATGACAATATCTCTTCTCCTCTGCTCAAATACAACACAACACGCTTCTCATTCAGTTCTCAGGAATGCACTTTTCCAGTAATCCAACCTCTAGCACAAAATTAATCAGCTGATTGGTCTGTAAGATTTACTTTGAGTTGACCTTTTGTTTCATTAGATCTTTAACAAACTACCGAATCATGTCAAATTCATTTGTTATATCAGCTATAATTTTTTAATATTAGTTGAAATTCGATATTTATGCATGTATATTGATTCGTGATAATGATTCGTAGTTTGGAAAATCGTTTGTTTATTGAATCTATTAACACACGCAATGACAATATCTCTTCTCCTCTGCTCAAATACAACACAACACGCTTCTCATTCAGTTCTCAGGAATGCACTTTGCCAGTAATCCAATCTCCAGCACAAAATTAACCAGCTGATTGGACTGTTATGCTGCTTACACACGATCAGACTTTCTGGTGGACAATCCGACCGTGTGTGGGGCTCCGGCGGACTTTTTGTTCCCAAAAGTCCGGCGGACTTAGTTTGAAGTTTTGACTTAAAACTGTCTGCCGGACTCGGGAGTCCGGCGGACAATCCCGCCGTCTGTGTGCTAGTCCGCGGGACTTTTGAAACGAACGGACTTGCCGACACACGTCGTAAAGTCCGTTCATTTTGAACGTGACTCCAGTAGACAGGACTAGTGAAGGAAGTCAATGCCGCCGCCTCGATCGGCGACATTGACACCTCGCAATCCCCGTCACCTGGTATGGATTTAAAGGGAAATCCCTACGCTGAAAAAATGGCATGGGGGTTCCCCCCAAATCCATATCAGACCCTTATCCGAGCACACAGCCCGGCCGGTCAGGAAAGGGGGTGGGGACGAGCGAGCGCTCCCCCTCCTGAGCCGTACCAGGCTGCGTGCCCTTAACATGGGGGGTGCCCTGGGGAAAGGGGGGCTCTGCGCCCCCCCACCCCAAAGCACCTTGTCCCCATGTTGATGAGGACAAGGGCCTCTTCCCGACAACCCTGGCCATTAGTTGTCGGGGTCTGCTGGCGGGGGGCTTATAGGAATCCGGGAGCCCCCTTTAATAAGGGGGCCCCCAGATCCCGGCCCCCCACCCTATGTGAATGAGTATTCACCTAAGGGAAAATAGTGTAAATAAAAAAAACAACACAATTTTTTAAAATACTTTATTGCACAGCTCCGGGGGTCTTCTTCCGTATTGGGGGGGTCTTCTCGCCAGACTCCTCCGCTATCATCTGCTAGCTCTTTTACTAGCTGAGGAGCCCGGCTTTCTCCTTCGACGCCGCCGTCGTCTAGGAGTCTTGTTCCGACTTCGGGGATCTTGTCCCGCTCTTCTGTTCTTCTCTCTTCTAGCTCTTTTACTAGCGGTGGCCCGGGCTTCTGTCGCCGTCGCCTTCTGCTTCTGCTTCCTCTTCTTCTGCTTCTTGTTCTTCTTTCTTCTTCCGATGTTGACTTGTCGCTGTCTCCTCTTCTAATGGCTCAGACGTGTTGCGCTGCCAGTTATATAGGGACAAGGGGCGGGTCACCGGCTCATGTCACATGGTGACCCCGCCCCCTTATGATGTCACAGTCCCGGAGGATGCTGGGACTGTGACATCATATGGGGGCGGGGTCAACATGTGACATGAGTCGGTTGCATTAGAAGAGGAGACAGCGACGAGTCAACATCGGAAGAAGAAAGAAGAACAAGAAGCAGAAGAAGAAGAAGCAGAAGCAGAAGGCGACGGCGACAGAAGCCCAGGCCACCGCTAGTAAAAGAGCTGGAAGAAGAAAGCGGAGGCTCGGCAAGAAGAACAGAAGAGCGGGACAAGACCCCCAAAGTCGGAACAAGACTCCCAGACGACGGCGACGGCGGCGGCGGCGATGAAGGAGAAAGCCTCTGCTAGTAAAAGAGCTAGAAGAAGATAGCGGAGGAGTCCGGCGAGAAGACCCCCCAAGACGGAAGAAGACCCCCGGAGCTGTGCAATAAAGTATTTAAAAAAATTCACATAGGGTGGGGGGCCGGGACCTGGGGGCCCCCTTATTAAAGGGGGCTCCCGGAATCCGATAAGCCCCCCGCCCGCAGAACACGACAACCAATGGCCAGGGTTGTTGGGAAGAGGCCCTTATCCTCATCAACATGGGGACAAGGTGCTTTGGGGTGGGGGGCCGCAGGGCCCCCCTTTCCCTAGGGCATCCCCCATGTTGAGGGCACGCAGCCTGGTACGGCTCAGGAGGGGGGGCGCTCGCTCGTCCCCACCCCCTTTCCTGACCGGTCGGGCTGCATGCTCGGATAAGGGTCTGATATGGATTCGGGGGGAACCCCACGCCGTTTTTCCGTCGTAGGGATTCCCCTTTAAATCCATACCAGGTGACGGGGCTAGCGAGGTGTCAATGTCGCCGATCGAGGCAGCGGCATTCACTTCCTTCACTAGTCCCATCTACCTGGAGTCAAGTTCTAAATGAATGGACTTTTCTCCGTGTGTGGGGCAAGTCCGTTCATTTCAAAAGTCCCGCGGACTTCCGCCAAAACTCTGGTGGATTGTCCGCCGGAAAAGTCCGGGCGTGTGTGGGCAAGTCCACATGTTCGGAAAGTCCGGCGGATTGTCCGGCAGACTAGATCCGCCAGACAGTCCGGCCGAAAAGTCCGATCGTGTGTACGTGGCTTTAGATTTACTTTGAGTTGACCTTTTGTTTCATTAGATCTTTAACGAATTACCGAATCATGTCAAATGAATTTGTTATATTCGCTATAATTTCTTTCGTATTAGTTGAAATTCATTATTTCTTTATTCGGATGCATCCGAATGTCCGAAAGATGCAAAATTTGGCCGAATTTCGATTCGTTACGAAAGGTATTGGTCATGTTTACTATCTATGACAATGGAAATGACTTCCAAGTTTCGAGCTAAGTTTTTAATAACAGTCAGGAAGGGTAAGAGGTTTAAAACAAAATAGCTACATTATTTGATATGTGTATTCCCAGGTATTACATTTTTGTAGTATTTTGAACAGCAGCTGGTGCAGGGTCAAGTGGCAGAGTTTGCAATTTTCCCTGGTTTATTTTAAGACTGGAGAAAATGGAAAAACCATCTACTGTGGAGAAGACAGGCCTCAAACACGGGCCTGGATTCTGGAGGAAAGGGAGCATATTGTCTGCATATAATGCAACTTTCTCATCCAGTTTTATATCTGGAGACCCCTCATCTGAGGACTGGATCAGAGCGCTACTACATTAAGACCAAAATAATGGGTGACAGGAAGCACCTCTGATGCGTACCTCTTCTCACCGCCAATAGTTCTGAGACCATATGTCTTTTTAATGGAGGTCTGCGGGCTCCAGTATAGAAGATCAATCCACTTTATGAATGAGGGACCAAAGCCAGACGACCAAGTCAAGTGCTCTCACAATGTCAAATGTCACTACTTCCGTACTTCCAGCATTAGCACACAAGAGCTGTATATTAGTCAGGAGGATTCTAATGTTCACGCCTGTGGATTTTTTAGGAAATAAATTTAATTTTATCAGTATCCAGGAGGCTTTCATTTATTTTAGACAAATGTATTGACAATTTTTTTGTAAGAATTTTAGATTCATATTGAAAAATTAGATTGGTCTATATGAGCTTCATTTTAATAGTTTATGAATTAGGACCACATGCACCTGATATATATATGAAGGAAGAACTCCCTGTTCATGATACTGCATATAAGGGTCACAAATTGTTGGGAAAGTACTTCACAATATAATTTTTACTGTTTAGATCAGAGTCCAACAAAGCCAGACGTTTTGCCAATTTGATTCATCTAACGAGACAGCAGCATCTAACAATATTCCATCAGTTTGAGAGAGCTGAAAATGGAAATTTTGTCTATCTGTTTACCACAGATTAGATTGATTGTTTGTTGTAATGGGGCATAAATGCTTTGAAAATACTCAAAGAAAGTCTGCGGAATTGGTTTGAACCCCTCTGCCTCTGCTCCTAAAGCCCAGAATGTTGGCTCATGTAGAGGGGTCTGCTGTCACATTTGCTAAAAACTTTCCTTTCTGTCGTCCTCGTCAAACAAAATCTCCCTTTGTTTCAGATGGGAGCACTGGACACAGACACTGGAGTATGTCTCTGTGGATTTGACTAGGTTCAGTGAAATGTTGGATGCAGGGGTCTTCTATAAACCATTGTTTGGTCTGCTGTAATGAGTATTTAATGTTCTGGAGAGTGCTATTGCAGCCAGGTCTAACATTTATGATCATTGAGATATACTCACCCCAGACAGAGGACTTGAAGGTTTCCTATTCCATTCCATGTGCCTTCTGATTTCCCAATTGAATGAATTTCCCAATATGAAACCAAGTGAGATTTAATTTGTTTCTCCATGATTTAATCACAGCCAGGTTGGAGTCACCAAGGGAGATAGAATATTTGTTACTAATGAGCACTGTTATCTGTAGAGGGGTATGATCTGAAACACCTCATGGGAGGTATGTCACTGTAATCAACTGCAAGAGAATACAGGGTCATCCAAACAAATTTGTGCATGCAGCAATAACAGGAGTAAAGTTTAAGAGCTGAGTCTTTTCCACCACTAAATGTCTGTCAAACTCAAGATGTCTACCCAGGATTGTAGTCCTTGTAGAGAAGCGTTATATAGTGTCTATTATGCTTTTGAAAACTCCAGGAGGTATAGGAGCACTTTATCATATAAGGTGTGCAAAATATTTGAATTGCTGACCAAGTTCACCTGTCCTCTAGTATAATCAGAACAGGGTGCATAAGGCACCCAATGTAACCAGGGCTTTTTCAAGGCTAACACTTTACTGATGGTGAGATGAGTCTCCTGGAGAAGTTTCAGGTGAGTCTTGCACTGTTTAAAATATAAAAATACTAATGATATCTTAATTTTGGAGTTAGGACCCCTGGCTTTCAAAGTCAACAGTCTGAGGTCATTTACTATAACAAAGTGATGTGAATGGGATGAGGCATCTCCCCTTAGGCACAGGTGCCCCCTCGAGAGCAAAGTCCTCACCTTCTCTGGCAGCTTAACAAACCACCTGTAACATTCTATACAGCACTAACAGAAAGAACAAACCCTTGAACTCCCTGCTCTGACAGACCATGTTAGTAGAATCTGGAGATCAGCCAGGTCTAGAATCCCCATCTGACAGTAAAATGGACCAAGCAGGGATGAGTCATTGTTGGTGGGATGCTGGCCGATGTAGCTGTCACAATATTTCACTTTGCTGCAGCCGTAGGTCTAGTCTGAGACAGAATAAGGAATCAAGTAAATCACAACAAATGTATGTGTTAAATATGACATAAAAATGGCCACTGCATGTGGTAATTAACAAATATTTTTTAGTGAATTGACTGCTTCTGAGATACATTTGCATTGTTAATTTTGTTTGTTTAAAAACAATTTTATTGAGATCAAAACAAAGGAAAAATAAACAATAAGCTGCTCAGTAGAATGATGAATTGGCAAGACCTGCTATCAAATGCACAGGGTAAAAGTACAAACAAAACACATCACCAGACCAGATATGCATATCAGGCAGTACAAAAAATATAAATTAGCATTCTATGTGCCACAGAAAAATGGCATAACAAACCGGAAAAAAAAGTAAGAAATAATTGGCTAATAACATATCCAACTAGCTAAGAAACTTTAAGGGAGTTAGAACAAAGTAAACGCATCAAAAACATAAAGTCTGGTTTAAATAGCCATCCAAAGACAAATAAAAAGGATACAGGAGTATATTAATAAGAGGACCAATAATCCCACTTCCTTTCAAAAACTGGCTTTGTATCATGAATTTTATGGTGTATACTTTCCATAATTTTAATAGATTCCATTTATGCATACACTTGGGACCATGTTACAGAATCAAAGCACCAGTAAAGGGCAATAACCCACTGAATAGTGCTAACTAGGGAGTGCAGTAACCTTTCACAGGCAGAAAGTGCATCTGGGATACAAACAAAAGGCGTGTGCATGGCATTGTCATAGTAAGTTGAGAGCCTATAATGTGGGCTGTTTTATGAGCAGCCTGTTTCTACAAAGCATGTAATACTTTAGAGCTAAGGGAGGAAAATTTTAAAGCAGATTTACCTCCCCGTTGAATAATCAAGGGGACGTTTTCAGGAAGGTTAAGACTGTTAAGATAGCTGTATATTGAATAGATCATACATCTGCCTCCAGGGGAAGAGACGCATACCTGCTCAAAACCTGAAGGGGGTTTCGTAGGGGTCAGTGCTTCTGAGTGGGGGAGGTTATGTAATTGCTGAAGTTTGGAAAAAGAACAACACTAAGCATCCACTATTAGTGAGCATAGAGAAACCAAGTTATGGTCCATCTAGAGAGAAAAATTTGATTTGAAAATGAATGTCGGTAGAAATTTTGGCTTCATTCAAAAATAAGGCTAAAGGTGGAACCGAAGAGGTCAATGTATATCTCATACTGTATAAAATCTATAGATGTAGAGATTTGCTTATTGAGTTCAGGGGAGATACATTTCTGTAACGAATAGATTTGGACAAGAGTAAGCCAGGCAAATGAAAGAGATAAATAGAGGATGTTTCCAATTTGAGCTAAGGTATTTCTATATGCAAATCATGCCATTGTGAAAATATAGCCACTATATATTAGTGCCACAGGTTGGGTAAACCCTGTTTGAGCTTGAGGTCTATATAGCAACAATTTCCCAAATCTGGGCCTCTTACCTATCCAGATAAAGTTATTAACTGCAGACCGACTAGTCTTAACAGTCGATTTAAAAATGTAGATTGGCGTTGGTCTATATAAAAAGAACAATAGACATTCTATTTACCATAACTCTAACCAAAAGCGAGATACAATATAAGGACCATGTCTTCAGGTAGTTCTTGATGCAAGAAAATACTGCTTGGTAGTTAGAGTAGTACAAACAGATGGGATAAGTTGAATACCCAACTATAAAAGTGCTTTCTCACACCAAGAAAATATGAAATTACTCCAATTAATACCAGTAGTAGAGTGTTGTAGCTTGATCGGTAGAGCAGCACATTTCAAAAGCCAGAAAGGTCCTGAAAAGTCCTCAAATCAGAGAAAAATATAGAAAGTGAGACTGCTGGGTTAGTAAGAAATAATAAAACATTGTCAGCATACATACTGGGTTTAAATTCACAATTACCTTTGAAATAGCCTTTAATATTCAATTAAGATTAATTGCACAAGCTAACATCTCTATGGCATCTCACGTCTCAAAGAGAAAAAAAAAAAAACAGAATTGCGACCCAGAAGTTTAACTCTTGTACATGGAGCATGATACAGAGCCTGAAACCCATGCACAAAATATTTTCCAAAGCCACATTTAGATAAGAGACAGTAAATATAGGGCCAAGTTACACTATCAAACACCTTGTGTATATCAAGGTTTAAAGGAAGTACTGAGCAAGAAAATGTAGTTGCATCTTGGATAATATTAGTAGCTAAACAAATATTGTCTGTAATCTGTCTAGAAAGTATAAAGCCTGCTCGGTCCAGGGATATGAGGGAAGTAATGGCCAACGCTAATCTATTTGCCAACAGTCTGCCAAAGATTTTTAGGTTGTTGTTTATAACTGAAATCAGGTGATGCTTTTGTGGTAAAGTGTGGTCCTTATTGGGATTGGGAATAAGAGACATGTTGGCTAACAACATATCTACAGGAAATACATTCCCTTTAAAGATGTAATTAAACCATTTGGTCAGCTTAGGAATCAAAATTGGGGAAAATTTCTTATAATAGGACACAGAGTATCTGGAGCCTTTGAAGGTTTAGAAATGTAATGATTTCCGGTATCTCTAGATCAGTGCATGGGTCATTCAGGGTCTGTACCTGCTGTGCCGAAAACAAAGGAAGAGCCGTTCCATCCAGTCTATGGAATAAGGCATAGATGGAGACAAGGGGGAGAAAAGTAAATACTAATAAAAGGTGGCAAATATTGCCACAACACCACTTTTGAAGTTCATAAACATGTGAAGGTTTGATAGAGTGATTAGACTTCCTGGCAAACATGGCAGAAGCAGAGCTGATGCAGTATGTAATAAAAATGTAGCTTTGGACCACTTCAAAGCCTTCTCTGTATTCTCTCAGAGTAAGGTATCTAGAGCCACTCTTTTTTTTTTGATTTATCTGTTTTAGCTGTGGATGTTATGGTTTAACCAAGACTGTAGTAAGTAAGCCAATCTCAGAAGGTTTAGCTCTATTCCTAGCTGCAGTGATACCTATAAAATGCCCCCTCATAACAGCCTTACAGACTAACCATAAGGTGGAGCCAACAAGATCATCAGCATCATTAAGTCAAAAATACTCCTCCAGTCTATCAGATAGAATTATTCGGTCTCCAAGTAAAGGAAGTAGTAGAAAGACCAACACTTGATATCTATCTAAGACCTCAAAAACATTTTTTAAAGGGGCTCATTATGGGAGTACACATTAGCTATGGTCAGTGCCCGGCCCTTAGTGTTGGGCGAGCGGTTAGGATCGAGCAAAAGGTTGGCCCGAACATCGCTCATTGGCCACTGCTGGCCACTGCGTCCTTAACAACAGATGAGTCATCAGCTGTCAATGGGCTTCTCCACTGACAGCTGAATGAAAAAAAATAAACATTTCTGGCAATAGATAAATGTGAAAAAAACGGCGCGTGGGTCCCCCAATCTTTACCAGGCCCTTTGGGTTTGGTATGGATTTTAAGGGAAACCCCACGCCAATTTTTTTTTTTTTTAAGTTGTGGGGTCCCCCCAAAATCCATAACAGACCCTTAAGTCTGGTATGGCTTGTGAGGGAAACCCCCACGACAAATTTGTTTTTAAAAATTGCCTGGGGTCCCCCCCCAAAATTCATACCAGACCCTTATCCGAGCATGCAGCCTGGCAGACCAGGAAAGGAGGGGACATTCGAGCGCTCCCCCTCCTAAACCATACCAGGCCACGTGCCCTCAACATGGGGACAAGGTGCTTTGGGGTGGGGAGGCAGAGCCAGAGGTATGGTTTAGGAGGGGGGCACTCGCCCACCCCCCTTTTCCTGGTCTGCCAGGCTGCATGCTCGAATATGGGTCTAGTATGGATTATAGGGGGGCCCTGCCGTTTTGTTTTTTTAAAACATTTGTGTATTGCCGGAAATTACTTTAAAAATCTATTTAAATTTAAATTTTTTTCTTTATATATGTCAGGTTTTCTGCAGCAAGTTCTATACATGGCACAGATGTGCCACTTTACAGGTAGACTACACCCAGGCACTATATTTGAAGGATTTTTTTATTTTTATTGTTTCACTTTAAGAATCGTTAAAATCACTGCTCCTGTAAAAACTATATAAAAAAAAATTGCATTAATACAGGTCTCCCAGGGCAGTACCCAGGCCACCATACCCTTTTTATGGCCAATGAATTGCATATAAGCCTTCAAACTGGGAACTTTAGATTTTTCAAGTTCAGATCCCATTGACTGTAACAGAGTTTTCAGCTCAGGTCCAAACTTTTCACATGTTCGAGAGTAATGGTGCGAACTTAGGGGCATTCGGCCCATCACTACCGGCCCTATATCGATCCCTGAATGATAAGGTTTTTTATGTACTGTATGTGTTGAACATCAAACATCAATGAATTTCTTGAATAGGACAACTCCACACATTTTAGTAGTGAAAGTGTTAAAATAACTCTGTCTGTAAGACAAAATAATCTGGATGATTGGCAGTTGAAAAGTGTGTCTCCTGAATTAGTCTAATATCTGTGCACAACCGTTTGTAATGGCGAAAAGCCTTTTTCCGTTTATGGGGGATTTGAGTCCCTGAGTAATATGGAAAATAATCTCGACCCCCACGGTGAAGAAATTGGATAAGTAAAAAATTTGAAAAAAGGAACATGGAGTCAACCGTAAAACCCCCATACTAGAGCCTTCAGTATAAACAGAGACAGGACCCATAGAGGAGCCACAACCAAATTGTTTAAAATCAACGGACAATATATACAGTATAAGGATACGTTTCCAATTAGAGTGGTACAATACCAGCAAACAATTGTAGACGTCTTCTAGAATGCCATTTTGAAAATGATTAAACAATACAAAAAAAGAAAAAGAAAAGAATCAAAGATACAAAGGGGTCACGAGGCAACAGCTATTCTGACCAAACATCACATATTATATGACTTCACAGCCCTGTACTCTGCAAAATATCCATACTGAATCTAGTCAGTATAGGGATGTGAACAGCACATGGAAAGTGGAGCCTACAAAAGACCCACCAGAATACCCACCAGAATACCATAAACTTGCAAACTTGAGAGTAGGGGGGCATATTTGTGGGTGTAAAAAGATTTAGCCTCTGTAAAGTGAAATTGGTAGGATGTTTTACAGTTACCACAGCACAGACTGTCTATAGTGGACTGTCCTAGTTAAGTATTCAAGAAGGCAGGATCCAGAGGGAAGTCCATGTAGAAGGACATAAAAGATCCCAGATGAAGGCCCTTCTGTAGTAGATGTAGAGTAAAAAAAGACAAGGCAAAGACTGGCTTCAGGCTGCCAAATCTCTAAGGTCTTCACGCATTCTTCTATGATCCTGGTGTGGAGATGGGGGACAGGTAAGAAGTAAAGGACATACAAGGAACTGCTTCAGAATCAAGGAAGCTCAACTTCACCGGGAGCTCTTACCCTTCTATAACCAAGGAAGCAATGCAGACTGTGCAGTTATGGGGTATAATCAACTTAAAACCCCCATCTATGACAAATTCTGGCATGGATTAAATCTGTGCGGATTTCCGTAATTTTGCACTAGAGTGCCTGGAACAACATCTGAAAATAGCTGGATTTTAAGGCCGTTCGGTTCTATATTGGACATATTTATTGAGGCCTGCAGGAGCTCCTCCATAATCACAAAGTCTTTCAAAACACAGAACTATGTCCTGGGAGGCTTGTCTGGTGGCAGTTTTGGGCGAAGAGCTCTATGAATTCTGTTGCAGGCAAATGAAGTTCGTTTGGAAACTGCTGGCATAAAATCTGTTACAGACTCAGGAACCCAAGAATGTACATTGTATAGAAGTTATTATGCCTGTTACTGTTATTAAGATCTTCTACTTGTTCCTGTACTTGCAGAAAGTCCTTGGTCAATGTTTAATGATCTTTCCTAACATAATTATATATTAGGTTTGGCTCATCATGCTTAGTCTTTAGCGTGTCTGTTCCATTTACCCAGCATTACAAATGCCTGAGTAAAGCCCCATACACACGCTCGGATTATCCGAGGACCAGGTCCGTCAGACCATGTCCGTCATACTTTGTCTGATGTTGGTTTTGCGTACACACGGTCGGACAAAGTTGTCGGAAAATCCGATCATTCTGAACGTGGTGACGTTTGTTGCCTACGACGGGACTACGTAGAGGCTAGTAGCCAATAGCTTTGGTCTTGTAATGTGATCTGAGCATGCGTAGCACTTTGTCCGGACGGACTACCATACACACGATCGGATTTGGTGTGATCGGACCTTGTTGTCCAAAAATCTATCCAGCAGGAGATAGGACTTTGTCCGTCAGACAATCTGATGGAAACTGTCCGATGGTGCCTACACACGGTCTGATTTTCCGACAACATTGTAGGATAGGACAGAATCCATCGGAAAATCCTACCGTGTGTATGGGGCTTTGGAGTGTTTGTAGTCTAATGCAGTTCTGTCTGAAATTTGCATGCTAGTTTTTCATACATAGCAGCCAACCCCACATGTAAGTCCACTTTAGTGGGATGGAGAGGGCCTCCTAACATGGTGGTAGCTGCAGTGGGATCTTCTTGTCTGGCCGGGGAGAGGTGCTGGGTCTGGGGGCCATCTTAGGACATATTCCTGTTTTCCTGGGCAAAGTTCATAAGCTGTTAGGGATTTCTGAGCGGGTGTTAAGAGATGCTTCCTATGTGTAGGCGTGCGCAAGGTGTTTTTCTCCAGGGTGAGGAGTAAAAGAGCTTTGATCAGGTGAAAAATGTCTTTGGGGAGTTGTCTATATTCTTTGCAACATTTGGAGCTACCTCTGAAGGTGTCTGTGCTGAATCGCACCGCCCTGCATGATAATTTTATTGCAAAACGTCATGCTATATTTATCTCAATATCCCTTATGAAATTGTGTTCTAGCACATACTCTTGTTTTAAAATTAGAATTGTGCTATTACCCCAACAATCTAGTTTAGCAAGAAAGACTAACTTCCGGTGACCGATCAACAGGCTCTACAAGCCAGCGATGAAGGTTTGAAATGAAATCGGTGACTTGAATCCTTCACAGCATAAAATCCATTTGTTTAACCACTTTCAGACCGGACCATTTTGCTGGCTTAAGACCAGACCACTTTTAGCAAATCGGCACTGCGTTGCTTTAACTGACAATTGCGCATTTGTGCGACGTGGCCCCCAAACAAGATTGCGGTTTTTAGTTTTTGCGCTATAAACAAAAAAAGAGCGTCAATTTTGAAAAAAAAAAAACGCATTATATTTTACTTTTTGCTATAATAAATATCCCCCAAAAATTTATATAAAAATTTTTTTTTCCTCAGTTAAGGCCAATATGAATTCTTCTACAGATTTTTGGTAAAAGAAATCGCAATAAGCGATTATTGATTGGTTTGCGCAAAAGTTATAGCGTTTACAAAATAGGGGACAGTTTTATGGCATTTTTATTAATAATTATTTTTTACTATTAATGGCGGCGATCAACGATTTTTATCGTGATTGCGACATTATGGCGGACACGACGGACAATTTTGACACATTTTTGGGACCATTGTAATTTTTACAGCGATCGGTGCGATTAAATTGCACTACTGTAAAAATGACACTGGCAGTGAAGGGGTTAACCACTAGGGGGCTAGAGAAGGGTTAAGTGTGTGCTAGGGATGAGTTCTAACTGTAGGGGGGAGGGGCTGTGTGTTTCACTACACTGATCAGCTCTCCCGATTACAGGGATGGAAACCCTAAAACGCTGCCCAGACTGTCCAAGCTACAGCGTATAGTCAATTAGGAAAGTTGCCGAGGTTTATGGCTACTTGTATCCTTATGTACCGGCTCAGTTAGAGGAAGAGATTCAAGAAAAGAAAGCACAGTGGGTGTATGTGGCCGTGCAGAGTTTTCTCAGTATCCCTCTGCACCTCAACTTCAAAAATGTGTCACCCACATGTGCTGAATTGTATGCTTCTGTCCTACAAACTTGAGACTATGGACGTCACATGATCTGGATTGTCATTATCTGCAGGCATAATAAGAAAGACATCCAGCATTATATTACCAGTTATTAATGCTCAAGGGGAAACCCTACAGTTACCAGATCCCAGGTATTGCTGGTGAATGATTTGAACTGTGTCAAGTTACAGAAATCACTGTGGATTACAAATGTGTGCTCTGTGGAGTCAGGATGCTTAATAAAAGCTACTACTCCACCTTCAAGAAGAAAGTTGCTTGTGAGGACATTCCTATTTTTCTGTACTGCTGGACTGCATTCTGCTGGCAGTAGCCAGGAGTGCCCACTTGAGTCATACTGGCCTGTGTTCTGAAATTGCTAGTGTGCCTCCCTCTGAAAAGTGACACGCTGATTTGCAGCTGAGAGACTTCAGCGTGTCCTGTTCTTCATCAATGAGGAAACTATTCTTAGTCCCCCGCTGTGTGTGGATAGACTGAGATTTTCAAATGCAAGAGGGACTATTGAGGGACATTACCTTCAGGAAATATAGTCCCTTGCACCATGGTATGGCCTATTGTTTGATTACAGCCATGCCTCTGTCCCCCGAGTCATCCCTGCAAAGAAGGGAAACTGCTGGGAATGTTGCTGATAAGTTATTGCACCTCCAGTGGGAAGATTGATGGACTTGGGGCTCCAAGGACACTGGGGGTGTTTAGTTAGTTAGGTAGGATAAGTTGTGGCAAAAAGGGGCAAATTCTTACCTTAAACTTGAAAATGGACTGAAAAAAAATATATATATATATACACAAGGAGTGTTTCTGACTATACTGACCACCAGGTGGCGTGAGAGTGCCAACCTGAGTGAGTCCTGGTTCACATTATGCAAAATGTTTGATAGAAGTTGCTAAGTTTTTTTTCTAGGATTGTCATGAAAAAGGGGTGGCACCCTCCAGGGGGTGGGGCCCATATTGATCTGTAGATGTACTTAGATATAGGCATGGTTATTATATATGTATGTGTTTCTATGCTGTCTACTTCTTCTCTTCCAGGTGTTCCTGCACCTATTACGTCTTACTTGGCTAAAGAGAGACAGGGACTTCAGCTTGCTAATAGTTTCTATTTTTCCAGGTGCACATAGTAGATAGTTAAGATATAAGGCTACTCTTATTGTATTTTTCCCTCATGTGTTCAGGTGGTACGCCACACCTAGAACTGTAAATAGTGTCTTCTATTTATCTGCCCTTGTGTGAACTGCCACTTGCCTGTGTACATATGTTATGTATACCTACTTCATGTGGTATGCCACATGTATTGTTACTTTGTTTATCCTTCCCTGTTACCCCACCTATCCCAGTTTTTGCCAGGACATCCACTCTCAGGCTTAAGAGTTCAAATTCGTTTTTCTTTGCAAACTCTGAGACGTTTCATAGGCGGGGGGGATGTAGCACACTGGTGTTTAGGCAGGGTTGCTAACAAATTTTGTTTAGTTTATTTTTCTTTTCGATTTTAAGAAACAAAACACAAGAAAAAAAAATAAAATAATGCACATTTTCTTACAAATTCGCCACAGGACCCAATGCATATGACACTTTATCGATATATTAAGTAATCCCAATAATAATAAATTTTTTAGCTCCCCTGGATCCCCAAGTTATATCTTTTTGAGCCTATTGGCCAAAAAGAATATAATACCCAGACCTAAAAATTAAAAGAGAGAAAAAAAAATAGAAAAACAGGAAAAGGGAAAGAATCCACCTTAAAACATATGTAGCATCCTGGTGTTTAGGCAGGGTTGCTAACAAATTTAGTTTGCCAGGTAGTAATTGTCCTAGCTAATTGTTATAAGATCCACTGATTTCCCTTTAATTCTGAAATTGCTGCACCTTTTCTCTTCTGTCACTAGGTGGAACTGTGGCTGGTGACAAGGGCATAGCAAGGTCAGATCATGAATGGATGGATTGTTTCAGCCAATTGGTAGGGGTTTCTTTAGACCTTGGCCTGCTTGGAGAGCCTATTTATTTGGGTGGAGTCAGGTGATCGGGGTTCTGTGCCACCTGGACGGCTGTCTAGGTGGACGTGTGTTATGTCACCCAGGGTTGCTAGGCCGGAAGCCAGAGGCCTATCCCAGGGACACCTGGCTGCTAGGCTGCCTGAGGCCTATCCAGGAGCAGGAGAAGCAGTCTAGGGTTGCGACTGCAGGATTGGAGTCCAACCGAGTTGTGAAGGTTCAGCCAGACGGGGAACCAGTTGTGGTCAGAGGTAAAGGGGAAGCACTAAGGGACCATCCACCTTATCACCAGAGACTACTGTGAGTAAGCTTGAGCAAGTACCAGAGCAGTCTTCTCCCCAGCTGGGGACGGTGAAGAAGTTGGAAAGCTTCAGCCAGTGTCACCGAGCTTCACACATGTTAGATGCTAATATCATCAACTCCAGCCACCTGTCTGTTGTCTTGTATAATGCAAATGAGGCTAATCTGTCTTTTTTTTTAACTATATTTCTTTATTTGTTCTTTCTTTCAAGATCACTCTGTCCATATTTTGCTCCCACTCAGTAGCTGTGGGGGGGCTAGTGGACTGCCACCTACGGGCGATTAGTATCCTAGCCTGAAAAAGGCAACGCAGGACAGCTATCTGGCCTTCCCTGGACCTGCCAACTCCTCCTCCTCCCCCGAGAACACATAGAATAGGATCCAATTCCAGGTGAGTATTGAATACCTGGGAGACCCTGTCCACCACCTCTTTCCAGTATTCATATAATTTTGGACATTTCCAGAACATGTGGACAAGGTCACCCCCCGGTCTCCCGCATCTAGGACATCTGTCATCCTGCCTACACCCGAACCTAAACAGTTTGTTTGGGGTATAATAGGCCCGGTGTATTAGAAAAAGATGTGACATCTTCTGGGGGGGGGAGAGTGAAACCAGTGGAGCCAGTTCGAGTATCCTTTCCCATTGAGGGGTTGTGATAGTCCCCACATCTCTCTCCCATTTTGCTTTGTGTAGGCTTGTTTGTGTGGCTCCCGAAGTCCCTTTATACAGATGCAGGTATAGATCAGATATCAAACCCTTCCGGGTCCTCATCCGTGACAATTTCTGTAGAACCTGCATAGTTGTCCACTCAGGTGGTTCACCTTTAAATTGTTCAGCCAGAGCATGCCTCACCTGTAGGTATCTAAAAAAAGACTTCCTAGGAAGGAGGAAGAGATCTCTGAGGTCCTGGAAGCTTCTAATCCTGCCCTCGTGGTAAATCTGAGCAATATATTTTAGACCTGCTCTCTCCCATTCCCTGACAGTCCCCAGTTTTTGTACTTCGCGTAGGTTGGTGTTCTCCCGTAACGGGGAGAAAGCCATAAACCCTCTATATCCCAGCATTTTTTTTTGCGGTGCCCCAGACCCTGGCCATTAAGTCCTGGGTAGGGAGCCCCTTATGGAAGGTCCCTGCCTCTAGTATCTCGATCAAAGTGTTATGTGAGGCTTTATAGAGGAGGATCTTCCACTCATGCCCCTCTTTATTGACTTCGCAACCCCCCAGGTGCTGCAGCTGAGCTGCCAGGAAGTATCTAAAAGGATGCGGTAGGGCTACTCCTCCTGACCCAGTTGGAAGTTGCAATGTACTAAGACTTATCCGGGAGGTTCCCCCTTTCCATACTAGTTCTCTAAATATGGTCTCTACCATAATAAACCACTTTTTGTAAATCCATATTGGCGAGTTATGGAATATGTATAACAGTTGTGGCATAAGCACCATTTTTATTAGGTTACACCGACCTGCTGCTGATAGGGAGAGTTTTTTCCAAATTTGAATTTTTCCTTTAAATTTATTCAAGAGTGGAACTAGGTTTTCTATAATAAAATGTTTGGGGTCTCTCGAGATGGTGATACCTAAATATTTAATTTTCTGTACTATTTGGAGTTGTTCTGCTTCGTATGGTAGGGGAAGGACTAAAGGGTCTATAGGTAGTAGGTTCGATTTTTCCCAGTTTATTCTCAGTCCTGACAAACGGCCAAAGTCTTTAATTATACCCATGGTCTCCCGTAGCGACTCCTGCGTGTCGTTAAGCAATAGGAGGAGATCATCTGCGTATAATATTACTTTTTCCTCTAGGTCCCCTCGTTTAAACCCTTTTATTACTGGTGATGATCTCAGAGAGAGGGCCAGAGGCTCGATTGCGAGGGCGAAGAGGAGGGGCGACAGAGGGCACCCCTGCCTCGTCCCCCTCAGCAATCGAAACCTGGAAGAGTATTCGCCGTTCACTTTCACCCTTGCCCCCGGAGAACCATATAGGAGTTTTACCCAATTGACAAAATTCGGGCCCACCCGGAATTCCGATAGGGTTCTCCAAAGGTATTTCCATTCTAGGGAATCGAAAGCCTTGGCCGCGTCCAAGGAAAGGACAGCCCTGTTGCCCCCATCTTCAACAGGTAGTTGGAGGTTCAAAAAAAGGCGTCTGATATTTAGGCTGGTCGACCTACCCGGAATAAATCCAGATTGGTCTTGGTGCACCAGTTTATGGATAATTGTATTTAACCTAGCTGCCAGGACCTTTGCTAACACCTTCATGTCTGAATTCAGGAGCGCAATAGGTCTATATGAGGCAGGTGAAAGTGGATTCTTATTCTCCTTAGGGATCACTATTATAGTTGAATCCATCATTGACTTGGGGAGTTCTCCCTCCAAGGCCGAGGCATTAAGTACCTCCAACAGTTCAGGTAGAAGCACCTCCCCATATCTGCGATATATTTCGATGGGTAGGCCATCCGGTCCAGGGGACTTCTGTCCAGCCATTACCCGGACAGTCCGCTGCAGCTCCTCCAGAGTAACAGGGCCGTCTAGTGCTGCCCTGTCCTCCTCAGAGAGACAGGGAATCGTCAACCCCCCAAAGAACGTATCCATTTCCTCCTTCAGATCCAGCTGTTCGGAGTGGTATAACCGCTCGTAGTACTCCCGGAAAGTGTCCACTATCTCGGGAGTATACGTAGAAGTCCCACCCGCTCCTGTATTAATCAGTGGTACCGTCGAGGAAGGGGAGTTAGTTCTAATTAGGTGAGCAAGCATCCTGCTTATTCCTTCCCCTTCCCCGAAGGCAACTTGTTTCTGAAAGATGTATTTCTGTTCAGCTTTACCCAAAAGGACTACCCGATAGGCCCCTTGAGCCTCTGTCCATGTTCTAAAGTTTGCGGGTGTTGGGTTACTTATGTAAACAGCTTCTGCAGAAAGTAAATTGTTCTCTGCGATTTCCTCCCCTTCTCTTGACCGTTTTTTTATCTTTGAGATCTGCTGGACCAGTAGCCCCCGTAAGATAGCTTTAATTGTGTCCCAGACTACCCCCTGGGGAGCCGAACCTCTATTCCACTTGATACATTCCTTCAGAGCATCCAGGACCTCTTGGGGCTGTCCCATTAACTCCAGCCAGGAGGGATTAATTCTCCACTCACGATAAGAAGATCTCGTCCCCACCTCCATTGAAGCTGTCACAGGGGAGTGGTCAGAAAGGCCTCTAGGCCTATACCTAATATTGTCTACCATTGCCATCAGCTCGTCGTTGCCAAGCAACATATCAATTCTTGACAGTGTGGAGTATGTACTGGAGAAGCAGGAATAGCCCCTTATCCCAGGGTTCCTCAGACGCCAAATGTCTTTCAAACCTAGGTCCTCCAAGAGGAAGTGAAGACGGCTGTCCGCATGTCCCCCCCGTTTAGTCCCTTGGGGAAACCTATCAATTAACAGGTCCAGAACCATATTAAAGTCACCTATAGCTAGTACCGGGAGGCCCGGCCTCTCCAGTACAAACTCCAGGAGGTCAAGAAGGACCTCGATGTTGAAGGGGGGGGGAACATACACATTAGCGAGTATTACCACGCGGTTCTCTATTTTACAATGTAAAAAAATGTACCGTCCCTGGTCGTCAATCCTGCTATGAATGCAGTTAAATGAGATCCCTGAACCAATCAAAATGCTTACACCTCTGGAGAAAGATGTGTGAACCGAGTGGAGCTGGAAAACAAACTCCCCCCACCCTAACTTGGGTAGGGAAGCGTTAGTGAGATGCGTCTCCTGGAGACACACTATAGAGCTACCATAAGACCTAACCAAGGACCGTACTGCAGCTTTTTTCCCTAAGTCACCTAAACCCCTTACATTCCAGGAACAGATAGTGAGTTTTTTCTTACCCTTTTGTGTCACTGTGTCACTGATCATTCGTAAATATCAAAATGGGTGGTTACGTCAACAAAATAAATCCTTAAACTCGTGCTCTTTATAGTGAACCATATACTTCTTATTTTTGCGTGTAGTACCATACTGTTAAACCTTGACCTATGAACATAAATTTTTACCTGCAGAGAGTAAATCTGTGTGTACTTGTGCCATGTGGACATATTGTGCCTCACCCATTCACCCTCACTTTTACCCTTAACACATCCATCTCTCTGATTACAGCACACATACATTACCAACCTAGGTTCGGCCGGGGCCTTCTCCTGTGACCATCCCATACACACCTAATTTTTAAATAAAAGTAGTACAAAATCGGTTGCTTTTTAAGTTCCCTATCCCTGCCCCCCCCCCTTCACCCAAGCTATCCATCCATCCCCCTCCCCCCAAGTGCCCCATACTACCCATCCAACGCTCTCCCCCCCTATAAAGAAAACCCTTCCTCTAAATTCAACCTGCAGCACCCTAAAACCAGTAGGGTGCACCACCATTTTAACCTCTACCCCCCTTGCATCCCCTATAGGGTTCAGTGAGGCTCGTGGGTAAAGGCACGCTGTGGGGAAGGACGCTGGCGGTGAATGTACCCGCCGTCACACAGACACCGGCTCTTCGCTCCCGCACTGCTCTGCGTCTCGTAGCCAATGCCGCCACGCAGCTACACACATCCACCCCGCCGTTGAAGCATTGCGGGCGGGCTCAGGGCTTCATTTAGTAGGTAGAGCGGGGGATGAGGGGATGAAGGAACGCAGCACGGACTCACTCCTCTCTCGCTCTCACCCACATCCGGTCACGCCCCGCCCGAGGCTAATCTGTCTTGACACAGATTCTAAAGAGTATTTCACCTAACGTTGCATGTGCCAACTAACCCTGCAACTGAATCTGACTAGCACAGATTATTGATGGTTGGGGTTCTCCTTCACCCTGTGCCCCTTAAAATCCAGGGCCCATAATCGGTTGGCAGGAGGCTCGCATTTAGTCCCCTCAAAAAGCTTGTGTCCCGGCTAGGTCTGTCACATTTCTCCCCTTTCGGCAGGAGACTAACACAGGAGGAGACCCCAGATGGGTTGACTCCAGTCCTCTAATGCTGGTATCCACACAGTACCCCAAACAAATGGTTCCAAACAGAGTATTTCTCACCCAGCCAACCTCTGCCTCTCTCAGAGAACATATCTGCCACTGGGGAGAGGCCTGGACTGACCCTTCTCCCTGGAGTCTTTTCAGCCACTGGAGAGAAGACAGGGTGACTTTTGCGCCAGCGGCGCTCTGTCCTGTTGCCAGTGATTCGGCTGGGAGTAGCAGCTTTACTACCTCAGCTTGTCGCTGGAGAGAGGGGCCGACTACCCCGGCTCCCTGGAACTCCACAGTTGTTGCTGGTGCTGGGCAGAGGTGGGTAGCACTCTGCCCTTTTGCCAGCACTTCTGCTGGGGGCTCCACATCCTCCGCTCCGGTTAACCATTGGGGCAGGAGGCTGGCTTCCTCCACTCCCAAATTGTGTAGCTGCCATTGGGAAGGGGAGCCGGCTGCTTCCTTTTCCATTCCCTCATCTGGCTGCTGGGACGACATGTCTGTGGTACTGTCTCCCAGGTGCACGGATCTTTGCTGGGGAGGAAAGACCGCTTTCTCCACCCTGGCCGACTGTTGAGGAGGGACAACAAACACCTCCTCTCCCTTATCCCCCTGTATCTGCTGCTGGGAAGTGATTGCCACCTTCTCACCCTGGGCCTCCGGAACTGCCACAGGTGTGGGGCAGAGGTCTTGGACCCTCTGTCCGGTGACCAGCGCTTCAGCTGGGGAAGTTCCTTGTAACTCCAGGGATACTGCCGTTGGTGCTGGGCAGAGCACAGTGAAGTTTGGCCCTAATACCAGCTCTTCTGCTGGAGGCTCATCAGGTTGTTTTTCCTCAGCAGAAAAGTCTATCAAATCCCCTGTCTCTGCAACTGGTGTCTGGGTATATAGATTCACCATCTCCTGTCCATGGAACCCAGAAGATGCTATCAGTGCTGAGCAGAGGTTGGCAGAGCTCTGGCCGGTTGTCAGCACTTCAGCTTTGGGGATGGCAATTTCCAGATTTTCCACTGCCGATTCTCTGGCATGCTGCTGGACAGGCACATTCTTCCATCCAAGATCATCCCATGCAGAAACAGGATCATCAAGGTCAGTCAGCACTTGCTGCATCCGCCATAAGACCTCCGCGTCCATAGCTGCATGGGCAGGTTGGCAAAGCACACTGTTACTCTGTTACATTGCCGACTCTTCAGCCAGGATTTCAGAGTTGTCCACTGGTATTTCCTGATAGTCCCAGGCAAAGGGAGCCCCACCCTGCTGCTGAGCAGAGTCTAGCAGCTGTCTGTAGGCGATCTCCAGCTCCACTTCCTGAGCGGCCAGGAACTCCAAATCTTCCTGTGCCCAGAGCACTTCCAAGATGTTCAATCTTTGCTCTCCGTGCGCAATTATTTCCTCCAAACGCCACTCCAGATCACTCCCAAAGTCAGGGTCCTCGGACAACCTCCAGTATAACAATCCCAGGCCATCATAGTCACAGTACCAGACCCCATCTACTCCCCATACTTAATCCCCTTCTATCTCCGACCGTTGCTGGAGATGCCAGACAGGTAGGGGAGATCTTTTACAGTTATTCTGGTCTTGTCTGAAACTGATACAACTATGCAAGAATTTTCCATAAATTTTCCCCAAAATTTCCAAAAATGTACTGATTATGCCCTTCCCAAGGACCCCTCATTTTTTCTCCTACATGACTCAGAGATACCAATTAAAACTTACGAGACATCTGATCAATGCCGCTAAGCCCTCTATTTCCTTAAAGTGGAAAGACCCGCATGTATCACAAACAGGCAATCTTAACCCCAGAAAAATGGCGACAAAACAACTGTGTATCCATGTTGCTCCAGTCAGTTAGCACCTGGTCCTGGACAAAAATAGCTGCGGCTGTAGCAGAAAAAGAACGATGGTAATGGTAGAAAGCTGACCCCCCAATTCCACCACTGCATAGAGGTAGAGGTCCAGCTTCTCCCTCCTCTGATGACTAACAGAGCAAATGACATCCCTGAAAATGCTAAAGGCAAAAACAAAATCCGAAATAGAGAGCTTGTGGTTAAGTCTATGATCCCTCGTCTTGACCAACACGGAAACATCACCACAAGCATACGCCTTATTGTGATGAGCCGCTATAAACAGGGAAGCTAAGTTAACATCATTACCATCAAGAATGTCTTTTTTTTTTTTTCGTAAATTACTTTTTATTGAGTTTTATGACATATAGACAACAGTAACCCACATAAGCGGAAACAGACACTGGTTACAGAGTAAAAAACACCCCAGTGTAGAACCATAAAATAGAGAGCCCCCCTCCCCCCTGCCCCCGGAAGAAAAGAAAAAAAAGAAAAGAAAAAAATACAAAAGTGGTAATAACCCAGCCCTGGTACAGTCTTGCCTAGACAGATATGCCAACCACATTACCCTCCAGCCAGAGATGTGATTTACAGCGATTCCGTGCGGCGCTCTATCATACAGGAGAATGTCTGCTCATGTGGTCCCTCCCTCCCCGATTCCCCCCCCACCTTCACCAGGAAATACACCTCTAGGTATATGAATAGGCCATCTATTGAGAAAAGGCTTACATTGGTCTCCAGCTAGCCCGCACTCTTCTAGCACTCCAAAAACTTATCTGTCAGACCACTACAGGAAACCCCAGGATCAGTGACTGTAACTGATCATGTAGTTAATCCGAAACGGTGTCTACAGAAGCCATCCATCCCCCCCCCCCCCAAACCTTGTCAAATTTGGCATCTGTTTAGATAGGTAGCTTTATAGAATGGCACTGCTTTGTTGACCAGGGATTTCCAGGTCTCCAGTGTTGGGGTAGACAAACTTCCACGATGGGACAATACGTTTTTTAGCATAGAACAATAATAGGGTGAGAAGAGTTCGTATAGCCCTAGTGGTGGCCAAAGGTTCAACTAAATGCAACAAGCACACTTCAATGGACGGGGGGTTGAAATAGAGGTGACCAATTTAATACAGTGGGCTATAGCTTGCCAGTATGTTTTAATATGAGGGCAGTCCCAAAAAATATACATGCAACTTGCCATAGGCGCTGAGCATCTCCAGCAAAGAGACTGTTGGTTTCCAAACATTTTTGCTAATCTAGCTGGGGTTAGGTATATCGTATGTAGGAATTTGTAATGAATAAAACAGTCTCTGGTAGAGACTAAGTATTGGAACGTGGTCCCCCACATGTCGTCCCAATCGTCCCTATCTAGAACTGGGGCCACCTACAAGGTGCCATTAATGTGCCCGTTTCTTGGTAAAGGTCCTTATATATTATGGAAACTGGTTTAACTAAGAAGTCACTGCGCGTCAATGTTCTAAGTCACTAGAGTCAAGGTTCATTGGTTCCCTGCCGAATTTAGAGTAAAATGCTTGCCTCAGTTGGATGTGTCTGAAGAAGTGAGAGTTGGGTAGGGTGAGATGCTCCTTGAGTTTGTTAAATGACATTAGGGTGCCATTTAGTACAATATGTTGTAAAGTTTTGACCCCATATTTAGTCCAGACAACAGGGTCCGTGAAATCATAAAAATGTACCAGATTGGGATTTCACCATAGCGGTAAGTTAGGGGAGAACCTGTTCACACTCGACGACTGCATTCCCTGAGTCACATTCCATGCCCTAATCACTGAGCGCATGGAGGAAGTCAGGGAATGTGGAGACTTTAGACCCCGGTAGACCAGGTGCGAGAGCGCCTCATATGAGCCCACACAGGCCGCCTCCAGGGACACAGAGGCGTCATCTGGGGGAGAAGTCAACCAGCGGTGGGCTACAGTCAGTTGGCCCGCTAGGAAGTATTTATAGAAACTATGCACCGCAAGGCCTCCCTCCCCCCATGGCTGCTGGAGAATGGTCAATTTCAGACGGGGTGTTCCCCCCTGCCACAAAAAGGAGGAGAGCATACTATCAATCGATTTAAAAAGAGACTTTGGGATCCACACTGGCGAGTTTCTGAGAACATACAGAAGCCAGGGCAGAATTTTCATCTTGATCAAATTTATTTTCCCAATGAGGGACAGTGGGAGATTTTTCCATGTGTTAAACTTTCTGGATAGAACACCCAGTAAAGGGGAGACATTAAGGTTAATAAAGTCAGTCACCGAGTTTGTGATTAGAAGGCCAAGGTATTTAATTTGTCTCACCCATTGTAATGGGTTATCGGGGTCGGCTTGTCCGGGCACAGGATGGGACCGTAAGGGGAGTATTTTGGACTTTGTCCAGTTGACTTTAAGGCCAGAGACCACTGAAAATGTGTCTAGTAGCGACAGCGCTGCCTGTAAAGATGGTCCAGTGTCTTTGATGAACAACACCAGGTCATCTGCAAAGAGGGCCATAACTTCAGTCAGAGTACCTACGGTAATACCCTGAATCTGTGGGGAAGAGTGCAGCGCCTCCGCAAGAGGTTCCATGACCATTGCAAATAGCCCCGGTGAGAGTCGGCACCCCTGTCTGGTACCCCTTGACACCAGAAAGGCATCCGACACCCCGCCATTAAGCCAGAGAGCTGCTACTGGATGGTCATACAGCAGTGATATCCACTGAAGGAAGATGGGGCCGAACCCCATGCGGTGCAAGACCTGAGTCAATGGAGTCAAATGCCTTTTCCAGATCAAAAAACACCAGGGCCCCCCCCCCCCCCCCCCGACGAACTCCCAGCCACCAATTGATTATGTGTATATACCCTCCGGATATTAATATCTGTGGCCTCTTTAGGCATAAAACCAGTTTGGTAGGGTGATATTAAATGATCTATTATTTTCATTAATCGATTGGCAAGCATTCTGGTAAGAATTTTGAGGTCCATATTAAGCAATGCTATGGGACTATAAAGAATGTCTTTTTTGATATTCGCTGGGATGAAATGAGCCGTAGTAACTGACAGCGAGCTTGCGCCTTTACCTGCGGCTAATGAAACAATCAAGGGGGTCATGGTAACTGCAGACTCGCTGGTAATAGCGGGTGCCCCTGGGGCCGGGCATGGATGGCTTTCCAAGACCTCAACCCTGGCCCGTAACTCCTGAAAGGATGTTGCTCATGAGCTCAGGGTAGCGTGAATTTGCGAGAAGTATGACCCGACTGAACGAAGGGTGACTTGCTCAGGAACGGAGCTTAATGCACTAGGGAATAAAGTCTAAAAAGTTCCACTTTGCGTGCTGAAGCTGGGTAAGAGATTCCCCTGCGCTGCAGTTCAGCCATCAATCTGGGGATGGTCCAGGACCTCAGGGAGGGCATGCTGCCATGTTTGGAACCCCTAGCCGGAGAAGGAGTGATGGATGGAAAATCTTCATTGTCCGCCACCTGAGACATGACCTAATCGATATACGGTTATAGTGGGTTAGTCAACCAAAACCTGTGTAGAAATAGGACTGAAAAAACGTGTCAGTTTGTGATATCGAGATGATGGTGAGCGTGTGATCAGTTCATGAAAATGATACCCCCCCTTTTTTTCTCCCTTTCGTGTGAAACCATATGGTGCTCTTAACAAAACTGTCAAACCATCCAATGGCTGGTGTCATAGCTGATCACATGTGCAGCATCATTGCAGTTGTAGATCAAACAGAGGCCAAGCTGACAGCTTCCTTGGTTGAAAATGATAGGAGGGTTTACTTCCACTTTAAGTGCACTTTTTAGTGTGTGTTTCACATTTTTGTTCACTTTTCCGTTTCAGGTTTTTGCACCACTGCAGACTTAAAAAAAAAAAAAAGGAGTAGCATCTACTACAGCGATTCTCTGCTTCCACAGTGATTGATCACGCATGGAATATGCATAATTACATTGGTCCAGGCTGTAAATATGCAAAAGTATCCATACCGAGAATTTAGCTTTAGGAAAATAGGCATGCAGATATGGCAGGGCAACTTTAATGTGTTTGTGTACATACCATGTATTGAATTTTAAATATATTTGTGATTTGGATAATATTGTCCTAATAATATAGACTGCTGCAAAGTAATGGGAAATAAGTAAAATACATGGCAACACATACATAAAGGTAGTTTTATAGGATTTTATTTGGAATAATTTAATGGCCAAGGTTGTACAATATGTTGTCATGTGAAAGTATATCTAAATACAAGAACAAAAATGATATATATTGCAGCTTAAAAGTCCTAAAAATTACCACACAAGTTACAATCTGATTTTACAATCTCTACTAAAAACTATGTAGTACAAGGGCCTTTATGATTAGACACAAATTGATTGTATAATTTAAGAAAGACCATATACTGACCATATACTGTAGTACAATTAAATATAAAGTTGATTGTACAAAGAGACTGTTACACGTACAGGGAATTTTATATGTGGTGGCTAAACAAATTTTCTGCAAGAACAAAAAAGACCATTGGTCCTATTATAAATCCAATATTATTGTAACATCTTGTGTACTGAACTGAAATTGATCCCTGTGTTTGTATATGTATATCCCATATCCACTTGATTCAGTAACCCCATTGTTTTGGTTGTTCATGTATTACAGATAATCTCAGTGTGGTATTGTTCCCACTCCCCAACTCACCAGTCTCTCTTAAGCCTAGAGGCCAGGGATCAGGGGATGACTTAAACATTTGACATATAGTGAGAAGAGCTGGTGCAGTTATAAGCCAAAAAGAAAAAACTCTCAGATTTTTTTTACCCCACCCACCCTCTTCCTATGTAAAACACATTACCCTCCAGCCAGAGATGTGATTTACAGCGATTCCGTGCGGCGCTCTATCATACAGGAGAATGTCTGCTCATGTGGTCCCTCCCTCCCCGATTCCCCCCCCCACCTTCACCAGGAAATACACCTCTAGGTATATGAATAGGCCATCTAGTGAGAAAAGGCTTACATTGGTCTCCAGCTAGCCCGCACTCTTCTAGCACTCCAAAAACGTATCTGTCAGACCACTACAGGAAACCCAAGGATCAGTGACTGTAACTGATCATGTAGTTAATCCGAAACGGTGTCTACAGAAGCCATCCACCCCCCCCCCCCCCCCCCCCCAAACCTTGTCAAATTTGGCATCTGTTTAGATAGGTAGCTTTATAGAATGGCACTGCTTTGTTGACCAGGGATTTCCAGGTCTCCAGTGTTGGGGTAGACAAACTTCCACGATGGGACAATACGTTTTTTAGCATAGAACAATAATAGGGTGAGAAGAGTTCGTATAGCCCTAGTGGTGGCCAAAGGTTCAACTAAATGCAACAAGCACACTTCAATGGACGGGGGGTTGAAATAGAGGTGACCAATTTAATACAGTGGGCTATAGCTTGCCAGTATGTTTTAATATGAGGGCAGTCCCAAAAAATATACATGCAACTTGCCATAGGCGCTGAGCATCTCCAGCAAAGAGACTGTTGGTTTCCAAACATTTTTGCTAATCTAGCTGGGGTTAGGTATATCGTATGTAGGAATTTGTAATGAATAAAACAGTCTCTGGTAGAGACTAAGTATTGGAACGTGGTCCCCCACATGTCGTCCCAATCGTCCCTATCTAGAACTGGGGCCACCTACAAGGTGCCATTAATGTGCCCGTTTCTTGGTAAAGGTCCTTATATATTATGGAAACTGGTTTAACTAAGAAGTCACTGCGCGTCAATGTTCTAAGTCACTAGAGTCAAGGTTCATTGGTTCCCTGCCGAATTTAGAGTAAAATGCTTGCCTCAGTTGGATGTGTCTGAAGAAGTGAGAGTTGGGTAGGGTGAGATGCTCCTTGAGTTTGTTAAATGACATTAGGGTGCCATTTAGTACAATATGTTGTAAAGTTTTGACCCCATATTTAGTCCAGACAACAGGGTCCGTGAAATCATAAAAATGTACCAGATTGGGATTTCCCCAATAGCGGTAAGTTAGGGGAGAACCTGTTCACACTCGACGACTGCATTCCCTGAGTCACATTCCATGCCCTAATCACTGAGCGCATGGAGGAAGTCAGGGAATGTGGAGACTTTAGACCCCAGTAGACCAGGTGCGAGAGCGCCTCATATGAGCCCACACAGGCCGCCTCCAGGGACACAGAGGCGTCATCTGGGGGAGAAGTCAACCAGCGGTGGGCTACAGTCAGTTGGCCCGCTAGGAAGTATTTATAGAAACTATGCACCGCAAGGCCTCCCTCCCCCCATGGCTGCTGGAGAATGGTCAATTTCAGACGGGGTGTTCCCCCCTGCCACAAAAAGGAGGAGAGCATACTATCAATCGATTTAAAAAGAGACTTTGGGATCCACACTGGCGAGTTTCTGAGAACATACAGAAGCCAGGGCAGAATTTTCATCTTGATCAAATTTATTTTCCCAATGAGGGACAGTGGGAGATTTTTCCATGTGTTAAACTTTCTGGATAGAACACCCAGTAAAGGGGAGACATTAAGGTTAATAAAGTCAGTCACCGAGTTTGTGATTAGAAGGCCAAGGTATTTAATTTGTCTCACCCATTGTAATGGGTTATCGGGGTCGGCTTGTCCGGGCACAGGATGGGACCGTAAGGGGAGTATTTTGGACTTTGTCCAGTTGACTTTAAGGCCAGAGACCACTGAAAATGTGTCTAGTAGCGACAGCGCTGCCTGTAAAGATGGTCCAGTGTCTTTGATGAACAACACCAGGTCATCTGCAAAGAGGGCCATAACTTCAGTCAGAGTACCTACGGTAATACCCTGAATCTGTGGGGAAGAGTGCAGCGCCTCCGCAAGAGGTTCCATGACCATTGCAAATAGCCCCGGTGAGAGTCGGCACCCCTGTCTGGTACCCCTTGACACCAGAAAGGCATCCGACACCCCGCCATTAAGCCAGAGAGCTGCTACTGGATGGTCATACAGCAGTGATATCCACTGAAGGAAGATGGGGCCGAACCCCATGCGGTGCAAGACCTGAGTCAATGGAGTCAAATGCCTTTTCCAGATCAAAAAACACCAGGGCCCCCCCCCCCCCCCGACGAACTCCCAGCCACCAATTGATTATGTGTATATACCCTCCGGATATTAATATCTGTGGCCTCTTTAGGCATAAAACCAGTTTGGTAGGGTGATATTAAATGATCTATTATTTTCATTAATCGATTGGCAAGCATTCTGGTAAGAATTTTGAGGTCCATATTAAGCAATGCTATGGGACTATAAAGAATGTCTTTTTTGATATTCGCTGGGATGAAATGAGCCGTAGTAACTGACAGCGAGCTTGCGCCTTTACCTGCGGCTAATGAAACAATCAAGGGGGTCATGGTAACTGCAGACTCGCTGGTAATAGCGGGTGCCCCTGGGGCCGGGCATGGATGGCTTTCCAAGACCTCAACCCTGGCCCGTAACTCCTGAAAGGATGTTGCTCATGAGCTCAGGGTGGCGTGAATTTGCGAGAAGTATGACCCGACTGAACGAAGGGTGACTTGCTCAGGAACGGAGCTTAATGCACTAGGGAATAAAGTCTAAAAAGTTCCACTTTGCGTGCTGAAGCTGGGTAAGAGATTCCCCTGCGCTGCAGTTCAGCCATCAATCTGGGGATGGTCCAGGACCTCAGGGAGGGCATGCTGCCATGTTTGGAACCCCTAGCCGGAGAAGGAGTGATGGATGGAAAATCTTCATTGTCCGCCACCTGAGACATGACCTAATCGATATAAGGTTATAGTGGGTTAGTCAACCAAAACCTGTGTAGAAATAGGACTGAAAAAACGTGTCAGTTTGTGATATCGAGATGACGGTGAGCGAGTGATCAGTTCATGAAAATGATACCCCCCCTTTTTTTCTCCCTTTCGTGTGAAACCATATGGTGCTCTTAACAAAACTGTCAAACCATCCAATGGCTGGTGTCATAGCTGATCACATGTGCAGCATCATTGCAGTTGTAGATCAAACAGAGGCCAAGCTGACAGCTTCCTTGGTTGAAAATGATAGGAGGGTTTACTTCCACTTTAAGTGCACTTTTTAGTGTGTGTTTCACATTTTTGTTCACTTTTCCGTTTCAGGTTTTTGCACCACTGCAGACTTAAAAAAAAAAAAAAGGAGTAGCATCTACTACAGCGATTCTCTGCTTCCACAGTGATTGATCACGCATGGAATATGCATAATTACATTGGTCCAGGCTGTAAATATGCAAAAGTATCCATACCGAGAATTTAGCTTTAGGAAAATAGGCATGCAGATATGGCAGGGCAACTTTAATGTGTTTGTGTACATACCATGTATTGAATTTTAAATATATTTGTGATTTGGATAATATTGTCCTAATAATATAGACTGCTGCAAAGTAATGGGAAATAAGTAAAATACATGGCAACACATACATAAAGGTAGTTTTATAGGATTTTATTTGGAATAATTTAATGGCCAAGGTTGTACAATATGTTGTCATGTGAAAGTATATCTAAATACAAGAACAAAAATGATATATATTGCAGCTTAAAAGTCCTAAAAATTACCACACAAGTTACAATCTGATTTTACAATCTCTACTAAAAACTATGTAGTACAAGGGCCTTTATGATTAGACACAAATTGATTGTATAATTTAAGAAAGACCATATACTGACCATATACTGTAGTACAATTAAATATAAAGTTGATTGTACAAAGAGACTGTTACACGTACAGGGAATTTTATATGTGGTGGCTAAACAAATTTTCTGCAAGAACAAAAAAGACCATTGGTCCTATTATAAATCCAATATTATTGTAACATCTTGTGTACTGAACTGAAATTGATCCCTGTGTTTGTATATGTATATCCCATATCCACTTGATTCAGTAACCCCATTGTTTTGGTTGTTCATGTATTACAGATAATCTCAGTGTGGTATTGTTCCCACTCCCCAACTCACCAGTCTCTCTTAAGCCTAGAGGCCAGGGATCAGGGGATGACTTAAACATTTGACATATAGTGAGAAGAGCTGGTGCAGTTATAAGCCAAAAAGAAAAAACTCTCAGATTTTTTTTACCCCACCCACCCTCTTCCTATGTAAAACTGCATAAAACTTTTAAAATCACTTATTTATGTGGCCAGAAGAAATATTTTTACTTACACTAAATGCATTTCTGTAAATGCATTTTTTTAAAGTGCATTTATTTCAACACAGGAGGAGGGGTCACTGCTGTTCCCTGCCTCACAATTCATGGATGTAGTGTGTGCCTCACAGGGTTGGTGGTCATGGTGAAAAGTGGAATTTCCAAAAGGACATGGCTTAATGGCACTGCATCAGGGGTCAGCGGAAAGATTCTGGAAGAAACAGCCGACTCCCAAAGACAAAGTAAACAAAGATAATGGCATGGGATGGGGACGTGCAGAAGAAGAATGGCAGGGGAGAAAAGGACATTGCAGGATTCACTACCCTTGTGAGTATGTTTTTCCTGGATAAAACACCATCAAATATAAGTGGCATATTGTGAATTAATTTAATGGTAATGGCAGAAGTTACTCTTTAAAGTGGAAGTAAACCCTTCCACATGACTTTGGCCTACAGGTAAGCCTAGATTAAGGCTTACCTGTAGGTCCAATAAATATCTCCTAAACCTACATGGTTTAGGAGATATTTAGCGATAAAAAGGCATCGCCGTCTACGGCGCATGCGCCGTAGACAGCGGCGCGCAGGCGCACTGAGTATGCCGCTCTCACGGCAATATGCCGATCTCGTGCGCATGCGCGGGAGTGACGTCATCGCCGCTCCAGCGAATGATATCGCTGGAGCGGCGAGACCCGGAAGTCACTCCTGCCCTGGATGGCGGCGAAGAAGATTGAAGATGAGGACCGCTTCGGGGGCTTCGTTTTCAGGTAAGTTTTTCATAATGAGCTAGTATGCTATGCATACTAGCTCATTATGCCTTTGCCTTGCAGGGTGTCTTTTTTTTTTTTTTTTTTTTAAAGAGGCTTTACTTCCTCTTTAATCAGACCGGACCATTTTGCTGGCTTAAGACCAGACAACTTTTTGCGATTCGGCACTGCGTTGATTTAACTGACAATTGCGCGGTCATGCGACGTGTCTCCCAAACAAAATTGACGTCCTTTTTTTTCCCACAAATAGAGCTTTCTTTTAGTGGTATTTGATTGCCCCTGCGGTTTTTATTTTTTTTTTTGCGCTATAAACAAAAAAAGAGCGTCAATTTTGAAAAAAACGCATTATTTTTTACTTTTTGCTATAATAAATATCCCCCAAAAATATCTAAAAAAAACGTTTTTTTCCTCAGGTTAGGCCGATACGTATTATTCTTCATATTTTTGGTAAAAAAAAATCGCAATAAGCGATTATTGATTGGTTTTCACAAAAGTTATAGCGTTTACAAAATAGGTGATAGTTTTATAGCATTTTTATTAATAATTTTTTTTTACTAGTAATGACGGGATCAGCGATTTTTATTGTGACTGCGACATTATGGCGGAAACATCAGACATTTTTGACACATTTTTGGGACCATTGTCATTTATACAGCAATCAGTGCTATTTAAATGCACTGATTCCTGTGTAAATGACACTGGCAGTGAAGGGGTTATTGGCCATTCTGCCAACGTACATCGTCGTGCGCCGTCGGGAACCGGTTAAAAGGGAATTAAACTCTAGAACCAGTTCTCAAAAAGGCAGGCGGACAGCATGGGCCTAGTCATCAATACTACCAGTGGTATGCCTGCAGCTGAACTTTTTCCCATTACTGATATACCATGGCTTATTTAACACAGAATCCCTGCTTCTACCAAGAGGTATCCCTCTTGGTAGAGTCAGGGCCTTTCTTTCTCATGTTGGAGCCTCCAGTGAGCAGCACAGTAGTGGCCAGTGGCGGCCCCTCCATAGGGGTGCACGGGCGCTGCCCCTCCTTCCATGCGTCCGGCCCCCTGATCTACATGCAGGGAGCTGGACGCATGAATTCCAATGTGGGATTTTTTTTTTAAGCACGTGATTAGAGCCAGAGGCTCTAATAGGTATTAAAATAGGGTGGGCACAGGGCGCAGAGCACTGCACCCGAAGCCCACCCAGTTGTGTGACAATAGCGAATGAATATTCTCTATTGTCACACTGATTCTCCTCCCAGCCATGCAGGAAGTGGGTCCTGAGATACATCACCTGATTGGCCGACAGGAGATCCGATTGGATTAGCCACCAGGAAGAGAAGGGAAGAGCCTTGGCTTCCCAGGAGGAATCCCCCGCCAGGGCAAAGTTGCCACCCGCCGTCGTCTGCCGCCTGGAGCACTGCCCGTGAGATGGAAGTGCAGGTGCCGACCTACTTGACCGACCCAGGAAGGGGGGATGCCACCCGTGACCAACCAGCTGCTTTCTTTACTGCCCCCTCAAACAAACACCACTGGTAGTGACATCCCCAAATCTAACCACAAATCACATAAGACTTCAAGTTAGAGGCAACATTACCTTAAATCTCACACTGTAGATATACAGCTATGAGGCTGCAGGAACGGAAGTACCTAGGCACCTTCACCTAACAGGAAGTGCACTGTTGTTTTTAGGAGGAATTTTAGATACTTCAGGTACTGCTTAGTTACAATTAACATATCTAGATATTCTCCATAAGATAACAAATTTCCACTTCTTGAAGATAGGTCCACTTTAAGGACTTTAGATCTCTAATCATGGGAAAACTGCTTTGCAGGCAAGACTGGAAACTGTGTGTGTACATATTAAGCTTTACACTTTTTTTTTTTTCCCAAAATTTTTTTTATTGAAAATATCGAATAACAATATGACAATATCATCATACAAACATTAAGGATTCGTGGAACCATCTTAGTTACAATAAGTGAGTACAAATGTGTCAGAGAATTGTTTAAATCAAAGCATCCTATGTACGTAGGCAATTTTCACATATACACAGTGTGAGCTTTACACTTTTACTTATCATACATAGTCATATCTCTTGTGCAACACAGACAGAGCACACATACAGATATACTGTATACCTGTTTTATATCTGCAACGTAGCAAGGTGGGTTCTAGCAAAATGTAGTGGCTTGGTTGGCACACAAGCTTGGTTCACTCACAGCATATGGGAGATAAGGGCAAGATGGCTTGCCAGATTTTGCATAATTATTTAACATGAAGATAAAAAGATGTCACATCCAGACTGGCAAGCAAAAAAGTAGGAAGCAATATGATAGGTTAGGTGATGGATATATTAATTCAAGATAACACACTATGTTAAATGTTTCCTATCTCAGTGTTAAAATGTTTAAAAAAAAGTTAGCATCAAGCTAGTATCATTTAATGGAATGCAACGTTGCAGCTTTAACCTCTTGCATATATATGGGGCAAAATAAAAGGCTTGTGCAACTTAACAATACGCCCTTTTAAATATGCAGATTGTTAGTAAACCTATGAACAACAAACACATTAGGGGGAATTAATAGAAGTGTCTGGAACAAGTTCTAGCTGAACTGTTATCATTACACATAGGAACTAAATAATTTTTTTTCTTTCATTTTTATTCCCACACAGCTTAGAAACATAAAGGGTATTTCCACTTTTGTAGTCAACCATGAGAAAAACCCACTATCTACACAAGTCACTTCTGACAGTCTATGCTGACACCAGACAATCCCAAGAGACCAACTCACTTCCCCCCAGCACATGATAAGTGATTGACAGCCTCGGCTGTGCAGATTTACCTATGAGACTGTGTAGAGGGGGTGTGTCCATTCCCTCCACTCACATCTCAGAGTACACTTAGCTTTCTGCTTTATGCTGTGCAGTGTGTAACATATGAACGTCGTTCCCTGACTTCTGTAGCTGAGAAATGCTGTGTAAATTCTGTACTTTGAATGGCTGAGAACGGGCTGTGGATAAACAGGTACAACTATATAGAAGGATGTCATGGTTTGGAGTCAGGCTTAGAGGCCAGTAGTTATAGCAGTGGAGCAGCACCCAGCGACAAGGGGGACAGGTATACAAGCAGGTCACCCTGGCTGATGACATGGGTTCATCTGAGGTGTGGGGTCTAAGTACTAACCAGTGTTCACCAGAGCTCCTGATGGTGAAGATGGTTTTGCTGCATGTCAGTACCAGGTCGCAGTCCTCAGGATCACCCCACCAGGAGGTGAGCAAGCCGGGGGACAGTACAGGTGTAACAGGTAGGGATCGGAAACAAGCTAAAGGTCAGTAACGAATGGTAGTGAAGATACAGATGGCAGCAGGAGAGACAAAAGCGAGATATTGGCTGGGTGGAGCACAATAATCTGGTAAACAGGAAGTTCAGAGACATGGCTTAAATCAGAAAGTTTATGGGAGGAGCAAAGAGTTCAAGGTTCAAGACAAACAATATTCAAGTCAGGATCATTCAAGGAATTGTCCAGGGAACTTTTTACTATCTGCTTCCACTTACTACTCTAATTTCTAATAACTACACTTAAAACTTAATAAATAACAGAAGATAATTGATGAATTTTGAATTGCTATTGCTGCTGAATTTTACAACATTCTGATATGCAGATTTACTATGAATAATGCATATTTTGTGTTATGATTTATGAATGCGGCAAGGGGTATTGCTAATATTGGACTATTTTCTCCATTGATCCTGTTATACTGGAGCTGCAGTTGGGTCTCATTGTTTTATTTTGATCCCTGCCATGTGAAAAATGTCCCACAATCAAATGCTGTCTGTATCGACGAGTAGTGTGTGGGGCCACATTAATTGTCAATATACTCTCTTTTGGAAAGGTTGTACCCTAGCTGCAATTCACACTTTGACATTCAGAAATAATCTCTGGACGTTTGGGGTAAAGACATGAAAGAGCACAAAGGCAATCAAAACCAGCATTGTATGTTGTATCTTAGAAACTTGGTTGTCTATGGATTTTGGATTTAAATAAAGGTGCACATGGAAAACCTTGGAAATAATTAAATATGTATTTTTTTTCAGGTAATCTGTTTTTATCTGAGCGAATATTAAATCAGTAGTATAATAATATTTATATCATATTGTACAAAGAAACAAAACACAGGCTCTTATATGTCAATTCAACTTTACTTCCATTACCAGAAGAGAATTAGGGGGATGGTTTGCTAAAGAAGGACATGTTTTTGCTTGGTGCAACTGTATATGCCTCAAATATCCAGACATGTGCTAAGAAAGCTCATTTAAATTTTACAGCCCCTCTTGGACATCATTTGGTTCTCAAAGTAAACAGAGGATGACTTAGCTAAGTAAAAATATATAGTATATCATCCTTGAATGTATGAACTGATTTCAGTAAAGGTTGTTTTTAGGGCCAGGCTTTCATTCTGTAGACCAAACTAATAGCTGTATGAGAAGAAATGTCTGTGATTCTTTGCAAAAATCAATTTAAAGTAAAACTAGCAGATGATAATTTTCATGAATATTTCATTTGCATATTGCTCATTACATTTTAATATCTAGGAACATTACATTTAAATAATAAGACAATCCCATGAGAAAACCTTTTTTAGATTCAGTTATCCTTTGAGGCTGTTTTATCAAGCATGGAAATTGTACCAATAATAGCACTGAGTGGTCCATAGCTGGCAAGGTTTGCCAATTTATTTCAAAGATGTCTTTAGTAGACTGTGATAATGATTTTTATGATGAATGTGCTACTGAGGATTTGCTGATGATTTTCATTCATCTGACTAGTCAATAACCCCCTTTATTTAAAATTCACAGTATAATATTTCATTTTTTTCTCTTTGCTTAGAATTGTATTGCAGGCCTCGGGAAGTACCAGCTGCAAACTGTCATGCTGTTTTCCCTCTGTGTAACTGCCAGAAGCATTTTTTTAGGGATTATAATGGGAGTTAATGGGGTTGATTTAGAAAACAGTGTACACAGTACTGCAGAGTGGCAACTGAGTAATTATTAAGGTTCATTCATATGCATATCTGCAGGGAAGGTCATTATAGACCTGCTGACAACTATGCATTACCCAACTTTCCTGCCCCCTCAGATATTGATTAAATGAAATTCTTGCGAATGAAGCTCCTGTTTTGCTGTCCCCATTGTTTTCTGAACAATACAGTCTGTCTTGATGAATGGACAAATCTTTTGTAACTGATTGGCTGATAGACTGCCAATAGCAGAAGAAGAAGAATACATTTTAGATGGCCTAATCTGCACATATCCAGGCAGCTTTAATTACTCCTTAATCTGTGACAAGATTACAAAATCTATTTTTACAAACCTTGATCTCAAGCTGCTAACAGAATTCAGCTCAGGAGAGCACTTTGGGCCAGGTAGTCACGATAACCCACTAGGAATGTTGGAGGTGCATCAGGATTTGGTTTAACTAAACACCAGAAACATACTGACAAAATGGTATCTAACGTGGGATGATGAAGATAAAAAATGTATTGACCATATAGACTTATCAGGTCTGTTGTGATGTGTTGTAATTTGTTAAAAGTGTATTGCAGTAAGACAAACTGTTCATTATGAATAGATAATGCACTGCACTGTATCTTGTGATGCACTGCCATGCTTTAGAAGCTACTAAGCATTGTGTTGTGGTGCCATCTACAATGAATAGTGTCATGGATTGTGGGCATTGTAGTTTTGCACGTTTCAATGCAATAGTTTGAATTTACCCTAAAAGACAAACAGTCTTAAACAGGCATATAAAAAAAATGATCCAATATTAGTGTTGGTTTGCCTATCAAAGATAACTGTTTGTCGTGTGAGCTCTCCTTCTCGGAACAGTAGTATTGCCTGTGCCAAGCAGGAAGGCTGTCTCATTCCCTCCTCTCCCTCCTCTAACTCAATGCTGATAGAAAATACTCTTAACACGTTCAATCTTGCAGCCAATTAGGGATAACACCTACTTTATTTTTGGTATATGTCCCCATTCAAATAGCATACTGTAACTTAAAAAACTAAATTTGTAGCTTACCTTTTAGATGCTCTATTATGGACCCTCCAGCAAGGAAAAATCTTAGGTAGCTTTCTTTGTTTGCTATAATTAATCCAGTTTGTACTGTGCAAGCAGATTTTCATTATGAATTACAACTAGATTTGAACACTGGCAGACCTAACAAAGTAATAAAAGTGTAGAGGCTGGGCTTCTTGCATTGTATGTTATTGAGGACAGATTTAGGGGGATTTAATGAGGACAGGCTCATTCTAAGGGTGACCATACATGCATTGAAATTCAGCTGGTTCAGCATGGACTGGACGTTGAAATTCAGGCTGGTTGCACAGAAGTCAGCTGAATTGTACGTTATTGATGCAGTATTTCTAGTACACCATTACCAAGCTCTATGTTTTAAAGGCTTCTCCACCAAACACTTATATTTCAGGTTTGCATGAAGGTGTGTGGGCTGAATCATCTTATTTAACAAAGATGCTAGTGGAGAAATTTGTGCTAAGGTCCCAGCTCCACCCATCTGCTGCAAATTATTCAAAATGAAGACAAAAACATAACATAAAGCAAGAACATAGAGCAACATAATGTCTCCTCTTTGCTGCACATAAAGGTAACTTTGTTGAGGGAGAATGTAAAACGAACCAGTAACCTAAGTGAGGGTTATATTCCCTTTCTTTACCATGCCTTCTTCAACTTATAGAAGGCCATTGGGTTTGGTGCATGCATTATGCCATCATTATATGAATAACCAGAAGAACAAGTAGAATTTTTAAAAAGTTTCCCACATCAGAATGAGTCCCATAGTTTTCATGTATTTTATCTTTTAATGGACTAATTTTGTTTTATATTTTTTGGCAGCTGTTCTGTTATCCTATCATCCTGTCCTAGGATTGCAACATACAGGGCCGACGCTCCCACTAGGCGAACTAGGCAGCTGACTCTCCAGAGAAAGCAGCAGCCGTGGAGGACATCCATCATGGCTGCTGCAGAGGAGGTCAGCAGCAGCTCAGCCTGTGAGGAGGGGGACAGCAGAGGAGGCGAAAGAGTCAGGCATGAGAACAGCTAGGGAAGGGGAGGAGGTGGGCACGAGGACAGCTGGTGAGCCGGAGGAGGCGAGCACCATGTCTCTGGACGTAGAAGAAATTCTGCTGCCCCAGTGAGTCCGCTCTGACTCTGTTGCAGTCACCAATGTGGCCCTAGGCAAGACTAACAAGGGGGAGGCTGGTGTTAGCCTTAGCCTAGGGCGCAAAATAGTCAGGCACCGGCCCTGGCAACATACACTCACTGTACTGTGTCTATGGAGGAGCAGCATTGTCACACCACAACAGGAAGTATTGTATGTTTGATAGGCTCAAAGGGTGTTTTTTGCACTTATACAGAAAATGTTCTGTTCCAATAGATTTTTATTAAGGTTTTACAAGCAATGGTAGGAAAAGGATACAATGGTAACAATAAATTTGGTGTTGGATAAAGGACACAGTCACAGGCCAGAGGGCCATGATGGCCTGATCAATATGAAAAAAAGGGATGCAGCCTGCGTGACCACACTTGGGCACAGCTCAGAGCCAAACCACTAATGTATATGATATAGCATCTCAACTTTGTTGGGGTAACCTAACTGTCATTGAGTGTTATCTAGAAAAATATCATGTTGTACTAAACAGTATGAATCATGAGTCTCACTCATTTTTCAGTGGCACTACAAAACCTCTGGAAATGCCTGGATAAGAGGGATGAATGTTGGAATGTTTTGATTTACTGGATTCTGCATTAATACCCTGTTCTCTGCAACCGGACTGCCGCTGCACTACGCTGTACCTTCCAACATGCTGATATTAGCCAGTATAAGTTTCAAAGACATTGGTCCCCTGTCAAACCATTAATGCATATATATTTTTGGTCCCCTCCTGAAACACCCATGCAATTTTAAAGGGCATAAAATTTGATAACAAATAAAAGTGGGACAAAATATATTTTTTTAAAGATACTGGCCTATATGCTTGGAAACTTAGGGGTAGACTAGGAAGATCTGGAAGATAAATTAAAACCAACTCGTTTTTTCATGGTAGGGGCATATTTCTAGGTGAAAAAAGTGTACTGTGCAAAATGTTCCATGGTGCCCAGCGGTTGGTAGGTATGACAGGGTGCATGTTACAAAAGGACATATTTTTGGCATATTTTTTTCATATTGTTCAGCATTACACCCCTTTGGGATGGTTTTATGAGATGACACTCCCTTTGCAGTCATTCCCATGCTGAGGCAGCATTTGGGTAACAGGGCATCTTGAGCTATGAGCTAAGTGTGATCCTTATCATCATGTGTCCTTTAGTTCTTAAATCTTTAATGCCTCCACCTGGAAGGTTCTTCGCTTGTAAGGGGATGTCAGGTCACCTGAGGCCAGGTGATAGATACACACCACTCGGGTTAGGATTGCACCTCTAAGGTTGTGGACCCTTTGGCCTGTTTGCTGTGGATGGAGCTCTGGGTGGTTCAGGAAAGCAGCTCCACCTGAACACTGACACTGAACACTGACACTGACAGGCTGTGCAGGAAACTAGAGAGTAAGATTCCCCAGGGCGCTGAGTCTAAGAGCCAGCAGGTATTCACCAGAGCTTCTAGTGGTGAGGATGGGTTTGGCTGCAGCTGACTCCAGGTCATGGCCCCCGAGGTCATGCTCAGAAACCGGCTGAGGTAGACAGAGCAGAAGCAGCACTACGGTCTCTTAAGTCTGAGACACAGAACTGAAAGGTGAACAGATAATCAGAGCATAAACCATTACTGCAGATTCATGACAGGGAAACTCACTCTGAGCAATACCTTGTCCCAAGGGTGTATCACTTACATACTTGTGCATCTGTGAAGTTATGCAGGTCCAGACTTGTATGCAGTTTTCAATGTTTTGTAGAACAAGAGGAAACAGTAGGTGGAATAGACAAAAAGTCACTACATCTCCATGGCTAGCAGTCCCTCTGTGGCTCACAGCATCAATGGTGGACACAGCTGCAGGAAACAAGAGGTTTGACTGTAACTCTGTTCCAGTGATGGCTGGGCAGAATGGCCTGTCTAAAAAATAGAACTGTTATCTTCTAAGCCTCCAGGCTCCATCCCTGAGGGTTAAAATCAGGCAAGCTGCTTGCTCTACCCAACACTCATTCCCTAGTAGATGAAGGGCTAAAGGGAGAGTTACAGTATATAGGACACCCTCCGACCAATGGTTAGGGCTGCAAAAGGACTGTATCAAAACATTTTTATTCCTGTTTTTTCAAAGATGGATCCAACTCACTGACAGTGAGTTCACAGGGTGTTGGCCAGGTGAAAAAACTGAAAAAATCACTGTGTCCAACCTCGACACAGGACTCTGGAACCTCCTCAACAGAGTGTATAGTAGGTGATAAGATAAGGATAATCCCTGGGCACCATGCTCTACAAAGCAACATACAAGTGAAAGTAAAATAAAATGCACAAAGGCTGCTAGGAAAAACATCCATACATTAGCTTCCTTAGTGATTCCATTATGTAATTTCAGAGATACAAAGGGAGATGGTGCTGGAAGATTTATTTCTGCCAGAGGCCACATTTGAGGTCGGAATAGGGAACAGCACAGTACTCCACCGGAAAGGGCCAAAGCAATTTATCAGATTAAATTTATTAAACAATGTATTAAAAAAGCATGTGAACCTTGGCACTAAATGTCCATTTATTGCTGCCTATACAACTAAATCCGGCATTCTGCCATCCTGGTTTCTGAAACCTTGATCCAACATAACCATTTATGGGACTTGTTCCCACCAAAAAGTAAGCAGCAACAGCCCTGAAGAAGGGGGAGTCTATTCCCCTGAAACATGTTGGCTTGATGTACACATTGCTATTTTTTAATAAACGTCTAAGGCACTCCTTTCTTTTTATCCAAACCCTGTGAACAGGAATGGAGCAGCTTATAGGATGAACTGCTAGTGGAATGGATTTATCAATATTTACTAATTAGAGTTGCGTGAACATCACCCGTTCGGCAAACACCCGAGAATTTGCAGAACGCTCGTCGGGATGTTCGCCTGCCAAGCATCCCACAATGCACTGCACACTGCACAGTGCATTTTAACCACTGATTGGGCAAAGCTTTGACCAATCAGGACATAGTGAATAGCTGTTTGTTAAGGAGCGGGCCGGGAAGCCAGTCGCTGTGTCCATAACAACGGATGAGTCATCAGCTGTCAATGGGCTTCCCCACTGACAGCTGAATGAAACAAAAAATTGCCGGCAATAGAAAAATGTGAAAAAAAAAGTCTGGCAGGTCAAGAAAGAGGGGAACGAGCAAGTGACTCCCCCTCACTGAGCCATACCAGGCCACATGCTCTCAACATAGGGGGGAATCTGGAAGTCCCCTTTAACAAGGGGGCCCCCAGATCCCGGCCACCCCCCATATAAATGTGTATGGAGTACATTGTACCCCTACTCATTAACTTAAAGAAAGTGTCAAAAAGAAATAAAAACACACACAGAGTTTTTTGACAATTCCTTTATTAGAAAAAAAAAAAAACAATGTCCCCCAATGTAGATCCATTGTCAATCACGACATCCCCGCTGGACCCGAAAAAAGAAAAAAAAAGCTCCACCTGCATGTGGCCTGGTATGGTTCGGGGGGGACGCTTGCTTGCCCCCCCTCTTTCCTGACCTGCCAGGTTGCATGTTCGGGTAAGGGTCTGGTAAGGATTTTGGGGGGGGCATGCCGTTTTTTATTTACATTTTGGCGTGGGGTTCCCCTTAAAATACCAGACCCAGAAGACCTAGTATGGATTGGGGGACCCCCACGCAGTTTTTTTTTTTATTGCTGGCAATGATACTGTATTGCTGGAAATTTAAATGTTGTTTGTTTTCTTCTGTCAGTTTTGCTGCAGCAGGTTCTATACACGGTACAGATGCCACTTTACAGGCAGACTAAGGGGATCCCCCCCGACACTGTATTTAAAGGAATTTTTTATTTTTATTGTTTCACTTTAAGCATTATTAAAATCACTGCTCCTGTAAAAAAGATATTTAAAAAAAAATTGCATTGATACATGCCCCCCATGGCAGTACCCGGGCCCCCTATACCCTTTTCATGGCTAATAACTTGCAGATAAGTATTTCAAATGGGAAGTTTTGATTTTTCAAGTTCGGGTCCCATAGACTTTAATAGAGTTTGTGGCTCGGGCCTGAACTTTTTTTTACATGTTCAGGAGTTCAGGGGGGGGGGGGGTTCGGTCCAACTCTATTACTAATCTCCAGATAAGGACATTTTGCATAAGTCTTTTTGATCTGCTGATATAATCCGCCAAAAGCAAGTAACTAATAAATGAACATTTTAAACTTTAGCATAGATTGCAGGACAAAAAGACAGTATGTTTATAGACCCACTAATGCCGCGTACACACGTACGGACTTTTGCCGGCGGACCTAAGTCCAGCGAACAATCCGCTGGACTTTCCCGCTAGGTACGCCGGACTAAAAAGCGAACGGACTTGACCACACACGATCACGCAAAAAGTCCGGCGGTTCACGCGATGACGTACGCACGTACGACGGGACTAGAAAAAGGAAGCTCGAGATCCCAAACGACACCCTTTGGGCCCCGTCAGCTAATCTCGTGTGTATCGCGTGTTAGTTGACGTTTGGTTAGAGACGATTCGCGCTTCTCAGACTTCTGCTTAATTCGTTCGCTTCTGCCGTTCAGTTTGTGCTTGTGAGGTTTGTATCTGGCTTTCAGTGCGTGTGGATCAGTTCCTACCTGTTCTCAGGCCGTTCTGGTCCGCTCGTTCCTGTTTTTTCAGGTCGTTCTTCATAGGCCTTGCTGTTCTTCAGTGCGTTCTGTTAAGTTGTTTGTTTGATCAGCCGACCGTTTTGAAGCCATGGAGTGTGGACGTACTCGGGAACGAGTTCGTGCTGTGCAGGGGCTCGGTGTTGCGGTTAACACCTTGGCACGAGCCCGGTCCATGAACAGGGTGAGGAGGAGTTCATGGACCAAGAATTGGTTGCGCCAGCGTGACCAATTCTCGCATATGCCTTTGCTCCGTGAGATCCGTGAGAATAATCCTGATGATTTCAGGAATTATCTCCGGATGACGGACCCCATTTTTCACCGTCTGTTGGCTTCGCTGTCCCCTTATATTACCAGGCAGAATACCTGCATGCGGCAAGCCATCAGTGCGGAGCAGAGGCTAGTCGCCACGTTGCGTTACTTGGCGACGGGGAGAAGCTTGCAGGACCTCAAGTTCACGACAGGCATCTCCCCCCAGGCTCTGGGGCTCATTATTCCAGAGACCTGTTCTGCCATTATCCACGTCCTGCAGGAGGAATACATTAAGGTAAGTCTTCTCTTTTAAAATTACCTATGTCTTGTATGTTTGTTAATGTAGTGCATCAATGTCATCATTAGCTAATTACCATGATAGGACTATTCTATGATTGTCGCCTATTCCTTTTTTTTTGGTGTTTTTTTTTTTTTTGTCTAGTATTTTATGTTTGACTTATCGAAATATTTTTAAGAATGTATTATTTAGTGGGTCACATGCATATTTGCTTGCACCAACCTCCCCAGCATGGAAGCTTGGCCCCCTAAACACCCCTAGCCTAGTCACTTTCTTTGGTTAAAAATGTATATTACCAGCTCCATTGTACAGCTTTACTCACCCCCCCTTTCACCCCCCTTGACCCTCATTTTTAAATTGATTGCATGTGTTTTTGGTCAGCTTGTAATTATCCCCACCCCCCCCACACCCCCTGATAATTAATATCATGTGTTTTTGGTCAGCTTGTAATTATCCCCACCCCCCCCACACCCCCTGATAATTAATATCATGTGTTTTTGGTCAGCTTGTAATTAGCCCCTCCCCCCCCACACCCCCTGATAATTAATATCATGTGTTTTTTGGTCAGCTTGTAATTAGCCCCTCCCCCCCCCACACCCCCTGATAATTAATATCATGTGTTTTTGGTCAGCTTGTAATTATCCCCACCCCCCCACACCCCCTCCCCCCCACCCCCCCACACCACCTGATAATTAATATCATGTGTTTTTGGTCAGCTTGTAATTAGCCCCTCCCCCCCCACACCCCCTGATAATTAATATCATGTGTTTTTGGTCAGCTTGTAATTAGCCCCTCCCCCCCCACACCCCCTGATAATTAATATCATGTGTTTTTGGTCAGCTTGTAATTAGCCCCTCGCCCCCCACACCCCCTGATAATTAATATCATGTGTTTTTGGTCAGCTTGTAATTAGGGGGGCCATTGAAATGGCAGCAGACCCTTAAACCATCTTTTTCATTTACAATGAATAAATACAGTTATTTATGTTTGAAATATTGGTCGTTTCGTATTGTTTTGGGGGAAACTTGGGGGGGAGTACCACAACATGTTTTTGTCAAACTGGTAGTATTTAAAAAGAAGAAGCCACACATTTTTGAATTTGTGCAAACATTATTTTTTTTATTATAGTGCACATCCAAAACTTTTTATTATTTTTTGTTTTTTTTTTTTTTTTTTGGTTGTTTTGGTATTTTTGGTTTTTTTTTTTTTTTTTTTTTTTTTTTTAAAATTATTTTTTTTTTTTTTTTTTTTTATGTTATCTTTTTGACATTTTTTTGGTGTTTTTCTCACAACATATTGTTTTATTTTTTGGGATTGATTTTTTAAAACAAACATAAAAACATGTTTTAAAATTGTTTAAAAATTTTGTCTTAGCATTTGAAATTATTTACACAATGTAAAAGTCCAGAACTTACAAAGTTCAACAGGTAACCCATGAACAGAAGAAGCCAAATTTTGAATATGCACACTAATTTAACTGGAAAATGGGTAATGTCAACATGTGCTATGTTCCATCATGGGGAATCAATGGACGTGTTTTGTGTGTGAAACCCCTTCCCTCTCACCTACTAGCATTAGGGGTTGCAAACACAAAATGCGTCCATTGAGATCCCCTGATGGCACATAGCACATGTTGACATACCGTGTGCATATTTAAAATTTGGCCTCTAAAATTAGTTAAACAGCGCTTCAAAAGGGAATGAAGGACATGATTGATGTTAAGAAATGTAAAGGGGTCTTTAGATTCTCCCCAAAACATCAATCATGTCCTTCATTCCCTGCTGCATGGTGGCCATCTCCTTCTGCATGTTTTCCAGCTGCATATTCCAGGCCATGATCTGCCCAATAAGCCTGTGGGCACTGTCAGTGGTAAATGGCTCCGCAGCTTGTCGTTCCACAAACAGATCAGCATCACCTAAAAGTTGGGTAGAGAAAACACAAGAAAAAAAGTGTCAAAAACATGCAGACCTTAATTTATTAGCTCAATCTGTGTTCTGAGACACTCACTTGGTGGGGTGCAGATTTGATCGACTTCAACGACCTGTTCCGCCACATCCACGCGTGGGCTTGGGCTAACTGCCCAATTAGTCTGGTGAGGCCGGGAGGTCCTCGTAGGTTCGGACTGACGTCTGAGTCTTTTGCCCCTATGGTAATGGAACACAAAAAGGTACACTTTTGAATCACACTGATATTTGAGTGCCAAAATAGGATTAGTAAACATTGTTTAAAAGTCTTGCCAATTATTAGCAGTTTGTTAGAAGATCCTACTTGAAGACAGAATTGAAATGTCTATCTAATGAAACTCCAATACTTAAAGCGCCCTTCAACCCTAAATTTGAACTTCCGCTCATTGGATCCCTGCACCCCTGTGGTGTCTTATTTTGAACGTTTTAGGGGGGATGGGTTGCAGATACCTGTGTAAGGCAGGTATTTGCACACACATCCGGCCCTAGACTCCCACAGAAGTATACGCCACATCCCGTCCACCGTGCTGTCTGCTGGGACACACAGGGGTCCCCGAGCTTGCGCGGACCAGTCCTATTGCATTGCGCAACTGGCGCATGCCCAATAGTGACCCGGGAAGTGAAGCCGCAAACATTAATTTCATGATTGCAAGATCAGAGATTGTAGCTGCACCATCCAAGGGACAGGTGAGTGTACTTCTTTGAAAAGTCACCACCTACAGTATTTAGAGATGATGAGCATTTTTTGGGAATTGTGAGCATGAGACCCTGCTTAACATATTTATCCCCCCCACCCCCAAAAACAGCCTCTGGAGTCCCTGTGTAAGTTACCCGTAAAACCCTTACTACAGCAGTAATTGTATAGATAGTGACAATAATAAACAACCTTACAACTCCAACAACCCAAAGCCAGGTAAACTCAATAAACGTTATGAAGACAAACGGAACTTTCATCAAATATGCGCAAGTTTCACGAACGAATGGTAATAACATCTGCGCAAGTTTCAGGTACGAATGGTAATAACATCTGCGCAAGTTTCACGGACGAATGGTATTTACATCTGCGCAAGTTTCGGTACGAATGGTAATAACATCTGCGCAAGTTTCAGGACGAATGGTAATAACATCTGCGCAAGTTTCACGGACGAATGGTAATTACATCTGCGCAAGTTTCACGGACGAATGGTAATTACATCTGCGCAAGATTAGACATATCAAGTATAACCATAGTAGCGCACGTGCTTCACTTACTTTTTTTGATGGCTTTTCGAATTCTCAGGTATTGATGGTGCTCCCTGGATTTGATGTCGGACGATCGTTTGCGCAGTTGATCCTGCCCCTTCGTACGCCGAATTTCTGCGCCAGGGTGCTGACGATTGTAGTGATAATCTTGTCCTTGCGCAAGTTGGGACGAGGGTACGGCCCATTTTCCCCGTCGTAATCTTCCCTTTGGAGGATGTCCACCATCTCCACCAGTCCTTCAAAGGCCATATTGGTGGCCTTACATCTGCTGCTGGATGTAGATGTGTTGGCTTCTTGGCTTTCCTCAGCGCTACTGGCTGAGAATGTGTCCGCAATATTCATGAATTAATTCACCAACAATGCAACGAGGGGAAGCGGGGCGGGGAATACTCGTCATGAGGAACATCATGGGCGGGCGACGCGGAGTACGCAGGCGGACTTCGACGCGTGCGCTTTGTATATAAGGCTGTTTGAGGGGCCCACGTGTTCCCGAACGGAAGTAGCGAGCGCTCTGTACGAAGGTAAGTGTTTTTCTAGGATGCATTACTGTGTTTTTTTTGTTTGGGTTTTGGGCCAGCATTTTTTAAGGATATTTGTGTGTTTCTTCCTGTGTGTAGGGGTTGCTGCCTGTGTGTAGGGGTTGCTGCCTGTGTGTAGGGGTTGCTGCCTGTGTGGATGTGTTGCTGCCTGTGTGTAGGGGTTGCTGCCTGTGTGGATGTGTTGCTGCCTGTGTGAAGGGGTTGCTGCCTGTGGGGATGTGTTGCTGCCTGTGTGTAGGTGTTGCTGCCGGTGTGTAGGGGTTGCTGCCTGTGTGGATGTGTTGCTGCCAGTGTGTGGGTGTGTTGTGTAATGTTTGTTAAGAAAAAAGTGGTTGTGCGTTTTAAGTAACATTTGTGTTTTTTGGTCTTTTTGTATTGCCATTACTAACAAAACAGAAACAAACATGTCATCACCCCCAGTTGAATCCATTCAAGGACCAGCAGTTCATGTCCGTATTCATTGCCCTGTACAGAAAAAATACCATTTGTATGGCAATAGGGATGTCCTGAAGGCAACACTGGGGCCACTTGTGGCTGTTGTGAAGCCTAAAGTCCCCAACGCAAACACCAAGTTTGTGGATGCCAGAATTGCAAGTTTAGGGCACATTACAAGCGGGAGCGCAAGAAGATTGAGGCCTCAGTCAGATCAGGAGCAGCAGCAGAGAATGTTTGTGTAATGTTTGTTAAGAAAAACAGGGAATCACTGTCGACTCTTCCCTCCACCCTTCCCTCCAGACTAACAAAAAGAAACAAACATGTCATCACCCCAGTTGAATCCATTCAAGGACATTTTGCATAAGTCTTTTTGATCTGCTAACTTTCTATTAGCTATCAAAGTATACAATAGTTGTAAAATATATACTTTATTTAACATCACAGTGAGTGCTGTTGTGATTTGGATCTATTACTTCTGAATATTGCATGAGACTGACAAGCACTTGTCAGACCGCATGGAGCCATTTAGTTTTCAGTTTAGACATAACAACACATTATGCAAATTAACTTGCCAAGTAGAGCTAGAGGCTTATATGATATAATCCGCCAAAAGCAAGTAACTAATAAATGAACATTTTAAACTTTAGCATAGATTGCAGGACAAAAAGACAGTATGTTTATAGACCCACTAAGTGTGCCTTCTGTACTAGCCGCTTCATAGCATGCTCCGAGTAACAGCATTAATGAGCTAGATTAAAGAATATATCTAAATTGTACTTAAATTGAAATTTAGTAATTTTTACCAATAAATGCATAAGATCATTTTCTTTTAACAGATGCATATTACCATAATCAGCTCATTTTTGCCTATATTCTTTTACAAACACATTTGAAATAGTTTTTTGGAAACCTTTATTGTAACTAATGCAACAAATTGCATTATCTATTCATAAGATGCAAGCAAATTGGGGGAGAAAAGCAAATAATAAAAATGAAGCGGCAAAAAATATCATTAAAATTCCACACTTTGTTAATGTAAATACTTTATCTTAATAAGAGGTCTTCAGTAATTTTTTTTCTCCAAAAAGAAAACTGGTTTCTACTAATTCCATCACAGAGCTCATTGGAGAAATATAATGTTAAAGTAAATTATATCTAAAGCTAAAACTTTTCTTTAAATTTTTGATAAAGTGAGTAGGGATGAGCTTCAGGTTTATAGACCTAGCCTATTTGCAGCTCAGTGAATGGGTGAAAAATGTAGCACTTATGGCCATTTGCTCAGCTAAACCCCCAGCTGATGCTTGTAAACAAACAAGTCTGTCATTTAGCAGCAGTAGCACTGCCACCTCTAAATTACATGACAAATTCCTGACTGGCTTCTATTTGTAAACAAGCTGCAAGGATCCTGGGTGACATCATTACCAAATAGGATAATGGCCATATTTGGCCAGTGAGGGACAACCAGGATCAACATTGTGTCATTTACATAAATGAGTCATCTGTAGGGTTGAGCGAACCCGAACTATTGGCTGTAAGTTCGGGTTCGGGTCCGGTGTTCGGCGCTGTATTGGCGCCTTTTTAACAGCTTTAGGGCAGCCAATGGATGATCGTTTCACTAGTGTGCCCTAGAAGCCATCACAGCCATGCCTACTAATGGCATGGCTGTGATTGGCCAGTGCAGCATGTGACCCAGTCTCTATAAATAGTACACACACAGCACACAGCGTCATTCTGTTATAGACAGACACTGTTAGACAGGTTCCTGTGCTGCAGATAGATAGAGGATTTTAGGAGTTAGTGTGCTAAAGTCAGTCAGTCAGTCAGTCCACATTCCTTGAATTTTATTCTAATTAGTTAGATCAGTGAGCGATCTAGATAGCTACAGTAGGGAGTTTCTTTATTTAGCAAAAGAAAGAGGCAGCGATAATTATTGTAGAGATTCCTAAATCAATTGTACCCTGGCTGGGGTGCAGTGCACAGTCACAGTAACAGTGCCATGCGGCCAGTGCCAGACAAAATATAAAAGTTTTACCTGGAAGCTCAATGCAACATTAGGACCAACACTGCATATACTAAGAGATACACCAAAGTCTGTGTGTATTCTGCTATTGGAAAAACATAAAAATTAAATTTTTCTTTTTTTTTTTTTCCCAATAGCATTTTCTGCGTGTTCATACATACACGCTGTAGATACTAACCGTGTATTCTGATATTGCAAAAACATTGCAAAAAAAATTAATTTTGCAGTGTTTTTTTTCTTCCCAATAGCATTTTCTGCGTTTTCATAAACGTTTTACATACTGTCCGTGTATTCTGATATTGCAAAAACATTGCAAAAAAAAAAAATCTTTTGCAGTTTTTTTTTTCACAATAGCATTTTCTGCGTTTTCATAAACGCTTTACATATTGTCCGTGTATTCTGATATTGCAAAAACATTGCAAAAAAAAAAATATTTTGCAGTGTTTTTTTTTCACAATAGCATTTTCTGCATTTTCATAAACGCTTTACATACTGTCCGTGTATTCTGATATTGCAAGAACATTGCAAAAAAAAAAAATATTTTGCAGTGTTTTTTTTTCACAATAGCATTTTCTGCATTTTCATAAACGCTTTACATACTGTCCGTGTATTCTGATATTGCAAGAACATTGCAAAAAAAAAAAAAAAATTGCAGTGTTTTTTTTCCCCAATAGCATTTTCTGCGTTTTCATAAACGCTTTACATACTGTCTGTGTATTCTGATATTGGAAAAACATTGCAAAAAATAATTATTTTGCAGTGTTTTTTTTCTTCCCAATAGCATTTTCTGCGTTTTCATAAACGTTTTACATATTGTCCGTGTATTCTGATATTGCAAAAACATTGCAAAAAAAAAATCTTTTGCAGTGTTTTTTTTTCACAATAGCATTTTCTGCATTTTCATAAACGCTTTAGACACTATCCGTTTATTCTGATATTGTAAAAACATTGCAAAAAAATTTAATTTTGCAGTGTTTTTTTTCTTCCCAATAGCATTTTCTGCGTTTTCATAAACGCTTTAGACACTGTACGTGTATTCTGCTATATTCAAAAACACCCATTTAGGGCGAGATCATAAATTTTGAAAATATGGGGAGATCATCAAAAAGGGGACGTGGCCCGGGTTGTGGTGCTGCTGGTGGCGCTCCTGTTGCAGGGAGAGGACGTGGTCGATCTGTGCCAGCTACACGCACTAGTGAAACACCTTCCTCAGGTGGGAGTAGGCGACAGAGCCTGCAGCAGTATTTTGGCGCGCCTAATGAGGCTGTACGAATGTCGAGGCCAGGACAAGTACAGGCAATAGTAGATTGGGTTGCTGACAGTGCCTCCGGTTCCTTCACATTGTCTCCCACCCAGTCTCCTGATGAAAGTTCAGAGTTGGCACCTGCAGCCGATGTCCATCAGTCTTTCACCTCACCCCCTTGCAAATCAGCCAATCAGTCTGAGCCCCAAATCATGCAGCAGTCTCTTCTGCTTTTTGATGATTCTGTTAGCAGGGTTTCCCAGGGCCATCCACCTAGCCCTGCCCCAGAAGTGGAAGAGATTGTGTGCACCGATGCCCAACCACTTATGTTTCATGATGAGTACATGGGAGGACCATCGCAGCACGTCTCGGATGATGACGAAACACAGGTGCCAACTGCTGCTGCTTTCGCCATTGTGCAGACCGACAAGGAGGGAAGGGGTGAATTTTGGGTGGAAGATGATGTGGAGGGCGATGAGGTCCTTGACCCCACATGGAATCAACGTCATGCAGGTGACCAGTGTAGTTCAGAGGAAGAGGTGGTGGTCGCACAGAGCCACCAGCACAGCAGAAGAGGGAGCAGGGTGCAAAAGCGGAGCGTCCATCCTCTAGACAGTACGTCTGCTACTGCCCAACGCTGCAAGGGACCGAGCACACCAAAGCCAGGTGCAAGGAGTTCCCTAGCATGGCAGTTCTTCAGACAAGACACGAGGGGTTTACACGCTGTGCAATCAGAGCTTGAAGCGAGGCATAAACGTTCTCAACCTGAGCACAACCTGCATGACCAGGCATCTAAGTGCAAAGCACGAGATGCAGTGGAGTAGACACCGCAAAAACCAAGAAAGGTCTCTGGCTCCTCCTGCTTCCTCTTCTGCTGCAGTCTCGGCCTCTTCATCCACCTCTGTAGTGACAGTGACACCTGCCAACCCGCAAACAGAGGATCTGCCAGCAACACTACCACCTGGGTCACCAACCATCTCCACAATGTCCCATGGAAGCTTTCAGCTCTCTATTTCCCAAACACTGGAGCGGAAGAGGAAGTACCCCCCTAGCCACCCGCCATCCCTGGCCCTGAATGCCAGCATTTCAAAATTGCTTGCCTTTGAAATGCTGTCATTCCGTCTGGTGGAGACGCAGAGTTTTCAAAGGCTGATGTCATTGGCTGTCCCACAGTACGTCGTGCCCAGCCGCCACTACTTTTCCAGACGAGCTATCCCTTCCCTGCACAACCAAGTGGGGGACAAAATCAGGTGTGCACTGCGCAACGCCATCTGTGGCAAGGTCCACCTAACTACGGATGCGTGGACCAGTAAGCACGGTCAGGGACGTTATATCTCCCTAACAGCACACTGGGTAAATGTAGTGGCGGCTGGGCCTGAGGCGGATAGAACTTTGGCGCATGTCCTTCCACCACCGAGGATTGCAGGGCACTTCAGTTTGCCTCCTGTTGCTAACTCCTCCTACTCCGCCTCCTCATCGTCTACCGCCTCCTCATCCGGTCAGCGTAACACCTTCACCACCAACTTCAGCACAGCCAGGGCTAAACGACAGCAGGCAGTTTTAAAACTTTCCTGTTTGGGGGAAAAACCCCACACCGTGCAGGAGTTGTGGAGGGACATGGAACAACAGACCGATGAGTGGTTGGTGGCAGTGAGCCTCAAGCCCGGCCTGGTGGTGGGCGATAAATGGGCGAAATCTCGTAGCAGCTCTGGGCCTTGCCGGTTTGACGCACATCCCTTGCCTGGCGCATGTGCTGAACTTGGTGGTCCAGAGGTTCCTGAAGAATAACCCCGATATGCCAGAGCTGCTGCAGAAAGTGCGGGCCGTCTGTGCGCACTTTCGGCGTTCTCACCCTGCTGCTGCTCGCCTGTCAGCGCTGCAGCGTAACTTCGGCCTTCCCGCTCACCGTCTCATATGTGACGTGCCCACAAGGTGGAACTCTACCTTGCACATGCTTGCCAGACTGTGCGAGCAGCAGCAGGCGATAGTGGAACTTCAGCTGCAGCACGCACGCGTGAGTCGTTCTGCGGAACAGCACCACTTCACCGCCAATAACTGGGCCTCCATGCGAGACCTGTGTGCCTTGTTGCGCTGTTTCGAGTACTCCACCAACATAGCCAGTGCCGATGACGCCGTTCTCATCGTTACTATCCCAGTTCTATGCCTCCTTGAAAAAACTCTTAAGGCGATGATGGAAGAGGATGTGGCACAGGATGAGGAGGAGGAGGAGGAGGAAGAGGGTTAATTTCCAAGGCTTTCAGGGCAGTCATTTACAAGTGGCTATATTTACCGGTGTTCTGACGAAAACTGTCTTGCTATCGGATAGTGTCCGGCCACTTACTGCGCAGGTGCAGTGCTTGCGCAGTATGGAGGACAAGGAGATTCACAAAATCTCCAAAGATGAACGTCGCCTGCGCAGTGAGTGCAGATTCAAGCCCGACCATCCAAGTGGACATACAGTAGCACATAGTAACAGGGCCCCTCACGGGCTCGCTTGGCTAGGCTTCAACCTCGGATGATGTGGCTTGAACCTGGAGTCACTGCGCATCATCTTCGGAGAGTTTCAAAATCCCCTTGTCCTACGTACTGAGCAAGCGCAGTACAGGGCGGACACTATGCGACGGGGGACAGAATTCGACACATCATTCACCACTAGCCTTACCCAGCCATTGTTGTATTTTTGAACCAGTGTTGGCTACCTCGTCCTCCTCCACCGCCGCTTCCACCTACACCGCCACATCCACCGCCACCTCAACCTCCTACTCCATTTGAATTTCGTCCTCCTAGGTCAAGATTATAATTTTTTCATTTTTTTTTCATTTCCAAGTATTTTATTTTCCCACTATCTTATCCATTAAATTTAATATTTTTTTCCAGAAAGTGCGTATTCTGGGGTATTCCCACCATATGTGCGGCATCGTGCCGTTGAGTTTCTGAGGTTCTTAATGACTTCCTGTACCTCTTCTGCTGAGAAGGGGGCCTCCAGCATTTTTTTTTATTTTTTTATGTTATTTTAAGTTATTTCCCTAACCACATTTGTTTGCAGATCACTTGCCATGCTCTTAACAACATTTTGTTGCCATTTGCAGCCCTCTAGCCCTTTCCATGACCTTTTTACAGCCATTTTAGTGTTCAAAAGTCCGGGTCCCCATTGACTTCAATGGGGTTCAGAGTTCGGGGTCAAGTTCGGGTCAAGTTCGGTCCCGAACCCGGACTTTTTTCTGAAGTTCGGCCGAACCCGCCAAACCGAACATCCAGGTGTCCGCTCAACTCTATTGAAGATAAAATTTTCATTCCCGAGGATCTGCGGGTAACCGTCCTGGAATTGTGCCATGATCATAAACTTGCTGGACACTTCGGTGTCACCAAGACCACTGAATTGGTACAACGTACCTTCTGGTGGCCTCAGCTGAGGGAGGACTGCAGGAAGTTCGTAGATACATGCACTATATGTATACGGAGCAAGAGTTACAGGACCAAGGCCTGGGGTCTACTCAAGCCCCTACCAGTCCCAGATCGCCTTTGGAAAATGTTGTCCATCGACTTCATCGTGGAATTGCCCCCAGCAGAGGACCACACCACGATTTTTGTAATAGTCGACCGCCTGTCGAAGATGGCACACTTTGTTCCTATAAAGGGCACCCCCACTGCTTCAGAAACCGCACAGGTGTTCATCCGAGAAGTCATCAGGCTCCACGGGGTACCAGCCAACATAGTTTCCGACCGAGGGGTGCAGTTCGCCTCTCGGTTCTGGAAATCGCTCTGTAAGGCCCTTAATATTGAACTGTCATTTTCATCCGCCTATCACCCTCAGTCCAATGGGCAAACCGAGAGGACCAACCAGAGCTTGGAGCAATATCTACGGTGCTTCTCCTCCTTCACCCAGGATGATTGGATCTCCCTGTTACCAGTTGCCGAATTCGCATATAACAATGCCATCCACTCTGCTACCCAACAGACGCCTTTCTTCGCCAATTATGGCTTCCACCCTTCATTTCTGCCCAATTCTCTCCCTGAATGTACCGTGCCCGCGGTTCAGGAAAAGATTGACTTCTTTGCTTCCAATAACCAACTCCTGCAAGACACCATGGCCCGGACCCAGGAACACAACAAAACAGTTTTTGACAGGAAGAGGTGAGGGGAGCTGGTACTGGCACCAGGTGACACAGTGTGGCTTTCTACCTTAAATTTGAGGATGGCATGTCCCTCGAAGAAACTGGGCCCCAAGTTCTTGGGACCCTTTCCAGTCAAACGGAAGATAAATGAAGTGGCCTATGAGTTGGAACTCCCAGACTCTCTCAGGGTCCACCCGGTTTTCCACGTTTCCTTGCTGAAGCCCTCCACTCCCAACCCCTTTCCCAACAGGAGAACTATACCCCCGGATCCAGTTCTATTAGATGGTGAAGAGGAGTTCGAAGTGGAATCCATCCTGAATTTCAGGAGAAGGAGGAATCAGAATCAGTTCCTGATAAAATGGAAGGGCTACGGTCCTGAGGAGAATTCCTGGGAGCCCGAGTGCAATATCCACGCTAAGAGTCTAGTTCAAGCCTTTAAGAGAGCCCATCCTGAGAGGTTTGCCCAGAGGGGCACCCGGAGGTTGCCCCTAGGATGGGGGCAATGTCATGAAGATCCTGCCAGAAACCTGAACCCCGGCCGTCCTGGCCCACAGGCGCCACTGCGCATGCGCGCCGCGGCCGCGCACGGGCGCGCGCACAGGGAGGCAGGTGCACGCTCTTGTTGGCGCCAGGTAAGCCTATTTAAACTTGGCCTGAGCAGACGGTCCCCGCTGTCTGCTCTACAGCGTTGTGGTGAATGTAACCTGATCCTGATACCTCTGCCCTGTTTGACCCGGCCTACCTGTGACTATTCTGCTATCTGCCTGTACCCGACTTTGGCTTGTTTGTGACCACTCTTCTGCCTTATCCCCTGATACCTCGCTGCCAGCCTGATTCCTGACCCGGTCTGTTCTGATGAACCTGATCACCTGTATTGGTCCAGTCCGTTCTGAAGTCCTGTTTCCTGTACTGAACCTGATCACCTGTATTGATCCAGTCGATTCTGAAGTCCGGTTTCCTGTACTGAACCTGATCACCTGTATTGATCCAGTCCGCTCTGAAGTCCGGTTTCCTGTACTGAACCTGATCACCTGTATTGATCCAGTCCGCTCTGAAGTCCTGTTTCCTGTGCTGAACCTGATCACCTGTATTGGTCCAGTTCGTTCTGAAGTCTTGTTTCCTGTTTGCTTGCTGAACCAGCTTACCTGTCCAGTTCCGGCCTGCTCCGCTATCCAGTCTGCTGTGCTGTCCATCCAGATCCAACCTGCTCTGCTATCCAGTCTGCTAAGCTGTCCATCCAGACCCAGCCTGCTCTGCTATCCTGTTGGCTTGCTGAACCAGCTTACCTGTCCAGTTCCGGCCTGCTCTGCTATCCAGTCAGCTGTGCTGTCCATCCAGATCCAACCTGCTCTGCTATCCAGTCTTCTAAGCTGTCCATCCAGACCCAGCCTGCTCTGCTATCCTGTTTGCTTGCTGAACCAGCTTACCTGTCCAGTTCCGGCCTGCTCTGCTATCCAGTCTGCTAAGCTGTCCATCCAGACCCAGCCTGCTCTGCTATCCAGTCCGCTAAGCTGTCCATCCAGACCCAGCCTGCTCTGCTATCTAGTCTGCTAAGCTTTCCATCCAGACCCAGCCTGCTCTGCTATCCTGTTTGCTTGCTGAACCAGCTTACCTGTCCAGATCCGGCCTGCTCTGCTATCCAGCCTGCTGTGCTGTCCATCCAGATCCAACCTGCTCTGCTATCCAGTCTGCTAAGCTGTCCATCCAGACCCAGCCTGCTCTGCTATACTGTTGCCTGCTGAACCAGCTTACCTGTCCAGATCCGGTCTACTCTGCTATCCAGATCACTCATCTTGTCCACTGAGTTGACCCTGTGTCACTCCACCGGTCTGTTGATCCTGCCAGGCACCCGTGCTCCTCCTCACTCCTAGGTCTCCTGTCACCCTACCAGGGAACCAGGAGTGGGAGACGCAAGGGAGGTCTCTCTCTGCAATATTGGGCTCGCACCACCAGGTACGTGACACGAGGAACCTCTTCTGTCCTTCTTTTCAATTCGAATGGTCCTTATTCCTATGCTCAGCTCAATCCTGAAAACTACCTCAAGGTTCCATAAGAACCAGTAGATCGTCCTACCTACCTTTAGGTCCGGGAGTCCACTAGAAGAGTTCATTCTCTGAACGTAGGCGAAATTCGGAAGGTAAACCTGCAAGCTACTTCAAGCTTCAACTAGAACAACTACGGTCTGGTACATTCAGTTCATCCATCAGCCTTTTAGAACTAGAACTAGAACTCTGGAAGCATTGACGGCATGTTCTGTCAGGGATATATCGGTTTCATGGGCAGCAGCTCAGCGCGCAGCTCCAGACGTGATCTGCAAAACAGCCTTATGGGCCTCTATTAAAACTTTATCGTCACATTACTATATTGAGCCTGCTTCGCTATCTTCTGTGAACTTTGGTTATAAATCCTATCGGTTGACGGGTCAAGTTAAAATTTATTGCTGTTCAGCATACCCACCCGTGTGGATTGGCTAGTTATTCCCCACACGTAGGCTGCCATGGAGTCTGTCAGGAAAAAGGAGAATTTATTATCAAATACTTACTGTAATTTTCCTTTCCTGATGGACTCCATGGCAGACGGAGTTCCCACCCATCAGTTATTGAGTAGGTTAGTTACGGAACACAGTACCTAGCGGTGAGCTCTCTTTTATTTGAATGGGGTCCTATAGCATTGGAGAGGAGGCAGGGTTAACCCACACGTAGGCTGCCATGGAGTCCATCAGGAAAGGAAAATTACGGTAAGTATTTGATAATAAATTTCTCTTTTTTAGTCATACATTTAAGCCAAAATGTATTCAGCCACATGTCTTTTTTTAACAATCAGGAGTGCTTTATTGAAGGAGATATACAGTACAACAGAACGAAAGTACAAAGAACATATAAACAGTGGACCATTTGTGCTATGGATCACGTACAATAGTGCAATACATAGGTTATGTCATATTCATCATCTCTAGGCGTATGCAAGCAAACACATTGAAATTTTCAGCTAGTGTAATAAAAAGTTGATGGTACAACATCTAGTGCTGAGGTTTAATTCAGAAAGAGAAAGATGAGAAGTGGAGGGGAGGGACAAGAGGAAGAATGAAAAGGGAGGGAAAGGGGAGAAGACCCCAAGGGGGGGAAAGAGCAGGGGGGGGGGGAATATCTGGAGAGGCAGAAAGCAGTGGAGAGGAGACATTTACAACCCACCTCAGTTATATAAGTAACAGTTAGAAGGAAGGCAAGGCCCCCCAAATGAGTGGGTAAATGCATACTGGACTGTTCCTGAAAATGTAGTTGAACTTGGGTAGAATTACCATTTTTAAAAAATGTATACGGCCTATCAGGTTCAATCAGGTTCAACGGAAGCCCAGACCAGGACTGGCATCTCTCCCTCAGGAGACAGAGGAGGGGAAGTACATTCAAGGAGTGGTATTGTCCTGCATCTCTAGTCACCATCACCCCAAGATATTTGAATTCCAGCCACATGTCTTTGGTAAAAAAAATGTCAATAAGCGTATATTTATTGGTTTGCGCAAAAGTTATAGCGTCTACAAACTAGGGTACATTTTCTGGAATTTACGCAGCTTTTAGTTTATGACTGCCTATCTCATTTCCTGAGGTGCTAAAATGGCAGGGCAGTACAACCCCACCCCCCCCCCCCCAAATGACCCCATTTTGGAAAGTAGACACACTAAGGAAATAATTGCTAAGAGGCATGTTGAGCCCATTGAATATTACATTTTTTTGTCCCAAGTGATTAAATAATAACAAAAAAAAAAAAAAAAGGTTGGCACTAAATTATATATTGCTCACACATGCCATGGTTATATTTGGAATTGCACCCCAAAATACATTTTGCTTCTTCTCCTGAGTGGGGGTATACCACATGTGTGGGACTTTTTGGGAGCCTAGCCACGTACCGGGCCCCGAAAACAAAGCACTGCCTTTAGGATTTCGAAGGGTGTAAATTTTTGATTTCACTCCACACTACCTATCACAGTTTTGAAGGCCATAAAATGCCAAGATGGCACAAAACCCAGCCAAATGACCCCATTTTGAAAAGTAGACACCCCACGCTATTTACTGAGAGGCATGTAGAGTCCATGGAATATTTTATATTTTGCCACAAGTTGCGGGAAAATTACAAACTTTTTTTTTTCTTTTTGCACAAAGTTTGCACAAAGTTGTCACTAAATGATATATTGCTCACACATGCCATGGGCATATGTGGAATAATACCCCAAAATAAATTCTGCTGCTTCTCCTGAGTACGGGGATACCACATGTGTGGGACTTTTTGGGAGCCTAGCTGCGTAAGGGGCCCCCTGAAAACCAAGCACCGCCTTCAGGATTTCAAAGGGCGTAAATTTTTGATTTCACTCCTCACTACCTATCACAGTTTGAAGGCCATAAAATGCCAAGATGGCACAAACCCCCCCCCCCCCAAAATGACCCCATTTTTAAAAGTAGACACCCAAAGCTCTTTGCTGAGAGGCATGTTGAGTCCATGGAATATTTTATATTTTGCCACAAGTTGCGGGAAAATTACAAACTTTTTTTTTTTTCTTTCCCACAAAGTTGTCACTAAATTATATATTGCTCAAACATGCCATGGGCATATGTGGAATTACACCCCAAAATACATTCTGCTGCTTCCCCTGAGTACGGAGATACCACATGTGTGGGACTTTTTGGGAGCCTAGCCGCGTCACTATTGCTGTTTTCTAGCTTTCTGAAACCACTTGAGACGTAGAGGGACACGTTTTGGATTGCATGGACGTTCTCAAGTTTCCGTGCAGAGAGAATGGCAGAAAGAATGGTAAAAGTGCAGGCAGGGCACTGGACAAAGCACTAGGGACAAAACTGAGATCAAATGAATTGATACAGTAATGTAAGCCTAACAGATTACAATGTATTGTGTGTGTTATGTTTTGTACTTTTTGAATTTCCTGCCGGTTCTGCCCCATGCGTTGCGACGCTCGCAGGGTATGGAACCCAGAACACAGAGGCATCGGGCAGAGGATCTGGCCGGAGGACACAGCGGGCATACATTGCGGGATTCTAGGGACAAGGTAAGTATCTGTACGTGAATACTCTGTGTAATCCTGAGTGTGGCTCAGAGTTACCACTTTTGGTACTAAAAATTAACCCAGAGCCCCACTCAGGATTACCACCAGGGAGGTTAATGTGTGCTTCACTGCATTGAATTATACAAAGTTGCTATATAATGTTTTTGGGGGGGGGGGGGGGCTGTCTCTGTTGAGAACATACAGGCACTATTCTGCAGGAACCAAGGAATGTGTTTTTGCCATGGCTTCCAAGAGTTTTTTGCTGTCTGCATATTTATGGATACAATAAATACAAATATACACACTGTATATAGTTTAATCTCTGTAACTACAGAATGCATATACTTAAACGTTACAAATATTATTTGCAAAAAGCTAAAAGTATTTAAGTAATATATTGATTTTCATGTACAACAGAATGCTAATTCTATCATTAATCTTTCACCTGAACATTATTGATGATAAAATTAACGCTCGAAACCCTAAAGCACTTCCATATGAGCATAATATGGTATGATTCTGATGATAACTGTATTTCACATCTTTATCTCTTCAAGTAAAATTACTTTTATTATCAATTACTTTAAAGAGTCTGGTGTATGGCAAAAAGAACTTGGCAAAAATACCTCACACATTTTATAGAGTAATACTAAGTATCACAGAAGATAAAATATAATTTATTATTACAACAGCTTTACGAAATCATCAGTAAAGCCCCTTTGCTGTTACTGTTTCTTGCTGCCATGATTACACAGATGTTCAGTTTTTGACAAGAGATTTGTATTCATCTTTAAGACAAGATTGTAACACATACTGTATATTACCTGAACTTCACTAGCACCTGGAAGCCTGGGGGTCATACACCAATCATAAATGCCAAAGCTTCAGCCCATATGTTTTGCTGCCAGACTATGTCAACTTTATTATTTTACCTACCTCTATATAAAAACATTTGCCAAGAACGCTCTTTTTTGTAAATTCTTTATTTAAGTTGAGAAAGAGAAAAAGAGAACACAAACAGTATGATATCTTTAAGTCTTTAAAGTTGTGTACAAATTATAATACAATGCTTTAAAGGCATGCATGTTTCTAAGTCATTAACATAAATAACAACCAATGTTGCAAAAGTCACCAAATATGTGCACATTCTACCATGACCCTTTATTTTATTTATTTTTATTTATTTTTTTACAAATGAACTAAAAGGTTACCTATGGTTAGGATTGGGATATAATGAGAAAGAGAAGTCATAGTCAAACAAAAAGGAGTAGGAAGAGGGGCAGGCTATGATAGAGAAAACAATGAGGTACAGGGGGATGGATGAGTGGGGAGGGTAGATGAAAAGAATAGGTGGGGTGAGTAAAAAAGCTGAGGGGGTTGGGGGTAGGCAGGGGTCTTTAAAGGGATAAGGGTAGGGTAAGAGAGAGCAGAAGTAGAGGTGGGACTCTTGCCTACTACTTTGGGTTATTCTGATCCATCCAATTGCATTAGGAGGTGAGCACTGACCACTCATGATCACCAGTATACCACAAACACATCAGCATGGGACAGTACTCTGTTGGACAAAAAATGAAGTTTTGTGGTTTACAGAAATAGGCATTAGCAGTCAACCACCTGTATCCCCTGGAGTCAGAAGCAGTGTACACCCTCAATGTATAATATTAGTTGATTTGGCAAGTGCTGTAGTCCTTCAGGCCAGCTATGGGGATGGAGTTTCTCAGTCCTAACTATAGAGAGATTTTTTTTTTTTTTTTTTTTGTGGGGGCGGCTGTGGAGTGAGATCGTATTGGTATGCAGAGGTAGGGTCACCTTTCAAATTGCATCTCAATACACTCAGCAGACACCATCATGTACCTAAAATACACAGTACAGCACCATGACAATCCTCAATCAGCACAGTACCGATAATATTCCTAGTATGCCTACCATACTTTACACTCAGCACACCACAAAAATCCCAAATACACTGTACACCGTGACATGTAGTCCAGAACAATCAGCACACTCTTTACCACAGTGAGGGCTTGTTTACATTGCAGGAGCTCTCTGAAGAGCTTTTCAAAGGGTGTTAGACAGGCAGTTTAACAGACACTATGTTGGCTCTTCTAAGTCTGCTTTAACCCCTAAAAGCCTGCACAACTTTCCATGAATTTATTGCATTTGTTGGATGGTACTGCCTTACCCTATAACACTTAGCACACTGCAGCCTGTATCACGTCAACACTTTACACCATGCACCTGGTTACATTTGGTTCCCTGAACTATAAACTCTGGGGCTCGTTCTCTGAAAGGACAAGGTGGAGAGGCAGGGTTGTGCCTTCACGCTTTCCACCTTGTCCAATCAGAAAGCACTTTGCATTCATTCACAAAATTCAAAGCATTTTCTGAATGGTGCCCATGCTGAACAGCCGACCTCCAGTATTCAGAATGCATCAGGCCAGCCACTCAGGATGGGACTCTGAAGCAAGTGGGGATCACAGGAGTTGCGTTGTGTACTTCAGTGATTTCCAGTTTTCAGTGACATCAGCCAGCATTGTTATATTTTTAATTTCTATGTTTTTTTTTATGCAATTATTGGAATAGGTAACACAAATAGTAGCGCTGTATAGTGATTTTCTGCATATATTCCTAATGCCCATGGTGCATTGGGATACAGCTGCTTTCGTTTGTCCCAGCGCTGGCATATAATATTATATCTTTTTAAACTCTAGCTAATACTTTATAATCATTTACAGCACACATTTTTTTTCCTTTTGGGATATGGGTATTATATAAATAAAAGCTAATCATTTTAGGCACCTCTGCTAGTGGTAAATGGTCTGTCCCTGTAACTGTAAAGCCCCATACACACGGTCGGACTTTTTCATGGATTCTGTCCGATCGGACAAGGTTGTTGAAAAATCAGACCGCGTGTATGCACCATCGGACAGTGTTCGTCGGTTTGTCCGACGGACAAAGTCTTATCTCCTGCTGGAAAGATTTGCCGTCAACACGGTCCGATCACACCAAATCCGATCGTGTGTACGGTTGTCCGACGGACAAAGTGCTACGCATGCTCAGCAGAAATTCTGTGACGGAAGCGCTCGGTCAGGTAAAACTACCTTTCCTAATCGACACAGCACATTCGTCACGCTGCAATGTTAAAATGTCTTTAATGCAGCGCATTCTCTTTTTCTTTACAATGCAACAAGAATGACATGTTTTAGCTGCTCCTATTCACCCGCACTTCTCACAAACTTAGTTCTTTATTACTTTGCAGCATTTATACACTACATGTTTATTTTTACTCAGATCGTAAAAGAATCTTTGTTATATTTTTAGCATGATTTTTTTTTTTTTTTTTTTTTTTTGGGGAATACATATTTGAAGGAGAATTTGTTTGTTTTTTGGAGGGGGGTTGTATGTCTCAACTTAGCAAAACCACATTATTAACATTTGTATTTCTTGCTTAAATTTACTAGGAGTTTGTTGGTTGTTGGTGCCCCTTGTTAATTATACTTTCGGATTAGTGAAATGTACCTGCCTACTCAAAGAAAAACTGTCATTGTAGAAAAGTAAAACACAATAGTCAATGATTATTTCAAATCCAAAAAACATTTATTTAGGTCTCAGCAACAAACCAAAGAGGAACGCAGCCATGGTGAAACTTGGGGAATTTGCAAAGCCTTGGACACCCATGGCAACCATCATTTTACAGGCTTAAACAATTGGGGGCATGAAGAGTACCTATCTAAATAATAAGGGAGCGCAATCTGGTCCTGAAGTCCAAAACATCCGGAACTGCAGCAGATGCCATCTAGGTCCCCAGGCTCTGGTCCTACGAGAGGCTCCATCTTCTCTCAGACCAGACTGAATCAAGGTCATCACTCTCTTGTCTTCCTTGTACGCTTCCTTCCACGCCGTGGTGCTGGTGCTGGTGGGGTGGCAGAAGGAGGAGGCGGAGCAAGGTCACTCTCGCAAACATGTGTGAGGGGAGTCATCTCCCCAGCCATCCCCTCATTTAGTATTTTGAGGATGACCTCCTCACACATGCTGCGTTGCCCCGCCTCCATACCCGTAAATTTACTGCCAACCAAGGAGGCAAAGGCCTCCTCGTAGGTGGGTGTGGCATAGAGGGAGGCTGAGGCATCTCTGATCAGCTGGAGCGCTGACTCTCCCACCTCCCCCATGTTTTTCGCCCTTCTGTAGGGAAGGCGGAGGGGAGAGACTTGGGAGACAGTCAGGCTCCTACGCCTACCCCCCTCTTGGCTGCCACTAACCCCTGCCTCCTCCTGACTGCCACCTTCCACAGCCACCTCCTGGCTGAGGTCTTCCTGTGTATGAAAAAGGGACATAGTTTCAGTTATTTGTTCATCAAACACACACAATTCTCATCTAGTGACTGTTGCAAAATGTTTACAAATAGAAAACCATACAATTCTCAGCCCTGCAGTTTAGATTCTTCCCAAAAATGTCTCCAACACCACTGTCTGTTGATATGTCAATCACGTTAGGAACTAAGCAATTGGGGATCCTGAATTAACTGAACATCATTCATTATTCCACAAACTGGTTACAAAACTACTATACCTGGAACAAGTTGGGCTCCTGCACATATTCCATACTGGAAGGCCCAGGTTGGTCCTCGGAAGCCTCATCAGGGGTGACGTGCGTGGAAGGACGCGTGCAAGGAAGAGTCGAGAGTGACTTCCTGACAGTAGCCTGGTCTTTGAGAAAGAGGAGCCTCTCATAGTACCAGAGCGTGGGGACATGGACATCAGCTGCTGCAGCTCCAGATGCTAGGGACTTCCGGACCTTATTGCGCTCCCGGAAATAGGTACTCTTCATGTTGTTGATCTTCACTTTTAAGTTTGCCACGGTTGCCATGGGCAGGGTAGGCTTTACAAATGCCACAAGTTTCAGCAGGGCTGCGTACCTCTTTGGTCTGTTGCTGTAGTCACGATGTTTAGGTTGCCATAAGAGGGGGAATTGCCGGTATTTATCAATGAAGAGGGGTAGAAAGCTCACGTCGTAGAAGGCCTCCATCACCTCTGCAAGACACAACGCCACACAAAACAATATAAATAATGTCAGCCTAAACTCTCCTAATCTTCTCCATAAAGAAGCCTCAAGTTCTAATCAGTCTAGGCTAGTTATGTACCAACGTCAAATTGTACCTTCGTTTGTAGCGATCGTCTCGTGTGTGAGCTTTCCCTCCCCTCGTCTCCCAGATCGTGGCTACGACACAGGCGTGTGACGTTTTATATACAGTGCGCATGCGTCAAACTCCGCCCGCCCCTGACGATCTTTCTCGTCTATTCCCCACCCCTTCTCTTTACGGCGCAGTGGGGAGAGCACATGGCGGGGACACAGCAGGTGCGCCCCAAATATCCCCCCAACGAGGAGGAGGACGAGGAAAGTCCGGAGGCAGAAACGTCCCGATCCCGGAGCCTGAAATTCAAGGCCTCAAATATGTCATTTGGAGAAATGTTGGAGATGGTGGACATATTAAAGAGGAGCGACTATGATGGGAAGTATGGGCCTTACCTCAACCCCAATGTCCGCAAGGCCAAGATCATGTCTAAAGTTGTGAGAAGGCTGTACAATAATTTTGGGGTACAACGATCCAAGGAGCAACTGAGGAAACGCTGGTCAGACCTGAAACTGAGGGAGGCCGATCAGTACAGAAAGATCAAGCGAATTCTTCAAAAAAGTAAGTAGTTGTGTTTTGTGTTTAATTTCTTGCTTGCATACTGCTCCATGTGGTTTGATTTTTACAAAGTTGTACATTCCAAAATGGCCACTTTCATGTTCGTCTGTGCATTCGATCGTACTCAGCCTCGATCTTTCTGCCACTGTCATGGTCGTGTGTGTGTCCATTCGATCGTACGCAACCTCGAACGTTCGGCCACTTATAATACGTGGTTTGGTGTTTTTTTTGGGGAAAGGAAGTTTGTTCTCACTAGAAATGTCATCAAGAATGTAAAGCCAATTTATTCAATGTAAAGGAGAGGTCACCCAGTAGCTGTTTACCCATCTGGACTCTAGAGCACTAGTGCTGGGACACCCAAACCCCCTTTTTATTAGGCTTTTCCACACATGTGCTCCAGTGGATACTAGAGGGGTGTCTCCATCACACAAACTTCTACCAAAAAGCTAGTCAGTTTAGCACCTTTACAAAGTGACTACATTCATGTTGTTGGCATTTGTAACTGGCCAAACTAAAATAGTGTCCGTCACTTTCAAGCAATGTTTGTCATTTCCTATTTCTGCCCTCAATAGATAGTGTTGCTAAATCTTCCTTTTGTACATTCTCATAGGGGAGCGAAAACTTGGGCCGTCTGCGGAAACCCCCAAACCAACACCTCCCAAAAAAGGGGAAAGAGCAGAAGCGGAGGAGGAGGAGGAAGGAGAGATCATCGAACTTGGAGAAATTGTCACCACAACAGGTGAGTGTGGGAGAACACAGCTACTGGTAAGCTAATCCATGTATGGCTGCCTCATTTCCAACACCCCATTTTTGTTTGTTTGTGGTTTTTAGGTGACGTGGATGTTGAGGAAGAAAAATCGCACTTTACCACAGAGAGTGCCCACGTACTCATCGGGGAGATAATGGTCTGCAATAGAGATCTAGATTACATAAAGCAAAACATCAATGATGTTCAACAAAAATTGAAGAACATCATTGATGTTTTAGGAAAAATATGAAAACGCACCAAGTAATTAACACACATTTGTGCCAACTTCTGAACACATTTGCAACTTAAAAACTGTGTGAAATTTGGAACATGCACACATTGTGTCCACATGTGCTAGCTCCCATCATGGTGGATGAATGGCAACGTTTTTTTGGGGGTGCAAACACTTTACGAACTACGAAAGTGGTTGTGGTGAAGGGGTTGCACCCCCAAAAAACGTCCATTCATCCCCATGATGGAAAATGGCACTTTTGAAGCTTCTAGGCATGTGTTTTACCATCTAATGACCATTTTCAGACCCAAATTGTGTGCATGTTCTAAATTTCCACTTTCCGGGGGTGACCCCCCCCCCATGTGATGAAGGCAAGATCAAACACACTTTGAACATATAGTCATGTCTGATCTTGTCTTCACTTTACAAAGTTGAACTTTCCTAGTTCATAGGTTCTGTTTTGCTCCATGCCTGGTTTTACCAATTGCGGAATGTTTGTAAACAATGTTGGAAATAACCAAGATGTTGTCAGTTTTGGCGTGAAGATTGTAAACGCACTTGTGAATGTTTTCCTAGTAAACTTTTTTATTTTTCTAAATGTGTGGCTTCCTTATTTAAAAAACACAATGCATTATGTATGTAAAATGTAAAGGATATGGGGGGCAATGGGTGTTATTTACTAAAGGCAAATCCACTTTGCACTGCAATTGTCTTGCCCAGGGAACTTTTTCAATGCACTTGTAGAGCATAGCGGATTTGACTTATGTAAATGACACCCACAGTGCTTTGTACGAAAACACGGAGCACAGCATTTTTGAGAATACACACATGTCAGACCTGGTGATGAAAAGGAGTATTTTGGCTGTCAGTTATGCAGGACAAACCTTCTCTAGACCAAAGATTAGGTAGCAAACACACAACATGAGAATAATCTTTTTGGGAAGAAGAGACTGTTACCTCCTTTTGCCCAGAAAGTGCATTCCCACTGTCGAAGGCAAAGGGAAAAAATGTCAAGGTAAAATAAGCTACAAAGAAGACTGAAATGACAAGAAATCATAGGTTGGTTAAAATATCAGATTTATTAAAAAATGCCTCTCACACATCGTCAGGCAGAGCAATGGCCCCCCTACCCACAAAGTACTCCATATATTGCTCGCGGACCACGCGGGCATTTAGAGGGGGCAAGCCTGGACGTGCCACTTGAAGGGCTGTGAGGTCCGCATTTGGAGGGCCCTCCACATCTGGGCCAACGGGCACCACATAGTTCCTGTTATGTCTTTTGAGGAAGTTGTGCAATATGCAACAGGCAAGAACTATGTGGTTCAGTTTGTATTCCGCCAAGTTAAATGCCGTCAGGAACAGGCGGAAGCGGCTGGCCAGGATGCCAAAAGTGTTCTCCACCACTCTTCTGGCTCTGGACAGCCTGTAGTTGAAGACCCTCTGGTCCGGGGTGAGGGTCCTCATCGGGAACGGCCTCATCACATGGGGAGTCAACGCAAACGCTTCATCTGCGACAAAGACGAAGGGGAGTCCTTCGGCATTCTCCTCTGGAGGTGGCAAGCACAGACTGCCACTTTGGAGACGCCAGTAGAACTCCGTGTGCGTAATGGCACCACCATCCGAGATCCGGCCATTCATCCCCACGTCCACATACATAAACTCGTATGTTGCCGACACCACCGCCAACATCACTACACTATTAAACCCTTTATAATTATAATAGTAGGACCCCGAGTTGGGCGGTGGGACGATGCGGACGTGTTTCCCATCAATTGCCCCTCCGCAGTTAGGAAAGTCCCAACGGCTGGCAAAGTGGGAGGCCACAGTCTGCCATTCCTGTGGCGTGGAAGGGAACTGTGGAGTGAAACAAGAAAAAATAATTAGTCACTTTGCACCTAAACATTGCAAGCAGATTAGACAATCAACATCTTGGAACAAGAGCATTGTATAAAATTGGAGGCTGGAAAGTATTTGCACAGAAAAGTAGAGGCTCCCCTTCACAGATTACTCACCCCCCATCAATCCCCACACTTCTGATGGGACATTGGCAATAACTAGGGTTTTGGGGGGGGGGGTGGTGGACAGGTAACCCTCTGCACTTCATTGATTGGCAAATGGCTCAATAATGTGTGCTAGTTTGGCCAGACCCTCTGTACTTAACACTATTGGCAGCCCCCAGGAAAGATCAAATAACATTTCAACCCCCCCCCCCCCCCCCCCAAAAAAAAGGCAGGCACAGTGTGACATTATGAAATTACCAAGCAAGCTAATAGGAGGGAAAGAAGACAAAAAAATTGAAAATGGAATGTATGGAGGCAGCCCCTTGCACTACATGCTTTGCTGAATTCATCCCTAAAGATGCCCACTATAAAGAGGTACGTATATAGTGTGTATTGACCTTGGGAAAGGCAGCAGATAAAGGATTGGTACCATCTGACAGAGCAGTTGGGGGAGGGGGTTCCTAATGAGTCCCCCTCCCCCCCCAACCAAAAAAAAAAAAAATAAAAGGGGCTCTACATGAAGTAAACCACACAGCAAACATTTGTGCATATTTTAGGGGGTGTTTGGGGGGCAAACAATACTATGCAGCAGACAAAAGACATTGATTAAGTGACTAGGCCATAGGTGTCTATTGGGGCAGAAGAGCATGCTGGGGAGGTAAGTGAAGGGAAAAATGCATGAAGGAGAAAAGGGGCACAGCATATTAGAACATATTGCAATCATGGTAATTAGGGAAGGAGGTCAAAAATAGAAGACATTAGCAAACAGAGCATACATAGAAGGGAATAGTAAAGGAGAAATGTTACCTTAATATAGTCCTCCTGCAGGACCTGAATGATGGCAGAACAGGTCTCTGGAATAATGATTCCCAGGGCCTGGGGAGAGATACCTGAAGAGAACTTCAAATCCTGAAGACTTCTCCCTGTCGCCAAGTACCTCAACGTGGCAACAAGCCTCTGCTCCGGAGTAATGGCTTGTCTCATGCAGGTATCCTGCCGGCTGATAAAGGGGGTCAGCAAAGCCAAAAGACAGTGAAAATCGGGGTCCGTCATCCTGAGAAAGTTCCTGAAATCATCAGGATTATTCTCCCGGATCTCACGAAGCAAAGGCATGTGCGAGAATTGGTCACGCTGAAGCAACCAATTCTTGGTCCACATACTCCTCGTCACTCTGTTCATGGACGGGTCTTGGCTCAAAGCTAAAAGCCCGACACCAATTCCGCGTACAGCACGAACTCGGCGACGAGTACGCACGGGAAACATCGCTCACAAGGTCACAAAAGGTCGGCTGGTCAGAACGGACAAACAGAAAGCACCGATAAACAGCAAGGCCTGAAAGAACGAAATGAATACCAGCAACGAGCAGACAATAAGCAGTGCAAATCAAAGTGTCCTATATCAAGATATAGGCCGCAATGACCAACAAATGCGAACTGACTACACGCACTAATAAACAGATACGCACGACAAGCACAAACTGAAGAGCAGTAACGATCTGAGTCAGAAAACTGAGAAGCGCGAATCTTAAGTCACCAAACTTCGACTAACTCTCGATAAACACGGGATCAGCAGAAGGAGCCCAACGGGTGCCTGACGTGGTGCTGAACTTCCCTTTTGTAATCTCGTGGACGACGACTTACGTCACGACGTTCTTGCAGACCGGATATTCCGACAACGTAGTCCGACCGTGTGTACGCAACACCAACATCGGACAAAGTACGACGGACAAAATCCGACCGACCTGGTCCGCGGATTGTCCGACCGTGTGTATGGGGCTTAAGAGAGTTTTTCTGTTGAAAAACAACAGACTTGCTGGCTGTGTCACCAGATGAAAATAGGAGAATGAAGCCAAAAAAAGGAAACGCATAAAGCCACCAAATCTAAGTACTTGTAAGCTGCAATATAATAAATGTTTGCTTTTGGGTTTAATACTGTTTTAAGTGCTTATTACTTTAACTATAACTATATCTATATATACTGTTGTAGCACTGATCCCGAAGGAGCTGCTGGTTTTATTGGGCTTACCGTTACCTTCTTCACCTCGTCTCCGTCTAGGGTTTCCCGTGGTAGATGGCCCAAAGAAATGCAGAAACTGACACTGAATCTTCCTTTTGGGTTATTTATTTAAACAATAACACAGTCTCTTAATGTAGAAAAGAGGGTTAGGAGGAAAGTTCAGGTACTTTTGGAACTGCAAGAATAGGAAGTCTCTTATAGAGGAAATCCAGAGAATAACCGTTTCACAACTGGATTCTCACAACCCCTGGATAGACCACCTCTCCCTAGGCCTAGCAGCCGGCAGGGTGTTAAGTAAAGAAAAGTCTCTGCCACAGACTTGAATGTAGAATGTATGAAGAAAAAGTCTCTGCCACAGACTTGAGTGTAACTGATGGACATAAACAAATTTAGAGAGCTATCATACAGTATCAGTATCTCTCAGCCGGTACGGCGATACTGTATGAGTGTAAATCCATAAAGTGTCCTTCAACTGAGCCTCCTGGCCCTTTCAGAGAAACCCGCCTTGTGCATGGCCTTCTCCTGAAGAATCCTCCCCTGGATGCTCCTCCAGTTGCTGGGCCTCTCCTTAGATAAGACGGCACCAGGACCACCCTTGAATCATTAGGCCCCAATATCCATTCAGGCCTGTCCCTGCAGTTGCTTTGCCTCGGGCTATCCAGCCCAGAGACTTGGAATTGCATGGATCCGCACCCCTTGAGGGCTGGTCAGGTGGACCAGGACCAAACAGACAGAAAATATCTCCTGGACCGGAACCCTGAAGCATGTGATCTCAGTACCTTAAATACACCCTCCCAGAACGCACAGCAGGATAAACACTCCCACTGGGCTGTTTCTGAGAGAAAGAATGGCATCCAATACACCCAGCTAAACTGCATTCTCATACTTGCCGGCGGTGACAGCGACACCTGCGGCCAATGCATTCCAGCTAGACTGGTACTGAAATCATGATTTAGCAGAATTAGCCCTAAAACCCAACTGTGGTTTCAGGAATATTAATTTTCAAAAACAAATAGCTCATGCTCGTCAGGAGCCAGCGCTACATAGTATATATAGATATTGTGATATTGGGGTGGTTAACTCAGTGGTAGATGCGTCTTCACGTAATGAGTCCACAGCAGGCAGTTATCAGATTTGAGGGCATGGCAGCCCATTTTTATTAACAGGAACAAAATAAAAGTTTATACACAGGATTTCCCACACAGGGGTTCTTCTCCAGTAAATTCATACAACAGAAAATGCCAAGTCTCTTGGCTCCTAGGCTTACTTTGCCTTGCAGTTCCCTGCTGAACCAGCCTACTCCTGGCCTCAACAGGATTCTCCAGACCCCTGGGTTTGCTTACTGTCCCCCAGACTTCAAGACTTCCTTCAGTCCCAAATTTAAGTGGGTGTTGTGTGCCTCCAGCACAGTATTTTTTAAAATTTATTCTTTGAGTTTTTTCAAATACTTTTAACAACATTGTAGAAAAATCTCTTATTACATCAGACAATATTTATACACACATATTTTAAAATAATGCTTTCCACAACACTTATCTCCACCCAGGGGAAAAGGGAAGAAAAAGAGAGAGCCTCTTAAGAAAGACAAGCCAACTTTTTATCCTTATTTTCCCCATGGACTTTTACTATATATTTTATTTCCCCCTACCCCCCCCCCCCCTCCCTCCCCTACCAGTACCCCCTTTTTATTTATCTAGTAAATGTTTGTGGTTTCTTTCCATCCAAGTTTTCCACATCCTGTTGAACTCCTTTAAGTTGCATCTCTTTACATAAGTAGCTCTCTCTTTAAGTAGGGTTTAATTTACAGTATCAATCCAGTTTTTTACCATAGGTGGAGCTTTTGATTGCCAATTCACTTCTATAATTTTCCTGGCTTGGAATATACTACTCAATATAGCTACTGTAGTACTCTTGGATTCCCCCTGCTCTTGCCCATATCCCAGTATACATATCTTTGCTTCCTTTTCCAGCCTGGTTTTAAACGTTTCCCTCAGAATTTCGGTCACTCCTTCCCAGTACCGGAAAAGTTTGGGACATCTCCACAACATATGGATCAGGTCCCCAGACCTCCGACATCTGGGGCAGCTGTCACCTGATCTTTTTCCAAACTTAAATAGTCGCTTTGGAGTGTAATACGCTCTATTCAGTAACATTAAATGCGAGATCTTCTGTGCAGGGAGACTGATACTAGGGGACTTAACTCCAATATTTTCCTCCACTGATCCTGGGTGTATTATCCCTATATCCTGTTCCCATTTTCCTTTTAATGAATCTAATTTCTCTTCTCCATTAGCCTCCTTACTTAGCTGCCTATATATTTCTGAGATTAGGCCTTTGTTACAACCCGTCCCAAGTAAACTTTGTACCAACGGGAGCTCGCTCCACTCTAAAGGTTGATTTCTGAATTGGGCTTTTAAGGCGTGGCTTATCTGAAAATAATTATAGAGTGTATTTTGAGGGATATTGAATTCCTTTTTCAACACAGCAAATTCTTTAAAAATATTGCCTACATAAAGCTGACTCAGCCTTTTGATTCCCTGTTTTTCCCATTCTCCAATCTTTCCCATTAGGGCAATTTCCTGCAGCTTACTATTGTTCCAAATAGGGGTATATATATTAAACCCTCTGTATTTTATAATTTTTTTTGCTGTTTTCCATACTTTAATGGTCATTTTTATTGTTGGATATTTATACCTAAAGGAGTCAGCCTCTAGTGTCTCTATTATCTTATCATGCAGTGCTCCTGTTAACAAGATTTTTCCATTAGGTGTACCTCCATTTGGGCCCCCGCATCCCGATAACTGCTGTAATTGTGATGCTAAATAGTAATATTCGGGGTTAGGCACTGCATATCCCCCTTCCCCCAGCGGTAACTGCAAAGTGCGTAACCGTATCCTGGCTTGTCCCCCTTTCCATATCAATTCCCTAAAAAGACTCTATTTTATTAAACTATTTTTTTGGTATCCATACCGGAGAGTTATGGAGCACATACATCAATTGAGGTAGCCAAATCATTTTTATTAGGGGAAAATCGGCCGGCTACTGACAATGGCAGACACTTCCAAATAGCTGTTTTTTTTTTTAAATTTATCCAAAAGTGGAATCAAATTTCTATTTATAAACTGATTGGCATCTTTTGTTATTCTTTTCCCCAAATATTTTAGTTAGGTATCCACCACTGGCAATCGAGGTCTATCCCATACTATCTCTTCCCTCTCTGTGTCCACAGGAAAAAGCTCAGACTTTGCCCAGTTTATTTACCGGTAAAGTTACCAAACCTCTCGACGATATTCATTGCCCCCTCTAGTGAATGACCCATATCCCCCAGGAAAAGCAATACGTCGTCTGCGTATAATGCTATACGCTCTTCTCCCGAACTCCTTCGGAAGCCCGTAGTATCTGAGCTCCCTCTTATGGACACAGCCAGGGGTTCCATTGCAAGAGCAAAGAGCAGGGGTGATAACGGGCACCCCTGTCTTGTCCCCCTCTCCAATATTATTCGGTCTGAAAATTGATTGTTTATTTTTAATCTTGCTGTGGGTCTATCATAGAGCATTTTAATCCACCCTATCAGTACTGGCCCAAATCCAGTTCTCTCCAGCATTCGCCAAATATAGCTCCATTCTACAGTATCGAAGGCTTTGGTCACATCCAGTGACAATATAGCTCTCGATTCCTCATTATCTGTAGGCGTTTGTAGATTTAAAAAGGTTCTCCTGATATTTGTGCTGGTGGATCTATTCGATATGAACCCCGCCTGATCAGGGTGGACCAATTTTTGCATCTGAGCATAAAAGAGAAATTGGCCTATATGCAGCGACGTCTAAAGGGTCCTTCCCTTCCTTATGGAGTACTATGATAGTTGCTTCCAACATTGAGGCGGGTAAATTTCCCACCTCAAATGCACCCTTTAGCGTTATTAATAATTCTGGAATCAAAATATCTACTTACATACTCATATGTTTCTATCGGTAATCCGTCCAGACCAGGAGATTTTTGGTTTGCCATATCAGCCACTGCCTGTTGTAATTCTGTAAGTGTAATTGGGGTTTCCAGCCCATCCCTTTCCTCCTGAGTACTGGTATTTCCAAACTCCCCAGGCACTCCTTCATTATACCCCCCCCCCCCTACTTTTTATTTGGGCAGTATATAAACTTTTATAATATTCCTTAAAGTTTTGCACTATTTCTATGGGGTTTGATATTATCTCCCCTCCTATAGACCGAATAGCTACAATAGTGGATGGCGAAGAATTGGACTTTACTAGTTGCGCCAGCATCTTCCCTACTGCTTCACCCTCCATAAAGGAGGCCTGACGCTGTAGCTGTCGTTTAGTCTCCACCCTCTGCATAATTAACAGCTTATATTCTTGTTGTTTATTTAACCATACTTTTTCCCCTTCTGTTGTTGGATTTAGTACATAATTATCCTCAGCCACTGCCACTTCCCTCCTAGTTCTATCCTCCTGAGCGGTCGCATCTTTATTATATTTAGCTACCTGTTGTATTAACGTACCTCTTTTAAGGTATCCCATAAGATCCCTTTCGCTGCCATTCCTGTATTAAACTCGATAAATTCTCTCATTTTGGAAGGGGTATAATCTGTTTTTCTAATTAATTCAAACCAGTATGGGTTTATTTTCCACTCCTTCTTCACTTCCCCTCCCCCCGTTTTTAACATAATAACTAATGTGGAATGATCTGATATCCCTCTTGGCCAATATGTTATTTTTTCCATAATCTGCAGTGTTCTATCATTTCCAAGTACCATATCTATCCTGGAGAGCATGGAATGTGAGGCCGAATAGCAAGAGTATTGCTGAACGCCTGGATTCCACACCCTCCAGAGATCCAACAATCCCACCTCCTCCAAAAACTGCCTCAACTGTCCCTTCTTAATGGGTTCTACTATATTCCAAACAGGTAATCTATCTAACTTACTATCCAGGACCTGTTTTGTTTATCTAGCGTAAATTCATTTAATCTAAGCATAATATCAATTTTAAATGGGGGCGGGATATAAACATTCGCAACTACCATAGCTCTATTATCAATTAAACAATGAAGAAAAACATATCGGCCTAATTCGTCTATACTGATTTGTGTGCAGGAAAAATTCACCCCCTTTTTTACCAACAGACTAACCCCTCTGCTGTAGGAGCTGTAAACCGAGTGAAACTGATGTTGATATACTTTTTATTTGAAATTGCTGGGCTGTATCCTTAGTTAGGTGTGTTTCCTGCAAACAGACCAGTTCTACACCATGCTTCTCTAACATAGAGAATACTGCTGCTTTCTTACCCACTGTGCCTAGCCCTCTTACATTCCATGATCCTATCTTTAGTATTTTAGCTTGAATCCAGATTCACCCGTTATGTAAAACTCCTAAGAAGTGTTTAAACTCTAAATACATGCATGTTTCCACCTTAATTCTCACATTAACTATTACATTGTTGTTTGTGGTAGCCATTACCCTTTTATTTAAAATTTTATTATTTTATTATAGACCCCCCAAATAAAAAAAAATATTTCCACCCTCTTCTGTTAATCTCCTTGCAACTTCTTATATTTTCTCCAATAGTGCATACATTTAATCCACTCTTTACTAATGTGTATCTAAAACCATACTGGTAATCCCTCCTTCTCCCCTCCCCCCCCCCTCCCCCCACCCCTCCCTTCCCCCACCCTCCCCCACCTTTCTAGGTGTTCCCCAAAGGGGATAACAATGACCTTTTCCCATACCACTTGTTCCTTCTCCACACTCACACATACATTTACTTCCAACATTTCTCCAACCACCCACTGTGCAAACCCCCCCCCCCCTATATAACAAAAAATGTACCCCTTATATCCTCCCTTACTCTTCCCCCCCTTCCATACTCCCAATACCTCTACTCCTCATATTTCCCAAAAATATCAACACAATATCATAATGCCAATAGTTTCTTCTTGTTTTCATCTAGCCATTTCTCCACTCCAGCCGGGGCTTCAAAGAACAAAGTTCCCCCCATAGCAGACACTCGTAGTTTGGCTGGGTAGAGAAGGGCATATGGCACTTTGAATTTTTGTAAGGTACGTTTGACCTGTGTAAACTCCACCCTACGCCTCTGAGGCTCCTGGGAAAAATCTGAAAAAAAAGATACTTTAACCCCATTGAAAAAAATGTTTCCCATGTCTCTAGCTTTCCGGAGCAATAACACTTTATCCTTGTAATTAAGGAACTTTATTAGCATGGTCCGAGGGTATCCTCCTGCTGGTGGGGGCCGGAATGGAACCCTATGTGCTCTTTCTATACTGAACATTGAAGAGAACGAGTCCCTCCCAAACAACTCGACCAACCACTTTTCAAGGAACTCTATAGGACTAGGGCCTTCGCTCTTTTCGGGTAACCCCACTACCCGTATGTTGTCTCTTCGGCTCCTGTTTTCCATTTCCTCTAACTTAGAGGCCTAGCGAAGTAACTGTCCTTTCATACTCTTCATCTCTTTCAGTAATGGTGACAGCTCATCTTCCACCTCGCTAATCCTTCCTTCCAGAACTGTAGTTCTCTCTGCTATTTGCTGCACATCTTGTCTAACCCTAGTTATATCCTCCTTGACTCCCTTCACTTGCTCGCAGAGCTCCTTTAACGAGTCATTACAGCCTTTTACTGCCTTGAACACATCCATTAGTGTTGGTTCTTTCTCTAATGATATATTGGGCCCTGCTGTAATATCCGTTGTTTCTATAGTTACTTTTACATTTTGATCAGATAGTCCAGGGTTTTTATTACCCTGTACTTTTGCCATTTGAGCCCGCGGGGTTGAAACATTTGCGTGATTCTGGCCCTGACTTTTTCTGTCCACTGTGCTCCCCTGTTGCGACTTGGGTTGTACCCCTTTCTTTGGGGGTGACTGTAATGGGGTCTGCCCAGGGGTATGTGCGTACTGTTCTAGTTTTGCTGCTGCAGCGGTTCCTGTTTGTTGAGAACTTTTCTCTTTTGCGGATCGTAGCTGCTGCATTTTGTACTTCTACTTCTCCACTGTATTAGTACCAGCCCTTGCTCATTTAAGCCCACTGTACAAATAAAACCGATCAAGCAGAGTCGTTCTAGACACAGATTACTTAACTACCTAAAATGACCTCCGATACAGTCAGTGGTCACGTATACCACAAACATCTCACAGTAAATAGTCCTTGCATAGGCAAAATGAAGCACAATATAGCAATACGCTTATTCACTCATAAGTAACAGTTCTCTTTGTCTCCAACATCCAGCTAGAGGATATAACAGGGGGCGCAGGTATCCCCTCCAACTTCTAGGAAAAAAAGAGAACAAGAACCCCAGTGGTACAGGATTTATCTATAAGGCAAGGCAGGGATTCCTTTGAATGTATGACCCAGCATCCAATTAGTGGGTACAGCGGAGAGTACAGCAGCCAAGTCTCTCCTCCAGTTTCAAAGCCAGGAAAAGCAAAAAAAAAAAAAAAAAGACCAGGGGGAGAAGAAAAAAAAAACACAGGTGATCAAAAAATAATATATTTTCTTTTTTCTTTCTTTCTCCTTCTCTTCTCTTTTCAAAACAGAAAGTTGGAACTTTACTTGAAGTATCCTCCAGTACAAAAAGCAGCTTATATACTCTGGGTATCTTTCAATGAATAAACCTTGCATGAATGTCTTATAACACCATGTAATAGTGTAGCAGCCTAGCCCACATATTCAGAGCCAACATTAGTTAGAAAGCATAGCAAGGGATGCAGTCTCCAGGTATCACCTCCAGCCAAAAAAAAAGAAAAAAGGATAGCAAGGATAGCAAGGATAGCAAGGCAAAGTTTGTTTGTTTTACAAGTCAGAACAAAGATCAATTTAAAAATCTCTAAGGCAGCTGGTAAACTCACTTTAGTCTCTTTTTTTTTTTCTTGCCGTTTTACTTACCAGCTCCAGCAGGGTATGGGATTGACTTTCCTACCATTCCTCCAGCAGCTCCTCAGCACCCCAGCATAACAGAACAACCATAAGTTCCCTTGTATAGGATCGTGTGGGAACAGAGCCTCCGCTCCGCTACAGCGGGATATCACGGCGGGTAGAGAGCTCCAGCACACAGGGCAGCTATACCACAGCTCCCCTCATCCTCGTCCACATACGGGTCAGGGCGTCCTTTCCTCTGCAGCGTGCTAGTGCGGGCTAGTGTGGCGGGCTACACTGCTCCAGGGTGCAGGGTGCAGACGGGTTACACACATCCGGGGTGCAGGGCAGGTATACAGCGTCCTCACTCGTGCAGGCTCTCTCTCTCACGAGTACCGGCACTCGTCCCGCTGCGTCTCTCCGATAAGCTCCTTGATAGGTATAGCAGGGGGAGGGAGCTCATACAGCGCCTTCACATCACGTCTCCCAGGTGCGCTCCTTAACAGGTGTAGCAGGGGGGGGAGGGAGCTCACACAGCTGCTTCACGGCTCACATTCCATAGCATCGCTCATTTCTATTCCGCTCCTCTCACCTCTCACACCTTTCATGCTTCACACCTCACGTCCGGTCACATCCCCACCACGTTAGTGCCCCAATACACCTGTGCCAAAAGCGTGTGAGTGCTCCCGACACAGTTACTGTTGCCTAACCCACCTCCAGCACAGTATACACCTGAAGCTACCATTTATTACTGGTGTTCTGTAATACAGGCATCTCTGCAGCAGTTAAAGTGGGTGTTGTGTGCCTCCAGCACAGTATACAACTGAAGCTACCCTTTATTACTGGTGTTCTGTAATACAGGCATCACTGCAGCAGTTAAAGTGGGTGTTGTGTGCCTCCAGCACAGTATACACCTGAAGCTATCATTTATTACTGGTGTTCTATAATACAGGCATCTCTGCAGCAGTTAAAGTGAGTGTCGTGTGCCTCCAGCACAGTATACACCTGAAGCTACCATTTATTACTGGTGTTCTGTAATACAGGCATCTCTGCAGCCGTTAAAGTGGGTGTTGTGTGCCTCCAGCACAGTATACACCTGAAGCTACCCTTTATTACTGGTGTTCTGTAATACAGGCATCTCTGCATCAGTTAAAGTGGGTGTTGTGTGCCTCCAGCACAGTATACACCTGAAGCTACCCTTTATTACTGGTGTTCTGTAAAACAGGCATCTCTGCAGCAGTTAAAGTGGGTGTTGTGTGCCTCCAGCACAGTATACTCCTGAAGCTACCCTTTATTACTGGTGTTCTGTAATACAGGCATCTCTGCAGCAGTTAAAGTGGGTGTTGTGTGCCTCCAGCACAGTATACACCTGAAGCTACCCTTTATTACTGGTGTTCTGTAATACAGGCATCTCTGCAGCAGTTAAAGTGGGTGTTGTGTGGATCAAGGGGGGCGTGGCTTGCGCGCTGAGGAAGATGGCCGCTTAAGCCCAGAGCTCTCCACAGCCGACCGTTTTTACAGCATATAACGGGCAATATCATTACCCAAATCAGCTAATAATTACCCCACTGCATTCCGGAATCACCAGGGACCATAATGTCCCACAAAAGAGGACAGGAAAAGGGACCAAAAAGGCTGACATCTTTATCATTTAAGCAGAGCGGAGGGCTGACTAAAATCCAAGATGGTGCCGCCGGAGCTGTAAGGAAAAATAATAAGGTACATCCTAATCTCCCTGATTACCATACACCTGAAATGGATGAAGAATTATCATCCTCATATCCCAGTGACTCATCTCATCTATCCCCAACCTCTCAGGGACCTGCTAAATCAAGGAAGCTGGATTCATCTTACCAGGCCGCTGCAGCTGTTAATTCAGTTCTGCATAATGATAATGCTATGTCCTCATTACAGTCATCCATAGCAGCTTTTCCAACATCAAGTCAGCCGGTACTAGATACCACAATGAAAGATATGCTAGTATCATTACAATCATCCATTGTGTCCAATCTATCATCTTTAATCCACAAGTTTTCTCTTGATATGAAACAAATGGATGGCAGATTACAATATGTTGAAAACAAAATGGAGGAATACACTGACACAGTGAATGAGTTAGTGGATGCTTATGCAGAACAAAAGGATGATTCTGTATGGGTCAAAGCGAAATTGGCAGATCTCGAGGACCGCTCTCGTCAAAATAATATCAAAATGAGAGGAATACCAGAGTCAGTTCTACCTATGGACTTGCGTAACTATGCCAATACACAGTTTTCTACACAATTACCGGAATTGTCACCGATTGAACTCACCAAACCAAGATATCTAGAAGAATCGATTCCTAGGGATGTCATTCTAAGGATCCACTTTTTTCAAGCCAAAGAGCAAATCCTCTCCAAAGCTAGGGAACTACATACTCTTCCACCACCATACTCAGAAATCCAATTATTTGCGGATCTCTCGCAATTTACACTTCAAATGAGAAGATAGCTCAAAACCTTAACAAAGGCCATGTCAAACCACAAGATAACATATAAATGGTGACATCCAGCTACTATACTGACCACCTATAATGGGAAAAATTTTGCCATATCCACCATTGAAAGCGGTATGCAATTACTCCAATCATGGGGTATCATAGTTGATCGTCCACAAAATACCACCGCCTTAAGAGGAAAACCAAATTTGTTCCATTTCGGACAAAACGGTGAACAAAGCAGGATCGATTACAAGTGAACTGCTCCTGCCCGTTACCTGATATGCTTTATAGAAACATACGGTCTGGCTATATGCTCAATACTCTACTTCTTGTACTTTACCCCTAATCTTGGTCAGCATCTCTCCTAGTTGTTTATTGCTATTGAATTTTTGTTCTGCTCAAATTTTTCTTTTTTCCCTCACGGAAAAATAATTTCGATTTATTTTTTATTTATTATTTTTTATTTTTTTATATTTTTATTGTTTTATTTTTATTTATTTATTCATTTATTTTGATCTGCTACTTTTTTTTTTATTTATTTTTTTTGATCTACTATTTTTTATTATGGCTTACTTTTAATAGAGTGATAAATTGCCTATTATTGCAGTTATTAAGTTAAATTGTTGCCTGAACAATAATATAGTACCTTTAAACGGTTCAAGTAAATAATTGTTTAGCACTTATATATTTACACAATTATAATATTGAAATATATTATCTTAGGAAAATATTGAAAGAAAGCATTTTCCATTTCCATATATTTTAATATATCTTTTACAATATTGTCCCTTAATGCTAGAGGACTGAATCATCCAGCAAAACGGACCTCTATGTGGAGGTCTGCTTTATCCTTTAAATGTGACATATTGTGTGTCCAAGAGACACATTTTGCTTAGGATGCATCTCCTAAATGCCAACACAAACAATTTCCGCATATTTTTCAAGCTACTTATTCTAAAAAACAAAGAGGTGTGTTAATAGCCATTAGAAACACCCTTACGTTCCAATTAGACACCTGTATCACTGACCCAGAAGGACGATATATTTTTTTGATTTGTACCATCAATAATATACCCTATACTTTAGTATCCATCTATGCCCCAAATATGCGACAAATGCATTTTATTAAAAAAACTATAGAGGAAGCTAAGAAGATTCAGAAAGGCCATCTCTTGGTTTGTGGAGATTTCAATCTCACTCCGAATAATGATTTGGATTACACTGCTAAATCAAAACGCTATGCTTCTCCCCTTTATGAGTTTATAGCTTCAAACGACCTATTTGATATATGGAGATGTGAACATGCTAATGAAAGGGATTACACGTATCTGTCACCACGTCCAGGCCCAGACTGGGACAAAAAATAGGCCCATTTTGCATTGAGCAGCCCATGAGATGATAACCGGCCCCTTCCCCACTCTCCTCCCTGACAGATCCCCTGAGAGAGGGGAGGGGGAACCCACCACAGGTGTGGGGGGGTGAGGTGGGACCAGGAAAGAGCATGGGGGGTTGGAGAGCACAGGGAAGAACCTTGAGAACATGGGGTGGGGCGAGAGCACAGGGGAGAGGCAGAGAACACAGGGAGGAAAAGGAGAGCACAGGGGGCAGCGGAGAGCATGGGGGGAGGTGGAGAGCATGGGGGGAGGTGGAGAGCACAGGGAGGGCAGCGGATAGCATGGAGGAAGGTGGAGAGCACAGGGAGGGCGGCAGAGAGCATGGGGGGGTGGCAGAGAGCATGGGGGGGGGGTGGGCGGAGAGCATGGGGGGAGGCAGAGAGTATGTGGGGCAACAGAGAGCATGGGGGATGTGGAGAGTACAGGGGGGGAAGCGGAGAGCGTGGGGGTGATGTGAGGAGCACAGGGGGAGGTGGAGAGCATGGGGGGTGGCAGAGGCCATGGGGGGGTGGCAGAGAGCATGGGGGGAGGCGGAGAGCATGGGGGGGGTGGAGAGCACAGGGAGGGCAGCAGAGAGCATGGGGGGAGGTGGAGAGCATGAGGATGTGGAGAGCTCAGGGGGTGATGTGGAGCACACAGGGGGGCAGCGGAGAGCATGGGGTGGCAGAGAGCATGGGGGGAGGTGGAGGACATGGGGGGGAGGTGGAGAGCATGGGGGTGGCGGGGAGCACGGGGGGCAGCATAGAGCATGGGGGGAGGTGGAGAGCACAGGGGGGCAGTGGAGAGCATGGGGGGGAGGTGGAGAGCATGGGGGGGGGTGGAGAGCACGGGGGTGGCAGAGAGTATGGGTGCGGTGGAGAGCCCAGGGGGGAGCAGCAGAGAGAAGCAGGATAGGAGTGAGCAGTGGGGCTGCATATAGAAGAATAATTCTCCCCATCCTCCTCCTGCAGTCTCTGAATGCCTCTGCTTCTCCTCTACCTCTCACAGGCATTCCGCTACTGCAGGAGGAAGATGGAGAGAATTATTCTTCTATATGCAAAAGCCCCCACCCCTCCTCCTATGGAGTCTACGGGGGGGCTGAACTCACGTTTTCTGTTCCGGCACTTCTCGACAGAAGACCGGCTCCAAGGTGTCTGCTCTGGCTCCTCCTCCAGGCACCAATGGCCAGTGGCGTAGTATACTACTACACAATATACTGACCTATCTCATTCCTATAGTGACCCTTACACCAACCTACCTGATTCCTACATCGACCACTACAATACACACTGACCTACCCGATTCTTATACTGACCACTACACTACAAACCACACCACACCACACTAACCACTACACATCACACCAAACTAACCTACCCGATTCCTATACTGACCACTACACACCACTGACCACTACACTACACACCACACCACACTACACTACACACACCACACTACACTACACACTGACCACTACACACCACACACTGACCACTAAACACCACACTGAGCACTACACACCACACTGAGCACTACACACCACACACTGACTACACTACACACCACACTGACTACACTACACACCACACTGAGCACTACACACCGCACTGACTACACTACACACACTACACACCACACTGAGCACTACACTACACACCACACTGAGCACTACACTACACACTGACTACACTACACACTGACCACACTACACACCACACTGAGCACTACACTACATACCACACTGACTACACTACACACCACACTGAGCACTACACACCACACTGAGCACTACAATACACACTGACTACACTACACACTGACCACACTACACACCACACTGACTACACTACACACAACACTGACTACACTACACACTGAGCACTACACTACACACCACACTGACTACACTACACACTGACCACACTACACACCACACTGACTACACTACACACTGACCACACAACACACCACACTGAGCATTACACTACACACCACACTGAGCACTACACTACACACCACACTGAGCACTACACTACACACCACACTGAGCACTACACTACACACCACACTGACCACACTACACACCACACTGAGCACTACACTACACACACTACACACCACACTGACTACACTACACACCACACTGAGCACTACACTACACACCACACTGAGCACCACACCTGATTGCTATACTGACCACTACACAATACTCTACCCACAATACACTATACACTAACTTTCTAGGTGCTCCCTCTCCCCAGACCATATCTACTCCCCCCGGGCCCAGTGAGTCTCTTACCTTTTTTTGTTCCATCTGCTCTGCCTCTGCGCCGCCGCCTGTCACACTGCCAGACTGCCTGTCCCAACCGGGACATGATTGGTGACCCAGCCGTAGGGGAGGAGGAGAAGACGGCGGCCACAGACTGCCTGCCGCGACGGGGACATGATTGGTGACCTGCGCCGAAGAGGAAGAGCAGGAGAAGACGGCGGCCACAGGCCAGCCCCGCTTCCCCGCAATTACGGACAATCCACCCTACCTGCCGCACACGACCCCTTTCGCCCAATCACAGGGTGCCAGGGGCCGGCCGGAGCGCGTGGCCACTCCTGACGGATGACCTATACGGGCGGCCGTGCACCCGCGCAGAGGCCGCAGGCATCTCATCTAGCTCCTCCCCCGGCACCGATGGCTGAGCTTAACTGGCAGCCGGGCAGCCGAGGAGAGGCTGGATGAGCGGCGCAAGTTCAAGTTTTGGGGGCCGCAAAGACTTGCAGCCTGGCGGCCCACCGGGCAAATGTCCGGTTTGCCCTATAGCCAATCCGGGCCTGACCACGTCACGATACTTACTCCAGAATTGATCTGTTCTTGACTGATAAATGGATACTGGATAAGATTTCATCCTCCCATATACATACGGCCACTTGGTCGGACCATGCTCCTATTAGAATTTCCATAGCAGCCAAATCAGTTCAACCCAATACATACATCTGGAGAGCTAATAATTATCTCCTCCAAAATGATTATTACTCCACAATACTTCAAAAACATCTCAATGAATTTCTTTCCATTAATTCGACATCCGTATCTGACCCAATAATGCTATGGAATGCTTATAAAGCTATTATGAGAGGTGTGTTAATGCAATTAGGTTCCAGAGCTAAAAGAAAAAGAACTCAAAAATTGGATGAACTTACTAAGGGTATAGCACAGGCTGAGGAACTTAACAAAACTGCTCCCTCTCTCTCTCTCTCAAAACACAAATTTTCCAATTGCGAAATGAATTACGGTCCATACTTCTAGAGTCACATGAAAAATCTTACAAAAAATTTAGAGCTACCACTTATGTAATGGGGAATAAAGCGGGAAAAAATATGGCACTACGCATTAAAGGTTATAGACCCACATACTAAAGAGAAAAAGAGAAATTGCTCAAACCTTCCTCCATAGCCAATGCATTTAGCTTGTACTATAAAGATCTATATAACATTAAGAATGATAGTAATACCCCTCAACCTTCTCAAGAGGAAATTGACGCCTTCTTAGATAGTGCCAATCTTCCATCCATTTCCTCACAACAATTGGAATTTCTTAATTCTCCCTTCACTCTCCCTGAAATTTTACAAACTATCAATATCCTTCATAATTTAAAATCACCTGGCCCAGATGGCTTGACTGGGGAATATTTAAAAAAATGTCAATGTACTCTAGCTCCTTTACTGTGCAACGTTTATAATTTAGCAGCCGATTCCTCTTCATTTACCAATGAAATGCTCAAAGCTCTAGTAGTAACTCTCCCGAAACCAGATAAAGAACCATCTTCACCACAAAATTTTAGACCGATTTCCCTACTCGATTTAGATTTAAAAATGTATGCAAAGCTCACAGCTAAAAGATTAGACAATTTGTTACCCTATTTAATTAATAGGGATCGATCGGGCTTCACTAAAGGAAGACAAGCATCGGACGCTACTAGAAAAATTATAAATGTGATTCACAATGTAGGTCTAACTAAAACGCCATCCTTGCTTCTATCGCTTGACGCAGAAAAAGCATTTGATTGAGCGCATTGGGGCTACCTCTCATCGGTTTTAACAAAATTTGGATTAACAGGTCAAAGCAATAAAGCAATACTGGCCCTGTATTCTACCCCTTCAGCTCAAGTATTTACAGCAGACTCTCTATCATTTCCATTCCCAATCACGAATGGCACAAGACAGGGATGCCCTCTATCCCCTCTAATTTTTAATCTTGTTATCGAACCCTTGGCTGATAGCATTAGATTCAATAAAAATATCCTAGGAATTCATATAGCCGAACAAGAACATAAAATCAATCTCTTTGCGGATGATGTAGTTCTTATGATAGCTGATCCCTTGAAATCGTTACCAGAAATTCAGAAAACACGAAATTTGTTCAGTAAAGTCTCTTACTATAAGCTTAATGCGAATAAATCCTGTATACTAAATCTGGGCATTGATGATCATACCATTAAATACATTAAACTAAACTTTTCTTATATGTGGGCTGAAAATACAATTAAATATTTGGGTATTCATCTATCAAACTCGTGTAAAACACTGTTCCAATATAATTACATTCCCCTGCGTAATTTTCTACAAGAAAATCTTACTAAACTAGCATCTCATGAGTTCTCATGGATGGGGCGTCTAGCAGCCTTTAAAATGCTTCATCTTCCACAAATATTATACTTTTTTAGGACTCTTCCGATCCCAATTCCATCTAAATTTTTCCAATCACTTCAAACTCTCTTCTCTAAATTTATCTGGCAGGGTAAGAAGTCTAGATGCGCACATTTAAATTTAGTGAAGAGACGTCAAGCTGGTGGAATGGGGTATGTAGATTTTCAAGATTATTATTTAGCCTCGGTGCTTACACAATCTAAAGACTGGTTTATGTCACCTCCATCGACAATATGGGGGAAGATAGAAAATGCTAACGTCCCGGGAAACAATTTATCTTTATGGATCCCTTCCATAGCACTTGGAGCCAAGATACCGTCTCGCATCTCCCCAACAATATTAGCAACTCTCAAATCCTGGAAACGATTTCTACACCTATCTTCTTCGCACCCTCTCCCTACCACAGTACAAATCCCATTAGAGACTTTTCATAATTTCATGCACTCAACCTCATTTTTGCCATGGATAGAGAAAGGCATTACATTTCTATCAGACCTACTAGACAATGGGGAGATTAAACCATTCCCTACACTTCAAAGGAATTTTCAATTGCCAAACTCGGATATATTCCTTTATATCCGAACTAAGAATTGCATTACCAATCTCCCATCATGGACATATAATGTACCCCAATCGGCTTGCTCCTTCCTCAAAAAATCCCCTTACATCATCAAAAAGGGATTTCCCTTTTCTATAATCTTCTTCAACAAAAAAGTGTGTTCATAAAGACCCCTCCTCTAATTAGATGGGAAGAAGATTTAGGATGCACCTATACGGTAGACCAATGGAAAAAGGCTTGTAATACCACTTATAAGGCCACATGCTGTTCAACGCTATGGGAGACATCCATTAAACTGACTCAACGTTAGTATCTTACTCCTGACAAAATATCCAAATTTAACTGCTCATTAGACAATAAATGTTGGAGATTGTGCGGACAAAAAGGAGATATGATGCATACATTTTCAGGTCCAAAACTTAAGAAATATTGTGAAAAAAATGTTCAGATCATGTCTGAAATTCACAACGCAATCTTACCTCCAGATCCCTCATTAGCTCTACTATCGCTTGATCTCACTCGCTATCCCACTCCGATCAAAAACGTGTTCACACATATTTTGTTATCTGCCAGAATTAGTATTACAAGAAAATGGAAAAACCCAGATCCTCCTTCCATAAAAGAAGTAGTAGAATCGACTCATACTCACTTTACTTATGAGTCAATATTAGCTCTTCATCCTCATAATAAAGTACAATTACTTAAGATGTGGCAGCCATGGTTAAAATGGGCTAGTCATCAAAACATTGCTCGAGTTTTATGTTCCTAAGTTACTTAACTAAAACATTCCTTATCTCGCTCCTCTCTGGTACCATTGTTTATTTTCTACCATAAAAAAAAAAGGTTCACATCATTATCCCAAACACAGTTTAGCACCCACAGGGGTGTTCGGGATCAGATTTACGTTATATTTACGCTACATTTACGCTCTTTACATCTGAATCACTTGAACCGGTAGTACGCATACAGGTATAAAGATAATATTTATACTTATCTGTTTTATTATAATTTTATTATTTAATTTGTATCTATAGATACCTCTTTCCTATGTATCTAATTGTTATAACTGATTTGTTATCTTGTCAAATTCACTGTTATTTGTTTTGATAAATTTCAATGAAAAATATTGATGAAAAAAAGTGGGTGTTGTGTGCCTCCAGCACAGTATACACCTGAAGCTACCCTTTATTACTGGTGTTCTGTAATACAGGCATCTCTGCAGCAGTTAAAGTGGGTGTTGTGTGCCTTCAGCACAGTATACACCTGAAGGTACCCCTTATTGCTGGTGTTCTGTAATACTTGCATCTGCAGCAGTTAAAGTGGGTGTTGTGTGCCTCCTGCACAGAATACACCTGAAGCTACCCCTTATTGCTGGTTTTCCCATCTCCCTGCAGGCCATTAGTATGTCTGGAAGGCCAACAAGGAGAGGCAGACAGTCACGAGCCAATAAAAGAGGGCAAGCAGGCTCTGTGTCTAGAGGCAACAGTGCTGGTCGTGGACGTGGTGCATCGTCATCAGCACGTGGCCATGGGACACGCTTGTCCTTATTTTCGGCAGCTGGACTTGTTGAGCCGCATCATGCTGAAGACTTGGTAGAGTGGATGACCAAGCCCTCCTCATCCTCCTCATCCTCTCTCACCCAGGATCAGGGTACTGGCAAAGCAGCTGCCAACGCGTCCTCTTCCCTCGTCTCAATGTCATCAGTCACTCCTTCCCTAGAACCACCATGTCCTCCTGAGGAGTCCCCCGAACTGTTTGTCCACAGTGTTGGGTACATGCTCCAGGAGGATGCCCAGCGTTTTGAAGGCTCTGATGATGATACCCAGCTAGAGGAAGGCAGTAGTCTAAGCACAGCGAGAGGGGATGCTCAAGGACAGCAATCTGGCAATCAGGTTCCACCAGCTGCAGCATACTGCCAGGTTTGCTCTAGTGATGAAGAGGGAGGGGATAATGAGGTCACTGACTCCACGTGGGTGCCTGATAGGAGAGAGGAGGAGGAGGAAGAACATCACAAGGCAGGATGCCCTCCGGGGGCCAGCTTAAGGGCAGCACACCAACTGAATCAAACCGCAGAGCTCCGCCTGTGCAAGGCGCTGCCTCTGCGCATTATTCCAAAAGTTCTTTGGTGTGGGCCTTTTTTGAGACGAGTGCAGCAGATCGCACCGCTGCTATTTGCTACATATGTCTCAAGCGTATCTTGCGTGGCCAAAACATCAACCGCTTGGGCACCACATGCTTGACCAGACATATGTTGACCTGCCATGCAGCTCGTTGGCAAGCGTACCTTAAAGACCCACACCAAAGAACAAAGCAGACCTCTCCTTGCTCCTCATCAGCTGGGATCTCCAACCCCACTACCTTTAGTCCTCTCTGAAAGCTGCACTGAGAGGAATGAAGGTGTAGAATTAGGTGTGTCACAGCCAAGTACTTGCGGGCACTCTGCTAGCAGTACACCGACGTCCGATTGTACCAGGCAAATTTTCCTGCCCCGTCAAAAGAAGTTCACTCCCAGCCATCCACATGCCCAGCGGTTGAATGCTAGCTTGGCTAAATTGCTAGCACTTCAACTGCTGCCTTTTCAGTTGGTAGACTCGGCCCCCTTCCGTGAGTTTGTGCAATGTGCGTTTCCTTAGTGGCAGGTTCCCAAACGCCACTTTTTCTCACAGAAGGCGATTCTGGCTCTCTACCGGCATGTGGAATGTCCATGCCTCGCTGGACAGGGTGGTCAGCGGTAAGGTGCATATTACCGCTGACTCATGGTCCAGCAGGCATGGACAGGGACATTACCTATCTTTCACGGCCCATTGGGTCTTTTGGCAGCTGGGAAGGATGCAGGACAAGGTGCAGTAGTGTTGGAGGTTGATCCGCCACCATGCCTCCAAAATGCTACTACTGGTTGTGACACTCCTCTCTCCTCCATCCCCTCCTCTTTTTCTTCCTCCATGGTCTCTTCCTGTGCTTTGTCCTCAGAACCAGCGGTGCTCCGTAGGCGTTCAATGGGCTACGCAAGTACGCAGGCAAAAAGATGCCATGCTGTGCTTGCGCTGGTGTGTTTGGGGGACAGGAGCCACACTGGGGCAGAGGTTCTGTCAGCTCTGCAGGGGCAGGCAAAGAGGTGGTTGATGCCATGCCAGCTTAAGCCAGAAATGGTGGTTTGCGACAATGGCACCAACCTCCTCTCTGCCCTGCGACAGGGACAACTGACCCATGTGCCCTGTGTGGCTCACGTCCTTAACCTGGTGGTGCAGCGGTTCTTGGGCAGGTACCCAGGCTTACAGGATGTCCTGAGGTAGGCCAGGAAAGTCTGTGTGCATTTCCGCCAATCATATAATGCCAGTGCTTGGCTGGCTGAGCTGCAAAAGGAGTTGAACCTGCCCAAGAACCACCTTATATGTGACATGTCCACCGGGTGGAACTCAACGTTGGCCATGCTGCAGCGGCTGCACACGCAGCAGAGGGCCATCAATGAGTACCTGTATGACTACGGCACCAGGACAGGGCCAGGGGAGCTCGGTTTTTTTCACCACGCCAGTGGAGCATGATCAGGGATGCATGCACTGTCCTGTCACCATTTGAGGAGGCCACGAGGATGGTGAGCAGTGACAGTGCATGCATCAGTGACACTGTACCTCTTGTCCACCTGTTGGAGCATACGCTGCGTGGAATAATAGACAGGGCACTTGAGGCAGAACAGAGGCAGGAAGAGGAGGACTTCCTTGCCTCTCAAGGCCCCCTTTATCCAGACAGTGTTCCTTCTGTCCCACACATCACACAGGAAGAGGAGGAGGAGGAGGAGAAGGAGGAGGAGGAGGATTGTGTCAGCATGGAGGTGGAGCCTGGCACTCAGCATCAGCAGCATCAGTCTTTTAGGGATGATTTACAGTCTCAAGAAACCAGTGGACTTGTACGTGGCTGGGAGGAGGTGGCTGCGGATCATGTCATCCTTAGTGACCCAGAGGACTCCGGACCGAATGCCTCAGCTAACCTACGCTGCACGGCCTCCCTGATCCTGCAAAATCCCAGATGAAGTCACGTGACGACACGCGTTGGATAGACGGACCCCGGAAGTGACGCACTGGTCGCGAGCTCGCCGCTCGTTTCGTTTTTACACACTGTTTATTGTCCAAATGTGAGTACCTGCTTCTTTGTTTTAATAAAGCAAGTTGCAAGTTTTACTTGAAATACTACACCATAGAGGTTCCTTGTTGTTCTCTCCCTTATACCCACCTGATTGATGTATGCTGTATTCTGAGCGGTGCCTGGCCCAAACCTGAGAGAAAGTATCCAGACCCAATCACCCCATAGGCCCCATACACACTGAAAACAGAGGAAGAACGAATAGGAGACCCTAGAAAATCCTCCCCCTGAGCGACCATCTCCCTGTTTTCTACAAACGCTGCTTACCTTACAGCAGTAAGGTAAGAAGTTAGGACACCCACGGGTGTTGCTAGCACCGAAGACGCATAGCACTTTTATCACAGTGCCACCCTGTGCAAGTTAATCAGCACCTTTAGACCTGCACCCTGCACCTTCATATCACTGGAATTTTCAGACCAGATTACAGTTGCACCAACCTGCACCGACAAATGTATATGAACAGTTGCCGATGATTGATGGATTTATCCATTTGCTGGTTTATTTTTATTCGCTGCTCAGACCACCATCATTCACTATTATTTGCTGCTTTTATTCCCACTTATATTTTATGGTTGAATTTAAGGTTGATTTTTACACCTAATAGACACTCTATATATTATCTTACCACTGCGTTATTTGTCATTTTAGCAATCTATGCACAACAGTCACTTTATTTATTGATCTGCATATCATTGTTTATACCCACGTTTTAGCCATTGTTGCACAACAGTCACTTTATTTACTTTATATTTATTTGCATATCATTGTTTATACTTATGTTTTAGCCATTGATGCACAACAGTCACTTTACTTCGCATATTTTGCAGTTTTTCTTTTTACTGTGCTGATCACAATCGATCAGTGGATTTATGCGATTTTCTTTATACTTCTAGTGATACTGGTAATTTTTAAGCCGTGTTTTGTATATTATTCCTTTTAGTGATATCAAGACTATTTATATTGACACAGTCTTTGGAGCACGACACCATTTTCATAGGATCCTCGTATTCTTCGGATCAAGGAGAGGGACTATTACTGGCTGGCCACTCTCCTTGATCCACGGTACAAGGGTAAGGTTGCGGACCTTATCTTGCCATTGCAGAGGGAGCAGAGGATGAGACATCTCCGGGAGGCCTTGCAGAAAGGTCTGTGCAACGCGTTCCCAGAGACTGGGAGGTTACAAACTCCTGGTCCTGGACAACGAGTTGCTGAGGCTTTGGTCAGTAACAGAAGGAGCGGTGGAGAAGGTGGCCGTCTGACCGATGCGTTCAGACAATTTTTTAGTCCGCAGCCCCAAGGTATGATCGGTTCCAGCAACCATTGCCAGCGTCTGATTTACATGGTGCAGGAATACCTAGGGGCAAGGTCAGACTTGGACACCTTTCCCACCGAAAATCCTCTGGCTTACTGGGTCTTGAGGATTGATCACTGGCCAGAGCTTGCACAGTATGCAATTGAGCTACTGGCCTGTCCTGCATCCAGCGTTCTTTCGGAACGCGCATTCAGTGCTGCTGGAGGCTTTGTCACTGATCACAGGGTGCGCCTGTCCACCGACTCGGTTGATCGACTGACCTTCATAAAGATGAATCAGTCTTGGATCACCACCAGCTACCAAGCACCTGAAGCTGATGTAACCGAATAATTTATTTTGAAATGTCACATCCCTTCAAGACTGTCTATGCTGATGCTGTGAGTGTCCTGTTATGTTGACTGACTATCCTCTTCCTCCTCAATGATCCTGCTGATAGCTTGGAAGAACATTATTGGTTCTGGGTGCCGCCACCAGTGGCTAAGGCCCAATTTTTCAGCCCCTGTTCAACAGGGGCATGTAATTACAATTTTTTATGCAATGCTTTGCAGCAGGGCTCATTCCTGCACTCCAACTAGAGTATCTGGGAGAGGCTGCAGTGTCGTGGCACCAGCACCAGTGTCTAAGGACCAATTTTTCAGCCCCTTTTTAACAGGGGCATGTAATTACAATTTGTATGCAATGATTTGCAGCAGGGCTCATTCCTGCACTCCAACTAGAGTATCTGGGAGAGGTTGCAGTGTCGTGGCACCGGCACTAGTGCCTAAGGCCCATTTTTTCAGCCCCTGTTAGGCATGTAATTAAAATTTTGTTATGCAATGCTTTGAAGCAGGGCTCATTCCTGCACTCCAACTAGAGTATCTGGGAGAGGTTGCCGTGTCGTGGCACCAGCACCAGTGCCTAAGGCCCAATTTTTCAGCCCCTGTTTAACAGGGGCATGTAATTACAATTTTTTAAGCAATGCTTTGCAGCAGGGCTCATTCCTGCACTCCAACTAGAGTATCTGGAAGAGGTTGCAGTATTGTGGCACCAGCACCAGTGCCTAAGGCCCAATTTTTCAGCCCCTGTTAGGCATGTAATTAAAATTTTGTTATGCAATGCTTTGAAGCAGGGCTCATTCCTGCACTCCAACTAGAGTATCTGGGAGAGGTTGCCGTGTCGTGGCACCAGCACCAGTGCCTAAGGCCCAATTTTTCAGCTCCTGTTTAACAGGGGCATGTAATTACAATTTTTTATGCAATGCTTTGCAGCAGGAATCATTCCTACACTCCAACTAGAGTATCTGGGAGAGGTTGCAGTGTTGTGGCACCAGTGCCTAAGGCCCAGTTTGTTTAACAGGTGCATGTAATTACAATTCTTGATATAATATTTCAAAGCAGGGCCCGTTCCAGCGCCCACAGAGAGTAACTGTGAGGACTTATAGTGTTGTGGCACCAGCACCACCACCACCACCACCACCAAAAGGCCCAATTTTTCTTCCACTGTTCAACAATGGCATGTAATTACAATTCTTGATATAATGGTTCACAGCAGGGTGCTACAGCGCCCACCAAGAGTCACTTTGAGGGCTTACAGTGCATATAGGGCAGGGCCCTACTTTCAAACATGCAACTTACAAACGTCTCCTCCTTGCAAACGGAAGGAGACAACAGGAAGTGAGATGAAAAAAGACGAACGGCCCAAAAAATATACAGGGGTGATAACCCTTCCCTATGTTTTCCAAAAAGCTTAAAAATAGATTTTTTGACTGGAGCTACACTTTAAAAATATACCAGTTCAAAATTACAGATTCTACTTAGCACAACAAACCTACACAGTCCCTGTCTTATTTGCACCGCCTGTATACTGCTGTTCTGAGTATATAAAGCCTGGGGGCCCCACACCTTTCCTTTTTTTAATTTGGGTACGGGGTTCCCCTTAATATCTGTACAAGACCCAAATGGGCTGGTAATGAGCAGGGGGGGCTACCCATGCCATTTTTCTCAATGATTTTCATCCATATTGACGGAACCAGCCATTACATTAAAACCACAAGCAGTTTTAAATGACTTTTTTCTGTTAAATGTAATTTTGTGCAGGGACTGTTCTAAACACAGGAAACACGTGCCACTTCACAGGCATAATATAGACACCCCACAGGCACGATATTTAAAGGAATATTTCACTTTTTTTCCCCCTTTAATCGTCATTAAAATCAGTGCTCCCGAAAAAACTCGAGTCCCATAGACTTTAATGGGGTTCTAAAGTTTACGCAAACTTTAGGTCCGTTCGAAGGTTCTGGTGCGAACCGAACCGGGGGTGGGGGGGGGGGGGTGTTCGGCTCATCCCTAGTATGGAGTATTGAAATAATAAGCCACACATTGTTTAGTAAAACATTTTACTCCAAGCACATTCACATGTGCGATTTAAGGTTTTAAAACAAACCAACATCTTGGTGTATAACAAGTTTTGCATTATTTCTCCTTTTTTGTGGCTAAACATGCATGTTCTAAAACATTAGATACACATCCCAAAATCAGGAACTTACAAAGTTCGAGTTTGGTAAAGTGAAGGCCAAATGAGGCCTTAGTATCCCAAGACTGTGTGGATGTTGCCTTCCTCAGATGGGGTGATCTCACCCCTCTAAAAGCCCAAATTTGAAGCCATGTACACGCTGAGGCATAACAATTAAATATGATCCCATGCCAAAAAATTTGTGTAGTTACAAACATCTTTTTTCTAAACCCACAAAACACAGTGTGTCAACGTGTGCTATCTCCCATCACAGGGTATTAATGGACATTTTTCGGGCGTACAACCCTTTCCTCTGAGCTACTTTAGTTATGAGGAAGGGGTTGCACCCCCAAAACACATCCATTGATACCCAGTGATGGTAGATAGCACATGTTGACACACTGTGTGTTTCGGGGCTTTAGCAAACTAGATGTATGGAAATACACACATTTTAGGCATGGGATCATGAGGGAAATAAGAATGTTAAGGCCCAATTTGGGGGCATCTTCAAATTTGGGGTTTTATATTCTTAAAAACACAGAAACATTACAATTCACATTGGTTAGGGCAGTGTTTCCTAATTCTCCTCCTCAAGATGCAAACCCAGGTCATGTTTTCTATAGTTGTAGAATTTGGCACAGGTGATGTTGTCATTTTAACTGTTAGTAATTTGCACAGTCGTTTTTAGACTAAGGAAAATACAGAAAACAGTACCTGGAGGTGCACCTAGAGGAGTGGAGAGGAGCAGCAGTTAAAGTGGGTGTTGTGTGCCTCCTGCACAGAATACACCTGAAGCTACCCCTTATTGCTGGTTTTCCCATCTCCCTGCAGGCCATTAGTATGTCTGGAAGGCCAACAAGGAGAGGCAGACAGTCACGAGCCAATAAAAGAGGGCAAGCAGGCTCTGTGTCTAGAGGCAACAGTGCTGGTCGTGGACGTGGTGCATCGTCATCAGCACGTGGCCATGGGACACGCTTGTCCTTATTTTCGGCAGCTGGACTTGTTGAGCCGCATCATGCTGAAGACTTGGTAGAGTGGATGACCAAGCCCTCCTCATCCTCCTCATCCTCTCTCACCCAGGATCAGGGTACTGGCAAAGCAGCTGCCAACGCGTCCTCTTCCCTCGTCTCAATGTCATCAGTCACTCCTTCCCTAGAACCACCATGTCCTCCTGAGGAGTCCCCCGAACTGTTTGTCCACAGTGTTGGGTACATGCTCCAGGAGGATGCCCAGCGTTTTGAAGGCTCTGATGATGATACCCAGCTAGAGGAAGGCAGTAGTCTAAGCACAGCGAGAGGGGATGCTCAAGGACAGCAATCTGGCAATCAGGTTCCACCAGCTGCAGCATACTGCCAGGTTTGCTCTAGTGATGAAGAGGGAGGGGATAATGAGGTCACTGACTCCACGTGGGTGCCTGATAGGAGAGAGGAGGAGGAGGAAGAACATCACAAGGCAGGATGCCCTCCGGGGGCCAGCTTAAGGGCAGCACACCAACTGAATCAAACCGCAGAGCTCCGCCTGTGCAAGGCGCTGCCTCTGCGCATTATTCCAAAAGTTCTTTGGTGTGGGCCTTTTTTGAGACGAGTGCAGCAGATCGCACCGCTGCTATTTGCTACATATGTCTCAAGCGTATCTTGCGTGGCCAAAACATCAACCGCTTGGGCACCACATGCTTGACCAGACATATGTTGACCTGCCATGCAGCTCGTTGGCAAGCGTACCTTAAAGACCCACACCAAAGAACAAAGCAGACCTCTCCTTGCTCCTCATCAGCTGGGATCTCCAACCCCACTACCTTTAGTCCTCTCTGAAAGCTGCACTGAGAGGAATGAAGGTGTAGAATTAGGTGTGTCACAGCCAAGTACTTGCGGGCACTCTGCTAGCAGTACACCGACGTCCGATTGTACCAGGCAAATTTTCCTGCCCCGTCAAAAGAAGTTCACTCCCAGCCATCCACATGCCCAGTGGTTGAATGCTAGCTTGGCTAAATTGCTAGCACTTCAACTGCTGCCTTTTCAGTTGGTAGACTCGGCCCCCTTCCGTGAGTTTGTGCAATGTGCGTTTCCTTAGTGGCAGGTTCCCAAACACCACTTTTTCTCACAGAAGGCGATTCTGGCTCTCTACCGGCATGTGGAATGTCCATGCCTCGCTGGACAGGGTGGTCAGCGGTAAGGTGCATATTACCGCTGACTCATGGTCCAGCAGGCATGGACAGGGACATTACCTATCTTTCACGGCCCATTGGGTCTTTTGGCAGCTGGGAAGGATGCAGGACAAGGTGCAGTAGTGTTGGAGGTTGATCCGCCACCATGCCTCCAAAATGCTACTACTGGTTGTGACACTCCTCTCTCCTCCATCCCCTCCTCTTTTTCTTCCTCCATGGTCTCTTCCTGTGCTTTGTCCTCAGAACCAGCGGTGCTCCGTAGGCGTTCAATGGGCTACGCAAGTACGCAGGCAAAAAGATGCCATGCTGTGCTTGCGCTGGTGTGTTTGGGGGACAGGAGCCACACTGGGGCAGAGGTTCTGTCAGCTCTGCAGGGGCAGGCAAAGAGGTGGTTGATGCCATGCCAGCTTAAGCCAGAAATGGTGGTTTGCGACAATGGCACCAACCTCCTCTCTGCCCTGCGACAGGGACAACTGACCCATGTGCCCTGTGTGGCTCACGTCCTTAACCTGGTGGTGCAGCGGTTCTTGGGCAGGTACCCAGGCTTACAGGATGTCCTGAGGTAGGCCAGGAAAGTCTGTGTGCATTTCCGCCAATCATATAATGCCAGTGCTTGGCTGGCTGAGCTGCAAAAGGAGTTGAACCTGCCCAAGAACCACCTTATATGTGACATGTCCACCGGGTGGAACTCAACGTTGGCCATGCTGCAGCGGCTGCACACGCAGCAGAGGGCCATCAATGAGTACCTGTATGACTACGGCACCAGGACAGGGCCAGGGGAGCTCGGTTTTTTTCACCACGCCAGTGGAGCATGATCAGGGATGCATGCACTGTCCTGTCACCATTTGAGGAGGCCACGAGGATGGTGAGCAGTGACAGTGCATGCATCAGTGACACTGTACCTCTTGTCCACCTGTTGGAGCATACGCTGCGTGGAATAATAGACAGGGCACTTGAGGCAGAACAGAGGCAGGAAGAGGAGGACTTCCTTGCCTCTCAAGGCCCCCTTTATCCAGACAGTGTTCCTTCTGTCCCACACATCACACAGGAAGAGGAGGAGGAGGAGGAGAAGGAGGAGGAGGAGGATTGTGTCAGCATGGAGGTGGAGCCTGGCACTCAGCATCAGCAGCATCAGTCTTTTAGGGATGATTTACAGTCTCAAGAAACCAGTGGACTTGTACGTGGCTGGGAGGAGGTGGCTGCGGATCATGTCATCCTTAGTGACCCAGAGGACTCCGGACCGAATGCCTCAGCTAACCTACGCTGCACGGCCTCCCTGATCCTGCAAAATCCCAGATGAAGTCACGTGACGACACGCGTTGGATAGACGGACCCCGGAAGTGACGCACTGGTCGCGAGCTCGCCGCTCGTTTCGTTTTTACACACTGTTTATTGTCCAAATGTGAGTACCTGCTTCTTTGTTTTAATAAAGCAAGTTGCAAGTTTTACTTGAAATACTACACCATAGAGGTTCCTTGTTGTTCTCTCCCTTATACCCACCTGATTGATGTATGCTGTATTCTGAGCGGTGCCTGGCCCAAACCTGAGAGAAAGTATCCAGACCCAATCACCCCATAGGCCCCATACACACTGAAAACAGAGGAAGAACGAATAGGAGACCCTAGAAAATCCTCCCCCTGAGCGACCATCTCCCTGTTTTCTACAAACGCTGCTTACCTTACAGCAGTAAGGTAAGAAGTTAGGACACCCACGGGTGTTGCTAGCACCGAAGACGCATAGCACTTTTATCACAGTGCCACCCTGTGCAAGTTAATCAGCACCTTTAGACCTGCACCCTGCACCTTCATATCACTGGAATTTTCAGACCAGATTACAGTTGCACCAACCTGCACCGACATATGTATATGAACAGTTGCCGATGATTGATGGATTTATCCATTTGCTGGTTTATTTTTATTCGCTGCTCAGACCACCATCATTCACTATTATTTGCTGCTTTTATTCCCACTTATATTTTATGGTTGAATTTAAGGTTGATTTTTACACCTAATAGACACTCTATATATTATCTTACCACTGCGTTATTTGTCATTTTAGCAATCTATGCACAACAGTCACTTTATTTATTGATCTGCATATCATTGTTTATACCCACGTTTTAGCCATTGTTGCACAACAGTCACTTTATTTACTTTATATTTATTTGCATATCATTGTTTATACTTATGTTTTAGCCATTGATGCACAACAGTCACTTTACTTCGCATATTTTGCAGTTTTTCTTTTTACTGTGCTGATCACAATCGATCAGTGGATTTATGCGATTTTCTTTATACTTCTAGTGATACTGGTAATTTTTAAGCCGTGTTTTGTATATTATTCCTTTTAGTGATATCAGGACTATTTATATTGACACAGTCTTTGGAGCACGACACCATTTTCATAGGATCCTCGTATTCTTCGGATCAAGGAGAGGGACTATTACTGGCTGGCCACTCTCCTTGATCCACGGTACAAGGGTAAGGTTGCGGACCTTATCTTGCCATTGCAGAGGGAGCAGAGGATGAGACATCTCCGGGAGGCCTTGCAGAAAGGTCTGTGCAACGCGTTCCCAGAGACTGGGAGGTTACAAACTCCTGGTCCTGGACAACGAGTTGCTGAGGCTTTGGTCAGTAACAGAAGGAGCGGTGGAGAAGGTGGCCGTCTGACCGATGCGTTCAGACAATTTTTTAGTCCGCAGCCCCAAGGTATGATCGGTTCCAGCAACCATTGCCAGCGTCTGATTTACATGGTGCAGGAATACCTAGGGGCAAGGTCAGACTTGGACACCTTTCCCACCGAAAATCCTCTGGCTTACTGGGTCTTGAGGATTGATCACTGGCCAGAGCTTGCACAGTATGCAATTGAGCTACTGGCCTGTCCTGCATCCAGCGTTCTTTCGGAACGCGCATTCAGTGCTGCTGGAGGCTTTGTCACTGATCACAGGGTGCGCCTGTCCACCGACTCGGTTGATCGACTGACCTTCATAAAGATGAATCAGTCTTGGATCACCACCAGCTACCAAGCACCTGAAGCTGATGTAACCGAATAATTTATTTTGAAATGTCACATCCCTTCAAGACTGTCTATGCTGATGCTGTGAGTGTCCTGTTATGTTGACTGACTATCCTCTTCCTCCTCAATGATTCTGCTGATAGCTTGGAAGAACATTATTGGTTCTGGGTGCCGCCACCAGTGGCTAAGGCCCAATTTTTCAGCCCCTGTTCAACAGGGGCATGTAATTACAATTTTTTATGCAATGCTTTGCAGCAGGGCTCATTCCTGCACTCCAACTAGAGTATCTGGGAGAGGCTGCAGTGTCGTGGCACCAGCACCAGTGTCTAAGGCCCAATTTTTCAGCCCCTTTTTAACAGGGGCATGTAATTACAATTTGTATGCAATGATTTGCAGCAGGGCTCATTCCTGCACTCCAACTAGAGTATCTGGGAGAGGTTGCAGTGTCGTGGCACCAGCACTAGTGCCTAAGGCCCATTTTTTCAGCCGCTGTTAGGCATGTAATTAAAATTTTGTTATGCAATGCTTTGAAGCAGGGCTCATTCCTGCACTCCAACTAGAGTATCTGGGAGAGGTTGCCGTGTCGTGGCACCAGCACCAGTGCCTAAGGCCCAATTTTTCAGCCCCTGTTTAACAGGGGCATGTAATTACAATTTTTTAAGCAATGCTTTGCAGCAGGGCTCATTCCTGCACTCCAACTAGAGTATCTGGAAGAGGTTGCAGTATTGTGGCACCAGCACCAGTGCCTAAGGCCCAATTTTTCAGCCCCTGTTAGGCATGTAATTAAAATTTTGTTATGCAATGCTTTGAAGCAGGGCTCATTCCTGCACTCCAACTAGAGTATCTGGGAGAGGTTGCCGTGTCGTGGCACCAGCACCAGTGCCTAAGGCCCAATTTTTCAGCTCCTGTTTAACAGGGGCATGTAATTACAATTTTTTATGCAATGCTTTGCAGCAGGAATCATTCCTACACTCCAACTAGAGTATCTGGGAGAGGTTGCAGTGTTGTGGCACCAGTGCCTAAGGCCCAGTTTGTTTAACAGGTGCATGTAATTACAATTCTTGATATAATATTTCAAAGCAGGGCCCGTTCCAGCGCCCACAGAGAGTAACTGTGAGGACTTATAGTGTTGTGGCACCAGCACCACCACCACCACCACCACCACCACCAAAGGCCCAATTTTTCTTCCACTGTTCAACAATGGCATGTAATTACAATTCTTGATATAATGGTTCACAGCAGGGTGCTACAGCGCCCACCAAGAGTCACTTTGAGGGCTTACAGTGCATATAGGGCAGGGCCCTACTTTCAAACATGCAACTTACAAACATCTCCTCCTTGCAAACGGAAGGAGACAACAGGAAGTGAGATGAAAAAAGACGAACGGCCCAAAAAATATACAGGGGTGATAACCCTTCCCTATGTTTTCCAAAAAGCTTAAAAATAGATTTTTTGACTGGAGCTACACTTTAAAAATATACCAGTTCAAAATTACAAACAGATTCTACTTAGCACAACAAACCTACACAGTCCCTGTCTTATTTGCACCGCCTGTATACTGCTGTTCTGAGTATATAAAGCCTGGGGGCCCCGCACCTTTCCTTTTTTTAATTTGGGTACGGGGTTCCCCTTAATATCTGTACAAGACCCAAATGGGCTGGTAATGAGCAGGGGGGGCTACCCATGCCATTTTTCTCAATGATTTTCATCCATATTGACGGAACCAGCCATTACATTAAAACCACAAGCAGTTTTAAATGACTTTTTTCTGTTAAATGTAATTTTGTGCAGGGACTGTTCTAAACACAGGAAACACGTGCCACTTCACAGGCATAATATAGACACCCCACAGGCACAATATTTAAAGGAATATTTCACTTTTTTTCCCCCTTTAATCGTCATTAAAATCAGTGCTCCCGAAAAAACTCCAGTCCCATAGACTTTAATGGGGTTCTAAAGTTTATGCAAACTTTAGGTCCGTTCGAAGGTTCTGGTGCGAACCGAACCGGGGGTGGGGGGGGTGTTCGGCTCATCCCTAGTATGGAGTATTGAAATAATAAGCCACACATTGTTTAGTAAAACATTTTACTCCAAGCACATTCACATGTGCGATTTAAGGTTTTAAAACAAACCAACATCTTGGTGTATAACATGCATGTTTTGCATTATTTCTCCTTTTTTGTGGCTAAACATGCATGTTCTAAAACATTAGATACACATCCCAAAATCAGGAACTTACAAAGTTCGAGTTTGGTAAAGTGAAGGCCAAATGAGGCCTTAGTATCCCAAGACTGTGTGGATGTTGCCTTCCTCAGATGGGGTGATCTCACCCCTCTAAAAGCCCAAATTTGAAGCCATGTACACGCTGAGGCATAACAATTAAATATGATCCCATGCCAAAAAATTTGTGTAGTTACAAACATCTTTTTTCTAAACCCACAAAACACAGTGTGTCAACGTGTGCTATCTCCCATCACAGGGTATTAATGGACATTTTTCGGGCGTACAACCCTTTCCTCTGAGCTACTTTAGTTATGAGGAAGGGGTTGCACCCCCAAAACACATCCATTGATACCCAGTGATGGTAGATAGCACATGTTGACACACTGTTTGTTTCGGGGCTTTAGCAAACTAGATGTATGGAAATACACACATTTTAGGCATGGGATCATGAGGGAAATAAGAATGTTAAGGCCCAATTTGGGGGCACCTTCAAATTTGGGGTTTTATATTCTTAAAAACACAGAAACATTACAATTCACATTGGTTAGGGCAGTGTTTCCTAATTCTCCTCCTCAAGATGCAAACCCAGGTCATGTTTTCTATAGTTGTAGAATTTGGCACAGGTGATGTTGTCATTTTAACTGTTAGTAATTTGCACAGTCGTTTTTAGACTAAGGAAAATACAGAAAACAGTACCTGGAGGTGCACCTAGAGGAGTGGAGAGGAGAAACACTGAGTTCTGTCCCTAAACTTTCACATTTCAAAGTCATAAAAACATGGTAAATATTAAAAGGGCAAACAAGAGCTAACAATTGGAACAATAAACTTCCGACCAGGCAAGAGGAAATTAAAATTTGGCAAGCATGTCCACAAAATCTCTGATTCTTCACTGTAAAGCAGTGGCAGCCATCTTGATTTGCTCCAGCTCCTTCAAACAATGCAACATATCTGCACTCATACTGCCAATAGTGCATCGTGGAAGATCATGACCTAGTAAGAAGAGTAAAAAGTATTAAGGGAGCAATGGTCAACATAGTGAGTTATGGTCAAGTTACTAGTTAAATTCAGGAAATACTTACCTACCCAGTCTATTGTTGCTTGCAACCTGCTTGCCCTTCAGACACCTACACTACTAGGAATGTACACACTGCAACTACTCTGTAATCTTGGCCCTGGTGCCTGGGTCTCGGGTACCTAGCAACAGTGCCAGCTCCTTCCACCTCTTCCTTCTCCATGCTAATGTTAAGGCTGCTTTCACACTGGGGCGGTGCGGGGCGGCGACGGTAAAGCAGCGCTATATTTAGCGCTGCTTTACCATCGTTTTACCCGCGGTATGCGGCCGCTAGCGGGGTAGTTTTAACCCCCGCTAGCGGCCGCAAAAGGGTTAAAAACCTCCGCAAAGCGCCGCTGCAGTATCCCCGCGGTTTCCCATTGATTTCAATGGGAAGGAGCGGTATAGGAGCGGTAAATACACCGCTCCTTCACCGCTCCAAAGATGCTGCTAGCAGGACTTTTGTTGCGGTCCTGCTAGCGCACCGCTCCAGTGTGAAAGCCCGCCGGCTTTCACACTGGAGTGAATGGGGCCAGTTTTTTCAGGCGGTGTACAGACGCTATTTTTAGCGCTGTACCGCCTGAAAACCGCCCCAGTGTGAAAGCAGCCTAAGGCACTACATACTTTGCTAATGTGTGGAGTGGGTGTTTTGTTTGGACATCTAAACACTCAACATGTATACACATTTGAAGCCAGATTCCAAGAATACTTACAACAAGGGCAGACAAGCGCCTTGAGGCGATTCAGTTCACATTTGCAGCGCTATACAAATCATTCATTCATTCATTCACTTGCACAAACAAGAGGCTCCCGAATATTTTCTTCCTCTTCTGGGTCGCTTTGGCCCTCACTGTGACTCGTGTCAGGGGATTTGATGTCCACAATGGCAATGTCTGTGTTGAGTCCAGGAGTCAGATCCCATGGCTCCAAAGAAACATCCTGGGTGAGCTGACCACACTCACTTTCCTCTAAAAATAAACAATACACCATATAAACAATATGTGCTTGCCTCTATCTGGCCGTGACAGCTGCAGACTGCATTGACATACGGAGTGCGGCGCATTTGCATCGAAAATATGACATCCAGACCACCTCACATTGTTGAGGGCGGCCTGGATTGCTGCCCGAGTTTGTTTAAAGAAGAGAGCCCATACGTTTTTTGCCATTCCTCCGTAACGGTGAATCGGAGGGATGATGGGAAGTGTAGTTTCCGTATTGTGGCCCTAGTTTGTCCAATGGGGAGAGTGCATTTTTTCTGTTGTCCCCCTATGCCCTTAAACCGGGTGGATGATGGGAAGTGTAGTCTCTGCACCGATCCCTGGAGGCCCTGCGGAATGGCCATTCAGGAGTTACATGTTATCGGTGACAAAGGATTATAAACCCAGATGTAATAAACATACACACTTTTTCTGTGCACATATCGTTGCAATCAGAATATCTCTTTATATGCCGAGTTGATATACCTGATGGGCAACATCCAGTTGCCAGGTGTAATATCACTCCTTTGCCAGACTCCAAGATGGAGTCCGGAGAAACAGCCAATTGCCACTCAGATCGAGGCTTGGTTTACTGTATTTATGGCGGTGCGTCAGTACGCCGCCCGTGCCCCATGATTACGTCATTTTTCTGACGAAACGCGTAGGGAGTAGCGATCGCGTTCTATGCCCAATAGCACGGGCGTTGTATTACTGCAGCTGGCCGGCCGCGAATTTTAAATCTGTTTGTTTTTTTAAGTTTGGATACGCTTACGCCTTTGTCGATTTTTACAAAAAATAAATCAGTTGGATCCCACCCATGTGTCCCCTTTTTCTTTTTCCGTTTGGCCAACTTTGGAGACCCAGCATCTATACTCGGTGAGTTACCTATTTGTGGAGGCTTGGAGTGTTGGAGGTATCCCTGTCAAAGATACATACACCGGGATTTGCGGTTCCCAGGCAAGACAGAGGAAAAGGCCCTGGCTGGGTTGTAGCCACACGCGATTGCCCTAGCTTCATTTGGTAAGCCTTCAATTTACCCGGTGGTGGGATCACTGTGAAATAAGTCACATTACCACGGATGTCAACTTGAAAAGTCACTCATCTCACTGATGTCACTTTGATTGGATTTCTAGATACATTTGGATATCTTTGTGGACTGTTTCTATCACTTACATATACAGTCTTCAATGTTTATGGACTGTTTATTAATAGCACATACATTCTTTAATAATTGTATGGATGTTTTCTGTCTTTCAATGCCATTCCTATATTGATGGTAATTAGAGGACAATTTATTTCTGTTTTTCTTTTTTTTTTTTCACAATAAGGTTTTTTGCACATGTTTGTGATACAATTGACATTGATGGGTTACCATTGATATATTATTTTTTGGTCATCTGTGAATAATCACGAGTATATATTACTCACATTATTAGGCTAATACTTTTCATAGCGCAACCTTCCCCCCCTTTTTACCATTCAATAAGCCACCCCAAGTCACATCTGTTTCTAGCATCCATTTTGCTACATTAGTTGACCAACCTTGCACTTGGTCTGATGTCAATGTTTGCTCCTGACTAGTGGACTCCACCATGCTGCACTCTGGTTGTTTTTCTGTGAAAAATGCATAGAAAAGGGAAGGTGATGCAATTTTACAGAGGGCAAACACTTGACAAGTGCCAACATTGAAAGAATACAGCGGTTGCCCCCCAACCCTCTTGTCTCCTATGGGATAGGGGATATATGATGATCATCCTAGCAGGCATGACTCTGTGTGACTGTGATCCCTGGAGCCTCTCCTATACCCATGTCTACACCGGCAAGACTGCATTACTGGGCACTGATGAGCCAGGCAGCAACCACACAGTGTTCTTGACCCCTTAAGTTCTGCCCTAAGCCCATGGCCTTTGGTCCACCAAGAAACACCCCTGTCGGTGGCTAAATGAGTGTGTTTGAAGTTGGCACTTACGTTTTTGTGGGGAAGATGACCTTGTTGCCTCCCCTGTTGGGGCCCGAGCGGGTGTAGCCTCCCTTTGTCCCTTGTGGAGGCTTGGCTGTAGACTACTTTTTTGGTGCCTCCCTGTTGAAAGAAGAGACATATCTGCTCCTTTGTGCAAGGAGGAACAGGATGAGCACTGCCAGAGCCCTACAAAATTACCTCCAGCAGGCCACTGGTGTGAATGTCTCTGATCAAACAATCAGAAATAGACTTCATGAGGTTGGCCAGATATCCTCTAGTGGACCCTTTTGCCATTGAACACCAGAATAGACAGGTCCACCACTGGGACCCTGTGCTTTTCACAGATGAGAGCATGTTCACCCTGAGCACATGTGAAAGACGTGAAAGGGTCTGGAGAAGCCACAGAGAATGTTATGCTGCCTGTAACATCGTTCAGCATGACCGGCTTGGTGGTGGGTCAGTGATTGTCTGGGGAGGCATATCTATGAAGGGACACACAGACCTCTACAGGCTAGACAATGGCACCCTGACTGCTATCGGGATGAAATCTTTGGACCCATTGTCAGGCCCTACACTGATGCAGTGGGTCCTAGGTTCCTCTTGGTGCAGGACAATGCCCGGCCTCATGTGGCAAGTGTATGCAGCCAGTTCCTAGAAGATGAAGGAATTGATACCATTGAATGGCTCCCAAGCTCACTTGACCTAAATCCAGTAGAACACCTCAGAGACATTATGTTTCGGTCTGTCTGACACCACCAGGTTGCACCTCAGTCTGTTCAGGAGCTCAGTGATGTCCTGGTCCAGATCTGGGAGGAATAACCCCAGGGCACCATTTGTTTCACACTCGCACTGCTGTGCCGATCACATGCGATGTCTCAGCAATGCGAGATCAGCCTAGGGTTGCCACATCATCCCTTTAAAACCAAACACATATTAATTACACAAGTTCTGTGGCTGATTAAAGCAGAGTTCTACCCAGAAATGGAACATCCACTGATCCGGTTCCTCCGGGTGTCACATTTGGCACCTTTCATGGGGGAGGGGGGAGCAGATACCTGTCTAATCCAGGTATTTGCTTCCACTCCTGGCGAAAGATCGCTGCAGTATCCGCAGCGATCTACGCCATGTCCGGCCCCTCCTCCGACCCCCCCTCCACTGTCTTTTGGGAGACACACAGGTCCCAGAAGACAGCAGGGACCAGTCAGAACATGCAGAGCGCCTCACGCATGCGCAGTAGGGAACCAGGCTGTGAAGATGCCTGAAGATACTGAAGGTACTGAAGATGCCTGCGCCTCCACCTGGAGCTGAGGGATGGGTCAGCTTTAGGTGAGGACATTGCGGGCGCCCTGGAAAGGCGTATTTGTAGCTGCTGACTTTTAATTTTATTTTTTCAGATGGAACTTTGCTTTAAGGTGGTAATTAAACTCACTTGGAGCCTTATAATTAGCCTCAGAACCTGTGTAATTCATATGTGTTCGGGTTTAAAGGGATGAGGTGGCAACCCTAGTTCAGCCATACAGTTGAACGGCTGGATTCGCATAAAAGGGTACAGAGACCTTTTTTTTTCCTGCACTAGAATCAGATCACATGGGTGTTCTCACCCATGCCATACAATTCCTGTCCGAATCCACAGTTCATACAGCGATCTGTGAACTGATCGGGGGGGGGGGGGGGGGGGGGGGGTCATTAACATTGTATTGCCACCTGCAGCAGTTCACAGAGGGCAGCATACCTCCCAACATTTTGAGATGGGAATGAGGGACACCTACTAGCAAACATATGTAGGCATAGGACACACCCCCTGTCACACCCCCTTAAAGGGGAATTAACCAAAAAATAGGTTAATTAAATCCACAAAGGCTTTTTTCCACTACTATTCCTTTATATTGGCTTTTAAAATTTACAAATGCAGCAATTTAGAAATTGGATGAAAGGTTTAGCAATGGGAACACTTTTTGAAAGATAAAAAGTGCATTTTTCATACATCTATATAGATCAGACCAAAATGAGGGACAAATGAGAAGGAATGAGGGACATTGCTCCAAATCATGGACAGTCCCTCGAAATCAGGCACAGTTGGGAGCTATGGGGCAGTCAGGGCTGCCTTTAAGGCAGGGCAAAAAGGGCAGCTGCCCTGGGCCCTGTCATTGTTGTGGGGCCCAAAGCAGCTGCCTCATACTTGCCAGCTATCCTGGTTTAAATTCCCTTGTCCTTTGAAGTTTTAGTCCCAATATCTCAGTGTGAAGTGCTGGTACTAATGCTGTCCAGCTCTGCCTTATTGTTGTGTACAGATGACTCACCTGCAGTCCCTGTGTTTACATGTAAATAACTGGCATTCATATGTAAATAGCGGCAGCATTCATAAGTAAATAGCTGCGGCCTTCAGCATTGATATGTAAATAAAGGCGACATTCATATGTATATCATCCCCCCTGCAGTGAGGAGATGATGTGCTGTAACCTCTAGCAACCAATCAGTGAGCAGTAATACTGTACAGTAATCTCTAGCAACCAATTAACAAGCAGAAATCATTTGCTGTAACCTCTAGCAACCAGTCAGTAAGCAGTAATGATATGCTGTAACCGCTGGCAACCAATCGCAATTGCTGCCTGATCCGATACAGTAAACTGATTTTAAGTCTAGCTGCTATTTATTGTATGTCTCAGAGCAGGTGGAGAGTGAAATTTCATGGGGGGTTAAGCGGCAAGAAAATTTTTGCCCAGGGTCCAATCAGTATTAAAGACGGCCCTGGGGGCAGTGTAAACTGCCTGTGGGAGGGATGCGATTTGAGAATCGGCGCTGGAATCGCACTGGTTCCCGCACCGCTATAATGTGAACCCTGCCTTCATTTTTTTGAGCAGTGTCTTTTTGAAATGTATTTAAATAAAAGACAACTGTGAAAAAGCTGAAAGTAAAGCCAGTGAAGGGGTGCAGCTCTGCATAGAAACCAATCAGCTTGTAGGTTTTATTGCCAAAGCTTGGTGAACACACTGAAAAAAGAAGCTGATTGGCTGCCACGCCACACAGCTTCACCAGATCCTGAGGGCTCCAGTATTAGTAACTCTTCCCAAGTGTTTCTTTATTATTTTGTGTAAAAGACATAAGGCCCCCACCCTGTGACCCGAGCCTGGCTGGGTATTCTCCAGACACCACTCCCTGGAGTCAGAGCGCCATTTGTTTTCCTTTCTCTCAGGACTCGGAGCAGAAGCCTGACACAATCCCTGTTGGCGCGCCGAGCTCGGCTATTTCCGTAAAGTGTCGTCGCGCGGCTCGCCCAGAACTCGGCAATTTCCGGCACGTCGGGCGGCGCCATTTTGTTTGTGTGAGCGGAGCGGCGGAGGTGTTTTACAAGAGAACATAAGGAGTGTGTGAGCGGCGCGGCCATGGACGGGTAGGTGTCGGGGCTGTGTTTGTGGTGAATGGGTGGAATGAAAGCGGCTGAGTGGCCGTAGACGGTGCTGTGGTGTCCGGAGGGGGTGGTTGCACCTCACAGAGGCGGGAAGTGACATTTTCGGGACGGTCACCTGAGCCGTGGCCTGCTTGTGTGTAGAGCGGGGACGGGAAGGCGCGCTGGGACGGAGGCTGCGGGAGGCCTCCATGTGAGAAGGGCCCCAGCCTGTCCTCAGAAGGGAATGGTGGTCGCTACAGAACGGAGCTCCCCCTCACATCACCTGCCCACACGTCATCTTTGTTCTCCGAGCTCCCTGGGCCTCAGTGTAAGCAGGTGCAGCTGTCAGGAGCTGGATGACTGGGCCCTTTTCTGTAAGCATACTGCTTTATTCACACTTCAGTAACCCATAGCAACCAATAAGAATGCCTCTTATACCACTGTGATTTCTAAATGATTATTACAGTCCGGTGCCACTCCTAAGGGCCTGTTCGTGCCAGATCGGTCTTTCCCAGATTTATGCACATTAATGGAACTTATTCATTTGTATAGATTGCCCAGCAAACCACGAGGGGCCAGATGTCCCCCATGCAGTATTTTTGGCAGAAAGAATGGCTCCACGCCAGCACGTCATTGTGTATTGTTCACGTCACCACAATGGCGGGACCCCCAACTAAAATGTATGTAAACACTCTATGGAATTCCTACAGACGTTTTGCATTACTGTCTCGCAGGCATTCTAATATGGCAATTTTGGCAAAATCTGTGGCAGGGGCTCTCTACGCCAAAAGAGATTTGGTCTTAGGGCCAGTTCACAACTCATGCAATCCAGTGTGGTTTTGTTTGTTGCATCACAAACATGGATAGTAAGTTATATGGTTTCCAACGGCATAGTTCACACCAGTGCGTTCCAGGGGAAAAATAGTAGAAAATGCTGCCTTTTTCCTGGACTGTACTGGAATATGGTAAAATGCATCAAAAATGTACCGGGACACATCAAAAATGCACCGGACCGCAGTACGGGGAAAAAAAGCACCTGGAATGCATCCAGAAATGCATCAACAAAAATCTGGAGTGGCGAGAACTGGATCTTAAAGTTGGTTCTAAAGCGGAGGTCAGCCCGAAAACCAACAAAAAAAGTAAAAGCCAGCAGCTACACATACTGCAGCTGCTGGTTTTAATAATAGGACACTTACCTGTCCTGGAGTCCAGCGATGTTGGGTGCCATAGCTGATATTTCCATCAGCTGTCGGGTGCTGACGCCGACATTGCGGGTAAGGGAACCCAGCAGTGTAGCCTTATGGGTTCAGGCTGGGAACCCTACTGCGCATGCACGAGGCCCCGCTCCTCTTTCCTACTGGCCTGGCGACAGGGAGAGGAGGAGGGAGCCCTGCTGTGACGTCATGAGCCGCGGTGCAGACTTCCTCCTGGAAGTGGGAACAGGATACCTGTCAAAGCCAATTATGTCATCGGAGGGGAGGGGAGAGGAGACAAATGAGCGGATGTTCTACTTTTGGGTGGAACTCCACTTTAATGCATTATATATATTAAAGGCAAAAGTTATTTTTTTTTTCTTAATGCATGAAGACAAAAAGCCTTCTGTGTGTAGCGGCCTCCCCAGCACCCCTATAATACTTACCAGCGATGTCCATAAGTCCCTCGGCCATCCAGAACTCTCCCTTCTGATTGGCTGAATCACAGCAGTGGTGCCTTGGCTCTGCAGCTGTCAATCAAATTCAGTTAGCCAATCAGGAGAGAGAGGGGGCGGGGCTGAATGGCAGCTTTGTGTCTGAATGGATAAATACAGCTCAGGTGCCCCATGGCAAGCTATTTTCTGTGGGGGCACTTGCCAGGAGCAGCGAAGATGCACCAAAGGGAGGATCCAGGCTGCCCAGTGCAAAACCACTGCACATAGAAGTATAACACGTTTGTTAAGAAAAACTCAACTTTCAATCACTTTAAGGTGAAAAACCTTTTGTGCTGCATATTCCCCCCCCCCCTGTTCTTACCCAAGCCCAATCCGATCCATCAAGGTGCTCGATAGCAGTGGCTCCAACCGTTGTCTCTCTCTCCTCATTGGATAGATTGATAGCAGTAGATGCCATTGGCTCCTGCTGCTGTCAAGCAAATCCTGTGACGGGGGGGGGGGGGGGGGGGTGTCAATGGATGCAGGACTCAGGAGCGAGCCTGCACGGTTGCTTCTAGGAAAAGCAGCTTTCTGTGGGGGCACTCAATAAAGAGGAGGGCCCTGGAGCCCTGACAGGGGGGGACCCCAAAAGAAGAGGAGCGCGAGACTACTCTGTGCAAAACCATTGCACAGAGCAGGTGAGTATAGGCGTGTTTGTTATATGTATATAAAAAAAAAAATAATGTTTACAACCACTTTAAAGCTGATCCCAAATCGTGCTTACTGGGATTTGTATTTGTCTTCTGCACCCATCAGATCCAGTGTTGTCTTGCTCTGTTTTTCCTGTGCTCAGTCCTGTACTGCCATGTTTAGGTGTGACATCATTAGTAGGGTTTCCGGCTTTTCTAGGTTCAGCCGGCCGGCCTTCCAATGATGCGCAGCTTGACCCACAAAAAAGTTTTGTAAAAGGTTAACTTAGCCTTTAATGTGCCTAAAAACATGCATCGCCACGCATAAAAATAAACACCAATGGAAGGAAATGCACATCCATTTTTCCAGCATTTCCATGCATTTTAGTGGCCTCTAAGATACCCTACAATACAGTATTCTTTTACTGCCCCTGTTATGAGGGAATGGAAGTTAGACAGCTGGTGTGTCACATGACCACCAAAAAAAACATGAAAATTAAGTAAATCATTTATTTTTGGTAAAAATAACTAGTTTCCAAATGCTGCTTTTTTTTCCCTCTATATATGGTTTCAGAGATCTTTGTTCACGAATACTTTAAAGGGGTTGTATACCCTCAATTACAACTTGTACCTACAAGTAAGCCTAGATTAAGGCTTACCTGTAGGTACAAGAAATATCTCCTAAACCTGCACGGTTTAGGAGATATTTGCACAGAACGTTTTACAACGTTGTCTACGGCGCATGTGCGCCGTAGACAACGGTTCATTTACAGGGTTAATCCCCATTCAGAACTGCGGCTCACCGCAGTTGTAGTGTCCCGCGAGCATGCGCGGAGCGACGTCTTCACTGCTCTGGCCAATCACAGCGCCGCAGTGGCGCTGTGATTGGCCAGAGCGGCGATACCCGGAAGAGAGATGGCTGCGGCTGGAGGGGGAGAAGAGGATGGCGTCGGGGGCCCCGATCTAAGGTAAGTGATGCATAATGAGCTAGTATGCTAGTTATACTAGCTCATTATGACTTTATCTTGCAGGTAGTTTACAAAAAAAATTTTGCAAAAACGGGTATACAACCGCTTTAAGATCTTACATGGAGGTCACAGGTGTTTATGTACAGCCACTTGAACAAACAGGCTGACTGATGCCACAGCGGTATGCACATCTGGGCATTTACATCTGTACAGGAATGAGTGGCCCTGGATGTAAACCGTGTTTGTCCAGGCCTGCCTATTCTTACCCGTATGGATATAAATGCTGGGATGTATGTACAGCCATGTTGACTGTCAGCCTGTCATTGATTTGTACAGACTGCTGCATGATCCTCTTATAGTTTATATGCTGACTGATTGAGGCCTACTGGTGACTGGTTGCTATGGGTTACAACACTCAAGAATAGGAACTATTGCGTTTTATACAGCAAATGCTGTATACACAATGCACCCATGCCTTTATTTCTTTTCACCCGTTTGATGATTGCATTGTGTGTGGTTGTGTTTTTAGTGTGTGGTTGTGTTTTCAGTGAGATGTCTGGAATCTTTCTGAGGTCAAAAAGAATATTGATTGGATGAGGCGAAATGTGATTGTTCTGAGCAAATTGTATTACGCGTGGTGTGCTTGTAGGATTGTTTTTGGGTTGAGATCGTAATGAGCATGCGTAGCATGATTTTTCTTCGATGGCGTGAGTGGGTAATCAATCAGCACGTATTGTGAGAATGTCCAGGCCTCTTGCTAAATATTCCTGCTTTATATGGCCTGTGATTCAGCATGTGAATACATATTGAATGTATCTCATTGTTATTTTGTTTTATTTACCAAGTAAATGTTTTGGTATGGAAATGCACCTGCATCCCCTAAGAATTGTGTATACATATGTGTATTCTGTATTCCTATTCACACCTGTTTTACAAGAAATAAATCGGCTGTAGGATAACTAAAATTCATAATAATGCATGGACTGGCTGCATTTAAAGGACTACAAAGAAACAAAGTTGTTACCCCAAAATTTTAAATGTAATGTGTCTTTGTTATCATGTATTTGTTTATGAATGTAGTCTTTTTCTATTGCCTCCTTTGCTATGAAATACTTGATGACCTTGCTAGTTTCCTTTTCTGTTTTAATCTGACCATGCCAGTAATGGAAACCGTTCCTCCTAGAATGGTTAGTCTGCACCTCTGCCTTCTGTTTGGGAGCTAGGGACACTTCTATAGGAGATCGAGGGAAGTATGTATCTGTGGAGGGAGAGGGAAGTTAGGTTGAGGCAAATGGGAAAATGGAATAAGTACTTTGTCTTTAAAGTGGACCTCTCTTACCCCCCCCCCCCCTTTCAGAATTTGGAGTTGGTGTGGTTGGCACTACATCACCACTGCCTTGAGGAATCCAGAAGCGTAAGAGAAAGAAGTAACAAAAAATATATAGATATAGATATAGATAGATATAGATAGATATAGATAGATACAGGGGGTCCCCGACTTACGAACGCCCGACCTACGAACATCCCCTACTTACGAACGAGGCGCTGCGGGGACCCTCCGCCATTTTCCGCCGTGTTTTGGCCGTTCTGCGCATGCGCGGCCATTCGGAGCCTCGGAAAACTTTGGAAATGTCCGTAATTTGCCGCGCATGCGCAGAACGGCAATGGACGGAACATCGGAAATGTCCGGAAATGGTCGTATTTGTCGGTCTGCGCATGCGCGGCCGACTTACGAACATTTCCGACTTAAGTACAGGCGGGCAGTCCCTAACGAGTTCGTAACTCGGGGACCCCCTGTATAGATAGATATAGATAGATATAGATATAGAGACGTATTAAAGAAAATGGTGGATGATTTTTGGAACAGCATGCTTAGTAGCACATAATACAGGAGGGATAAGGTCTGCTTTAACCTGTCCCCGTACTCGTATACAGCCTCATGGAAGCGTGCCTTTATCTGTGGGGCCGCATATATGCATATCAGTCTTTGTGTTGGCAGCACGCCACACAGCGCACTCCAATCACAGTGACTGTACTCTCACCAGGAACCCCAGGTCCCGTACTAACGATTGGAACCTGAGACTTCCTTTTCCGGGTCACCTAAATGCTGTGAGAGCCTCTGATTGTCTGTCACAGTGATCAGTCACTGTGCAGCCCACCCCTGTGTTTTCCTTCTCTCTGAATGGAGGGAAAGCTCTATTGTAATCTCTCTCCTTGCATTTTTTTTTATTAAATATTTTGGTTTTACTAACACATGAGAAAATTGTGTTCAGGCATTAACATTTTGTTTTGCCCTCTGTCGCGAAGGGGTTAAAAAGCACTTTAATGCTCTGAGGAAAACTGCTACTATAATTTTCCTATGATTTGCTACTGATTTGTCCAGCTACTCATTTAAAGCGGTGTTCCACCCGCAAACACTGTAGCTGCTGACTTTTAATAAGGACACTTGCCTGTCCAGCGAGCCAGCGATGTAGGCCACGTCCATCAGATCGGCTGTCGGCGCCGCCATCTTAAGGGAAACAGGCAGTGGAGCCTTGCGGCTTCACTGCCCGTTTCCTACTGCGCATGCGCAATGCTTTGTGAGTGGCCCTGTTGTTTTATGGGACACACACATATCCCACAAGACAACAGGACAGCTCGCCGAAGAGGAGGAAGCGCAGCGGAATAGGAAGAGGCAGATTAGAAAGACTGCCTAGCAACAGGGGTTTCTGGTAAGTAAAACTTTTTTTTTTTTTTTTCAAATGTTTTATTTTTTTGAGAATGTTAATGCAATTTTTTTATTTTAGGGTGGACCTCTGCTTTAAGCAACAAGAGTACTAATTGTAGGTGTGCCCTGTAAGAATTGGGCCTAGAAGTGTAGTATTTTTTCACGCGTTGTCGACAAGCATCGATTTGTTTTACTTGCATTTTGCCAAGTTAGCGACTTCTCACTCATGCAATGAAAGCACATATCACGTCATTCTTATGGGATAGAACAGGCATGCTATATTATGGATATGTGAATAGAACTTCAAGAATAAGCACACTATTGAATATGAGCTGTGGTTTTATTTTATATTTTGTCTATATAAGTGCCTCTCAAACATTGTTTTTGTATGTGAGGCATAAACCTTGTATATAATGCCCTGGTGCTCACCCACAAAGAATTCCATACAAATACAAAACTGGTATAAATGCACTCATGGGTCTTGCAGCAGAGATAAGTCAAAGCAACAGTGGTTATATCAAGACTTGAGAAAGATGGACTGGGCTTTATCAATATGTTAGCAATAAAATACACTTGCTTTGATTTATGTCCTCTGTAAGACCCATGAGTGCTGCTTTAGCTCTGGATTTTATACAGTAACTATGTATGTGGCAGGCCTGGACAAATCTCATCCAGAACGAAGGTCCAGCTTTCACCCCACTACTGGCAAAACCATTTTTGCACACGTATAAAATGCACATTTTAGACCTGAAGATTAGATAAACCCCTAAACATATGGGTATATTTTCTGAAAGCAGGGACCCCACAGAATAAAATGGTAGTTAAATTGCATTTTTTTGGCACAAAAAAATTAGTTTTAACAAATCCATATTGTTAGTAAAAAAAATACATTCAGCTGAAGCTCCATTTTTTTGGGTGGATCTCCGCTTTAAGTGGTTAAATTGACCTCCGCTACAGACAAAGTTTATTCCTTTGAGCTTGGAGCCCTTTCACACTGGGGCGGGCGTCGGCGGTAAAGTGGCTATATTTTTAGCGACGCTTTACCGTCGTTTTAGCGGTGCTATTCGGCCGCTAGCGGGGCAGTTTAAACCCCCACTAGTGTCCGAAAATGGGTTCAACGCGCCGCTGCCCCATTATTTTCAATGGGCAGGGGCGCTTTAGGAGTGGTGTATACAGCGCTGCAATGATGCAGCTTGGCAGGACTTTTTTTTTTTTTTTTTTTTTTTTACCGTACTGCAAGCGCACCGCTCCAGTGTGAAAGCCCTCGAGAGGCTCTTTACAGGCGGTATTTTTAGCACTATAGCGCCTGTAAAGTGCCTCCAGTGTGAAAGGGCTCTAAGAATGAAAAGTTGCAATGTTTATAGTTATCTACCAGGGACAATGTTGTGAAAAACTTGTCAGGCTGCCTCTTTTGTTCCTTATGCCCTGTACACACGTTCCGATTATCGTACGACAGATCGTTCGCATTTTGTTGCATACAACTAAGATCGAATACAACAGTGCAAAATGTGTATTAGATTTTTGTCATACGATTCTGGAAAAATCTTCCGCTGTGCGTAGCCACGTATTTTAAAAGATTTGTCCTTCTGGTTTAGTTTCGCGTTTCCGAGCATGCGTGGTGTTTGTCGAACAACTTTTATCGTACGCATACTGTACTGATTACACGATTGTCGTACGACGTGCTGTCTTCCGACCAAAGTTTTCCTGTTTGTCCCTTCGGATTTGGTTGGACGGACTATCGTGATCGGCTGTCGAAAGCTGCGTACTAACGATCAGATTATCGAACGATCTGTCCGAAAGCGACTTTTGTCATCCGATAATCGGAACGTGTGTACGGGGCATTAGACAGCTGAGTGAGCAGAGAACTCCCTACACTTGTTACATGAATAAATCTGGAAATTCTGCATAGAGATCATGATGAGGTTTGAATTGAGATTATAATTTTTTTTTAATGATTAATCGTGCAGCTTTACTGTCCAGGCCTGGCATGTTGGTACACTTTTATACATGGGCCCCTTGTTAGCCTCTGCCCACATTAAAGTCACTGTTACTAAATTAAGCCAGTGAATAAAAGCTGTACCTACAAAAAAAGCTTGCGAATATTTCCTCTCCTGCGGTCTGTGCTGCTTTGTTAAAGAGAACTAGTCCTCTGAAGTCTGTCCAAAAACCATCATTTTAGGGAGTTGATCTACTTTGCCCTCCACTAGGGTTGCACTGATACCGATATTAGGCATTTACACAAGTATCAGTACTCGTGAAAATGAGAGGAGAAGAAACAACACTCAGCACTGTTGGCTCCATCACTTGGTCTCATCCAGATGGTAATATTACATAGCACACTGATAGATGATGGAGACCCTGCTCCATCTCCTCTTGATCTCCCTAAATGCTGTAAATAGGTATCGGTAATTTTGGTATCTGTGAGTACCAAAAAAAAAAGTATTGGTACTTGTACTCCTTGCTAAAAAAGTGTAATTGGTGCATCCCTACCCTCCACCCAATCCCTGCTGTGCTCAGTGGTTCCTCTTACCCACATGTCGCTGTTGTCTTCTGCAGTTACATGAGGTAACCCTGAGCGCCCTGTTAAGATGCGTGGGTAGTGAGTATTTACTAGCTTTTTTTTTTTTTCTTTGCAGGTACAGCTTTTATTTACTGGTTTAGTTTTAGTCACTTTATTACAGTATAACAGTGTCCTAGTATGCCAGTTGCAGTTATAAGCTTGTATTTATGAACATGCACTGCAGTGTTTCAGGAAGTTATGTACACCTGTATATATGTACCTAAAAGCTAAGCTTGTCTTTTGTAAAAAAATAAATAAAAATACACATGAAAAAAAACGTATTGAGCCTTCAAAGCACTGCAGCTATGATCAGTGGATTGCAGGTACAATGACAGGCTCCTCCTGCAGGCGCTGCTGACATCTGTCTGCCCATACCACCATACATGTAGACAGTTACTTAGCTGCACGCAGTGTCGGTGAACTACGAGGGCTCTGATAAGTGCGCTGGTAGTTTGAGAACTACAAGGCATCTGCTTTGGTGGAAGATGGGACTTGTAGTTCATTCATTTACAGCTAGTGAGTGGAAAAAATACATTAAACTAGGCTTCCTAAGGGCCCATTTACATGTGTGCATTGTGTCTAGGAAGCCCCTTAATTTTCAACTGGTTACCAACACATCCCAGCATGTCCAAAATTGAACATGACCCTTTGTCCGGTAACCCAACACAATGCAAAACACTACAGGGTGTTTGTTTCCATGCCTTGCAGTGCGCTGCATAGCTGCTGCTTTAGGGGGCCATTGAAAATGATTGATTGGCATCACACCGACCAGCATTGGTGTATTTTACTGCAACACAAAGGTGAAATTCAGCCTAAATTCCAAAACCCGTGTTACTGATATGTTGTCTGTACTTTTCCCCAAAAATGATGGCCATGCACATTTTTATTCTCCATATTCTGCATTGTGTGCAGAGTTTCTGTCTTGAATGTCTTTGGTATTGTCCAGCCAGGGTGATCATTTTGGGGAATTTTATTTTTTCCTTGCTCATTTAATTTGTAGTGAATATTCTTTCCATGTACAGCACACTGTTAAGATCTGACCTGTTCATTTCTTCATGGTTTAAGTTGCGTGCCTGGTGCAGCAGCAAAAGTCCTGCTTGCTTTGTCTTCCAGCAAAATGAGCACCGTGTAAGGTGCAATATTACCAGCATGGTGCGCCTTAAACATGCCAAAGGGCCTTTTCACAATGGTATGTTTTTGCTTTGCTTTTAACTTGTCAAAACTCAATAAAAATATTTCTCTTGAAATTCCATGGGGGTCTTAACACCACTGCGCTACTGGTGTGGTGCGTTTTGAAAAGTCCTGCATGCTGCATCTTTGGTGCATTCAAAACAGCTTCCCTTTTGAAATGAATGGGAAATGTGTCAAATGCATCGACAATGCACAGTAGTGGCATTTTTAGTGCATTTTGGGTTACACGTCCATTTTTCACAGGTGCTTACCAACCAATAAATGCTTTGGAAATGTATGAAAAACGCATATGCATTTTTAACACATTTATTTTTTCAACAGAGCAGTGTGACTTCACCCTAATATGCACAGATGTATAAAAGGCCTTACTATGTAAAGGGTCAGTTATTGATTATAACTTCTAAAGACCTCTTTCTATTCAGGTCTGCTTTGAGACAGTTGAGTCATAGTTCTAATCTCTACAGCTTTAGTGATTTCATCCACACGATTAGTAACACTGGCTGTCTTTAAGGCAAAACATATTTTTAATGTCATTACTGTTTTGTCTATCACCAAGTGTGGTTTGGCTTGTTTTTGCCTTTAGCACATTGCAGTAGATGGGAACAGATAGAAGAAGAAATGGAAAGCTTTGATTTGAGGACCGTCTTTGGGTGGAAGTTGTAACCATATGGAATCAGTCCTTTGTGTCTTGGCATTGATCCAGTGAGAGCAGTCAGCACATTACATGGCTCTGTCTCATGGTCGAAGGGAGGAGGGATACCCTGCTCATTGTGACCGTTGCATCCGCCTTCATAAATGCAGCATGATGGAGATAATTAAGCCTTCTGGTGGGGAGACAGACCAAACAATGGACTGAATGAGATTAGGCCTCACAAAAGTCCTCCATTAAAAAATAAAGTTTTACATGTGATTCCCAGAAGTGTGACTATATTACTACTTTCAAAAATGATACTAGTTGATTACTTGAACACTGTAATTAATAAAAGTATGAATGGTCATAAACAAACGTTATTACATCACACTGAGATACTTGAACTGTCTAAATTAAAAGGATTTTTTTTTGTTTTTACCTGTCTATGTAGTGTGGTTGGCTATCCCTAAATTTTAATCGGGATGATATTTCAGGTAAAGATTTTACAATGCTACAAATACAGTCAAAATAATTAAAGTAATATTAAAGGCAAGTTGTTGTGTGGGTTTTTTATTTTATTTTTTATAACATGTTATACTTACTTGCTCTGTACAATGGTTCTGCACAGAGCAGCATCGATTGCCCTCTTCTCGGGCCCCCCGTTTGCTGGATCGCAATGGGGCTCAGGTAGGTATTTGGGGGGGCTGCTGCACACAGGTCTTTTTTTTATTTTTTTTATTTTTTTTATTTTTTAACCTTCATGCATAGAGTGCTCTTTAAAACTACTTTAAGGGTGAAAAACTATTTGGAAGGGCTGTTTGATGTTTGTACATCAAGAATGAAAGTGAGAAAGCTAAAGGTTTTTGTTTCAAACCTGCATTACGGGTGCCTACCACAAGCTTTCTTCCAGGTTTAGAAAGCATAGGCTATCGGATATTCCAGTGTGCCATAGTAATTACTCTGTGGCATCAAGGACTTTCTCGTTGTGTTAGAGCTTGCTGTGCCCTCCTGCTTCCAAAAGTACATTCCTATTGGCCCCTTACAAAGACAGGGGCAGGCAGTATCCAAAACTACTAAGTGCCAGAGCTTTGCCCTATCTAACTGGGGGGCATCGAAAGTTGCTGCAGGTAGAGGTGCAGTTTTATTTTTTGATTGCGTGACAGTCACTTTCTTTTTTTATATAAACAAGTTACCCACTATTTGCTTGATAGATGCACCTATTTATAAATTTAAAAATACATCTCCATAACCAGCTAAAACAATTAAAACTGATTCTTAAAAACCCTAAATTGGTAATACAGCTGCACTCTGTTGTATTTCAGTAAACCCGAGTATGTTTGGTGATGGTAAAAATTTGCCCTCATGATGGAATCATTAGCCATGGCTATTAGGATGAATCTTTGGTATTAATGTTACGGATTATTCCCATAAGATGGCACTTTTTGCCAATGATGTCATACTTACTTTAAAGTGGCTCCTTCCCTGAGAGCTGTGCAGGAAGAAATTGGGAGACTTAGCTCAGCGTCTTATTGCAAGATGAATCATTTTTCTGTGCCCTGTATACATGAAAGACGTAGGGCGAGGCCAGCATCCTATGTCATAATGCCTGCCGGTGCACCATGTCAAGGTGTTTTTGTGCTTCTAATACCTTGTGCTACTTGTGAGATAGAGATGCGTGTGTATGTGTATATAGCTGTTTGCAAGTGGTTCACCGGGGTTATGGCTGAAGTCATCAGCCATAACCCTGGTGTGTGTGTGTGTGTGTGTGTGTGTGTGTGTGTGTGTTTTTTGTTTTTTGTTTTTTTTACTTTCTTCTCCGGCGCCTGGCATTTTCATGAAAGCAATCTGAACAGATCATTCACCAGTGGATCGCTTGCCCCCCTGCTGCTTGCCACCGTCGCTCTGGTATAAGTCAACAGTAAAACATTTTGCTTTTAAAGGAAGGATTTGGGATATTTTTTGACCTGAGATCTCCCCATAAAAGAGGCCCTGTCATCCTTATTTCTATTACAAGAGATGTTTACATTCATTGTTAATAGGAATAAAAGTGATAACAAAAAAAAAGTTGAAGGGACAGCATAAAAATAAGAACCTAAAATAAGGGAAAAAAATTATTTAAAGCTCCCCCGTTCCGCCGTGCTCACGTGCAGAAGTGAGTGCATACATAAGTTGCACAAGCATGTGTAAATAGTGTGCTGTACTGCGAACGTTGGAGCAAGAGCAATAATTCTAGTGCTAGACTTCCATTGGAACTGGTAACCTGTAAAAAAACTTTAAAGAGTTGCCTATGGAGATTAGGTACCTTAGTTGGTTGTCATTCAATGAGCTTGCACAATTTTAAAGTATGACATGTTGGGTATCTATTTACTCGGTATAACAGCATCTTTCAAAAAATAAATAAATTGGGGTATATATTGTGTTGTTTTTTTTTTTTTTTTTTTTTTTTTTTCATTAACCGCTTGCCGACCGGTGCACGCCGATTTACGTCGGCAGAATGGCACTGGCAGGCAAAAGGGCGTACAGGTACGTCCCCTATATGAAGAGGTGTCGCAAGTCTGCCGCTGGAGGCTGGCGCCCGCCGTGGTCTCAGTGTAAACAAAGCATTTCCCTGTTCTGCCTAGTGACAGGACAGTGATCACAGCTCTCTCTCTCTCTCATTGAGAGCTGTAATCACTTCTGTGTGTTAAATCTGTGTGTTAAAGTCCAGCCCCTTCAGTTAGAATCTAGGAAACACTTAACCCCTTCACTACCCCCTAGTGGTTAAAGCGGTTCTGCACACACTTTTTTTTTTTCTTCTCATGTTACAAGTATTATCAGTCTAACAATAAACTCAATTGTTAGGTGTCTGTTTTTTCATAAAATCTGCACTTTTAAAATCAAAACAACTAAATTGCCATTTTGCTTGTGGGCATTTGAAGCCCACAAGCAATCACTTCCTTGTTCCCTTTCATTATGGGGACCAGAATGCCTCGCTGGTTCCCGCGCATGCGCACAGGCGACAGCGCCAAGCTGTGTAAACACCTCAAGTCCTTAAAATCATGTGAGATTTCGGGTTGGATGTCCGCACTGACTCCTGGGATGAATGACACCAGATCCCAGGAGACAGTGCGGCACTCAAAGGAAATGATGCGGATCCCTGCACAGACCCCGCCCAGACCCCGCCCACAGCCGTAGGCACAGAGGCAGGTGTGGAATTACCGGGCCAGCAATAATAAGGGAACATAGGAAAAAAAGAGACCATTTAGCACTCTTTGCCTGATTTAGCAAAACAATGACATAAAGCCAAATAAGTGTGTGCAGGACCGCTTTAACCCCTTCACTGCCAGTGTCATTTACACAGTAATCAATGCATTTTAATAGCATCAATCGCTGTATAAATGACAGTGGTCACAAAAGTGTCAAAAATGTCTGATGTGTCTGCCATAATGTCGCAGTCCCGAATTAAAGATCGCAGCCATTACTAAAAAAAAAAAAAAATGTAATAATAAAAATGCTATAAATCTATCTATTTTGTAGACACTATAACTTTTGCGCAAACCAATAAATATACGCTTATTGCGATTTTTTTTTTTTTTTTTTCTTATTTTTGTTAAAAAATGTAGAATTGTCTCCATTTCGTTTATAGCGCAAAAAATAAAAACCGCAGAGGCGCTCAAATGCCACTAAAAGAAAGCTCTATTTGTGGGGAAAAAAAGGCTGTCAATTTTTTTTTGGGTACAATGTCGCACGACCGCGCAATTGTCAGTTAAATCGACGCAGTGCCGAATCGCAAAAAGTGCTCTGTCAGGAAGGGGGTAAATTCTTTCGGGGCTGAAGTGGTTAAAGTGCATTTTTGCATTTGAAAAACCATTGCACAAATACCATGTGACATAAAAAATTGCAACAATAGCCATTTTATTCCCTAGGGTCCCTGGTAAGAATTTTTTTTTCGGGGGGTTAAGAGTTAAAAGTAATTTCTAGCAAAAAAATACACCTGTAAACAAAGTGCCAGAAAAGGTTTGGTCTTCAAGTGGTTTAAATGTGTATGGTGTTTGTGTCTGTATGCATGTATTTTTTTATATATACAGTACAGAATTAGGATTTTTAGACATACAGTGCTAGTTTTGCGAAACACTCCTTAACCGTGCTACTCGCAAATCAAGGTTTATTTATTGTAAATTTATGATGTACCCTCAAAATAACTCAACACACAGCCATTAGTGTCTAAACCACTGGCAACAAAAGTGAGTACATCCCTAAGTGAAAATTTTCTAATTAATTTCCAGCACTGCCTTAACCCTCTTGGGCATGGAGTTCCCCAGAGCTGCAAAGGTTGCCACTAGAGTCCACTCCAGTCCTCTTCCATGACGACATCACAGAGCTGGTGTATGTTAGAGACCTTGCGCTCCTCCACCTTCCGTTTTGAGGATTCCCTGCAGATGCTCAATAGGGTTTAAGTCAGGAGACATGTTTGGCCAGTTCATCACCATATCCCTCAGCTTCTTTAGCAAGGCAGTGGTTGTCTTGGAGGTGTGTTTGGGGTCATTGTCATGTTGGAATACTGCTCTGCAGCCCAGTCTCTGAAGGGAGGGGGATCATGCTCTGCTTCAGTATGTCACAGTACATGTTGGCATTCATGGTTCCCTCAATGACCTGTAGCTCCCCAGTGCCAGCAGAACTCGTACAGCCCCAGACCATGACACTCCCACCACCATGCTTGACTGTAGGCAAGACACACTTGTCTTTGTACTCCTCACCTGGTTCCTTCCACACACGCTTGACACCATCTGAACCAAATAAGTTTATCTTGGTCTCATCAGACCACAGGACATGGTTCCAGTAATCCATGTCCTTAGTCTGCTTGTCTTCAGCAAACGGTTTGCAGGCTTTCTTGTGCATCATCTTTAGAAGAGGCTTCCTTCTGGGACGACAGCCATGCAGACCAATTTGATGCAGTTTGTGGCGTATAGTCTGAGCACTGACAGGCTGACCCCCCACCCCTTCAACCTCTGCCGCAATGCTGGCAGTACTCGTATGTCTATTTCCCAAAGACAGCCTCTGGATATGACGCTGAGCACATGCACTTAACTTCTTTGGTTGACCATGGCGAGGTCTGTTCTGAGTGGAACCTGTCCTGTTAAACCGCTGTATGGTCTTGGCCTCCCGTGCTGCAGCTCAGTGTCAGGGTCTTGGCAATCCTATAGCCTAGGGCCCTAGGCCATCTTCATGTAGAGCAACAATTCTTTTTTTTTTTTTTTTTCAGATCCTCAGTTCTTTGCCATGAGGGTGCCATGTTGAACGTCAAGTGACCAGTATGAGAGAGTGAGAGCGATGACTCCAAATTTAACACCTGCTTCTCATTCACATCTGAGACCTTGTAACACTGAGTCACGTCACACCGGGGAGGGAAAATGGCTAATTGGGCCCAATTTGGACATTTTCACTTAGGGGTGTACTCACTTTAGTTGCCAGCGGTTTAGACATTAATAACTGTTATTTTGAGGGGACAGCAAATTTACACTGTTAATACAAGCTGTGTACTTGCTTATTAACACATTTTGCTGGTCTTAAACGCACGTATTTTTTGATGGGTTTAACCACTTCAGCCCCGGACCAATTGGCAGCCAAAGGACCAGGCCCCTTTTTGCGATTTGGCACTGCGTCGCTTTAACTGACAATTGCACGGTCATGCGACGTGGCTCCCAAACAAAATTGGCGTCCTTCTTTTTTCCCACAAATAGAGATTTCTTTTGGTGGTATTTGGTCGCCCCTGCGGTTTTTATTTTTTGCGCTATAAACAAAAATAGAGCAACAATTTTGAAAAAAAATGCAATATTTTTTGCTATATCTATCCCCAAAAAATATATAAAAAAAAACATTTTTTTTCCTCAGTTTAGGCCGATACGTATTCTTCTACATATTTTTGGTGAAAAAAATCACAATTAGCGATTATTGATTGGTTTGCGCAAAAGTTATAAACGTTTACAAAATAGGGGATAGTGTTATAGCATTTTTATTAATATATATATATTTTTTTTTTACTAGTAATGGCGGCGATCAGCGATTTTTATTGTGACTGCGACATTATGGCGGACACATCGGACATTTTTGACACATTTTTGGGACCATTGTCATTTATACAGCAATCAATGCTATTTAAATGCATTGATTCCTGTATAAATGACAGTGGCAGTGAAAGAGTTAACCACTAGGGGGAGGGGAGGGGTTATGGGCTGTGATGTGTGTGTTTTTTTTTTTTTTTTTTTTTTACATTAGGGGGCGGGGCTGACGTCTGACGTCATTAATCGGCTTTCCCGATGACAGGGAACAGCCGATCAATGACAGGCAGAGTAGGAAGCGCGGGGAGAGGTTTGTTTACACAGACCTCTCCCCATTCTTCAGCTCTGTGACCCGATCGCGGGACACCAGCGGCGATCGGGTCCGCTGGTCCCGCGGCTGGGGTCACGAAGCTCCCGACCGGGTCGCAGGCGCACCCCCGGCTAGGCTTTTAAAGGGTCAGGTACCGGTATGTGGTTTTGCCTAGCCGTGCCATTCTGCCGACATACATCGGCGTGAGGCGGTCGGGAAGCCGTTAAACCTAACCATTTTTATTCTTGTATTTGATTAAAGCATTTGTATCATTCATTTGATATTGTTTGTTTTTTTTTTGCATTAATTTTGAATATATCCACAACACAGGGTGCAGCATTAGCACTAAGCGCATAAGAGAATATTGTTTTTTAATTTTACAAGGTGAATGTAAAGTGATGTTAAACCTTTAGTAGAATTTTTTTTTTTTTATAAATGTAGTTTCATACCTTAAGGCCCCTTTCACACTGGGGCGGTAAAACGGCGCTAAAAATAGCGCCTGTATACGCCTGAAAAAACCGGCCCCATTCACTCCAGTGAAAGCCGGCGGGCTTTCACACTGGAGCGGTGCGCTAGCAGGACCGCAAAAAAAGTCCTGCTAGCAGCATCTTTGGAGCGGTGAAGGAGCGGTGTGTTCACCGCTCCTATACCGCTCCTTCCCATTGAAATCAATGGGAAACCACGGGGATACCGCCCGCAAACCGCCGCTGCAGCGGCGCTTTGCGGAGGTTTTTAACCCTTTTGCGGCCGCTAGCGGGGGTTAAAACCACCCCGCTAGCGGCCGCATACCGCGGGGTAAAACGATGGTAAAGCAGCGCTAAATATGCTGCTTTACCGTCGCCGCCCCGCACCGCCCCAGTGTGAAGCCAGCCTAAGTCTGAGAATTGCTTTCTGTACCCAGTTATGTGCAGTCAATGACACCCAAACAATAGAAATGACTTTCTCGAGACAGGGGTACTTGGGAATTATTATTATATTTTTATTTTTTAAGGCCTGCAGGGGTACTTCATCGTATAAGTTTGAGAAACACTGTTCTAAAGCACACAGACAATTTGAGCTCTAGCAGGAAGGGAGCAGGGATCTGACATCACACACCTCGCAGCATAGAAAGGAGTGCTGAGTGTGCTCTGAATGGATACACTCCAGTCTCATAAGAAAACATGCACAGCAGAGGCTGTCAATCACCTGCTGGAGAGGGGACAGTCTCCCGAGATTCTGTAGTGTCTGCATTACTTGTTAATGCACTTGTTCTTTGGATTGAGGCAAGTATATGCTATAGAAGTATATGCTCTGTTTATTTTTCATTTCAGAGGTTGTTCAGCAGGTTGTTGACACACTAGCACATTTTTCACAGGTTCACAAAAATGTTAACTACTTCCAGACCGGCTCACGACTATATAAGTCGGCAGTTTGAAGAGGGTTAACGTTATGGCAGCAGCTAGCTGCCATAACCCTGGTATCCATTTCAGTGAGCGGTCTGGTTTAAGATAAAAGTTGTCTGTGTCTCGCGTCACCACAAGATCACTTTTATTGGTGGCGGGAGAAGAATTTCAAAGTATACATACAGTATAGTTGTAGAGCTGTATCATTGTGTTGCATAAGAAAGTGAACAATGATGACATGAAGTCCAATATGCCTTATTGAATAAAGGGTCCATAGATCTACCTGTAGCCAATTGTAAGTCCGTTCCAGATGGGGAGGAGGTAATGGTACTAGGAGATAAAAAAAGTGGGTCGCATTGGTACAGGTGAGGAGGATCTACAGGATGAGTGTAGGAATGTGGAGTAATCCATGTTAATAAGATGGTATGAAGTTGGGCAGAGTAAGGAGGTAATATCCAGTTGATTTGTATTTTGAGCCAGGGAGCCCAGTCCTTTTGGAATTTAGGTAGGTTAAAGGGGTTTATAAGTTCGGTTTAAAAAACAAAACAAAAAAACAAACGTCATACTTTCCTCCACTGTAGTTCGTTTTGCAGAGTGGCCCGATCCTTGTCTTCTGGGGTACCTCAGCGACTGTCTCGGCTCCTCGCAAGAGATAGCCCCCCCCTGGGAAGCGCTCTCCCAAGAGGGTTAGCTTGCGGGCGTGCTCCCGTGCGATACACTCGTGCTATCAATCATCCAATGAAGAGCCCACAGGAGCTGGGGGAAAGCAGCATGGGATCGCAGCCACGGAGATTCAGGGCTCAGGTAAGGATAGCGGTGGTTCGGGGGGTGGGGGCGGCAAGTGCAAGGTGTTTTTTCATAGGATGCCTTAAGGTAAAAAAAAATCAAAGCTTTACAACCACTTTTAGGTTTGCTTTGGCAAACATGAGCTACAATTGTAGGTGTAGATGAAGGGTCTGAAGAATGAGTTGAGGAGAGGGTATAGAGTTGCTGTTCCTGTTTCTCAATATCAAAAGTCTAGCTGCGTTTAGGATGTGGGTGAGGGTGACATGGAATTGAAGGTCTTAAGCTTCCAGCCCCATGCCTAGGAGAGCCAGTTGGGGTGTGACATTTGTGTAGTTGCTAGTAAGGTTGGTGAAGAGGGTTTGAAAAAAGTGCCATAATGGGGAGAGTTTGGGTCACGATCACCAGATGTGTATATACGATCTGACATTGCCGCATTTCCTCCAGCAAGCAGGTGATTGGGAGGGTAAAAAACGGGCTAGTTTAGCCGGTGTTTGGTACCATTGGTGGAGCAGTTTTTGTGCCGTTTCCCAGTGTGATAGGCACTTAGAAACTTTCAAAGGGGTCTGTTCCCACTTTTCCATAACTGGTAATTTCTTGTGGTTCTGTGTGTTGTTAATCACTCTGTAGAAGAATGAGGATCCCTTGATAGGGCTTTCATAGGCTTTGATGATGTCTGTCATGAGAGGTTGGTCCGACCAAAAGATAGAGGCCATGGCGTGACGTATACTTAGGTATTTATAGAAGTCGTTGTTGGGGATGTTGAATTTTTCATGTAGGCCTTGGAAGGTACATAAGGATCCACAGTTTAGGATATTCCCAATTGTGGTGGCGCCAGCAGTTATCCATGAAGAAAGTGACATATCGGTACATATAATTTCAATTGCTGATAGGGGGAAGGACCCCATAATGCCCGTTGACATTCCCTTTGTTTGTTGATGGATCAAGCTCCAGACTTTAACTGTTGCATTAACTGTGCTTGGGAAAGATGATGTTCTAGCCAGATGGTGGCTAGTAGAGATTTGGTGGGGGAACTAAGAGACGCTTCTATCTGAACCCACAGTGGACGAGAAGTGGATGACAACCAGTGTTGGGTTTGGTTTAGGATTGTGGCTTTGTAGTAAGTTTAGAGGTTGGGGGGTTCCCATTCCTGCTTTTGACGTTAAGCAAATAACTGAGTGTTTAATTCTAGGGCGCTTGCCGTCCCATATGAAGTTGTTGAGAGTGCGCTGTAGCATATCCAATTGAGAAGATAGTACCGGGACTGGGAAAGTCCAGAAGAAGTATAACAGATGAGGAAGAAGAACATTTTGGTTACTGCTATTTTTCCAGACCACGGAGTAAGGGTGGAGCGGAGAGAGGAGCAGAGGTCTTGCAGCTTCTTGAGAAGAGCTTCATAGTTCGTATGGAGGATAATACTGGAGGAAGACAGTGGTGTCCCTAAGTAGGTAAGCATTGAGGCTGTTGCCCATGGAAACGGGGATGAGCGAATGAGGGTGGCTTTTGTGATGTGGGCAGATGCCAAGCAGATTAGATTTGGAGCAATTGACTTTGTACAAAGATTTGTCTGAATTGTGTGATGAGATCATGAAGTGTTGTTAGGGATTGCAGAGGATTGGTCATGAATATTTTTTTTACCAAAAATTATGTAGCAGAATACAAATTAACTTAAAATTTATGAATAAATTTGTTTTTGTTTTTTTTTATTTAAATTTTTTTTTTGGAAATGTTTTATAGCAGACAGTTTTAAAATGTTGTTTTTTTTTTCTTAAATTGTTGCTTTATTTTTTTTGTTTATAGTGTAAACAATAAAAACCTCAGGTGATCAAATACCACCAAAAGAAAGCTCTATTTGTGGGAAAAAAGGACATCAATTTTGTTTGGTTACAGAGATGCGCGACCGCGCAATTGTCAGTTAAAGTGACGCAGTGCCATATCGCAAAAAATGGCCTGGTCATTAAGGGGTAAATCCTTCCGGGGCTGAAGTGGTTAATCAGTACAGTTTTCCTCCAGAAAACTCAGAAGAGCAAGACTATGCTTGCTCAGAAACAGAAAAATATATTCCATCACTTCTAAAGTTGTATTATGTCATACAAGAATTTTTGTGAGTTAAGCAACCTTCGTTTTCAATATGAGACAAAAAAGCGCATGATCATTCGTCCAATATTCTCATTATGTGTACAAGGCTTTACTATTATTCCTAATGACCATTGTCTCTAGTATAGATAATCTGATTTAAATTGCTATTACTGCACTTTTTGCAACCACTTAACATTATTGTAAAATCTTCTTCTTTTTTTTTTTTTCTTCTATAAAAATAAACATGTTATACTTGCCTGCTCTGTGCAGTGGATTTGCACAGAGCAGCCCTGATCCTCCTCTTCTTGGGTCCCTCTTCAGTGCTCCTGTCCCCTCCCCTCCTGTTCAGTGCCCCCACAGCAAACCGCTTGCTAGGGAGCTGTGACTCTGCTCGGTTGCCCCCATGTGTCCATTCAGAAACGGAGCTCCAACCCGTTCCTGCCCCCTCTCCCCTGATTGGCTTCCACTGCTGTCAAAGTCAACTAGCCAATCAGGAGGGAGAATCTTGGAAGGCTAAGACACTTGTGGACATTGCTGGAACTTAGCCAAGTGTTAGGGGGGCTGGGGTGGTGGGGGGCGGCTGCTGCACACAGGCTTTTTATCTTAATGCATATGCAGTAAGATAAAAAAAAAAAAAAAAACTTCTGCCTTTTTACAGCTCCTTTTTAAAGTGATTTGTAAACAATCGCCTTGTAAAACAACCCATGCAGTTTGCAATACCATTGAAAAAAAAAAAACATAAATACACCTTTATCATTTATATCTATATCTCTCTCCTATCTATCTATACATCTATCTATCTCAGCTGCATAAGAGCTGGGGGGAGGATAAGCAGCAGTATACTAAGCTTCCCCGTGAATGGCCGTGGGGGGGGGGGGGGGGTTGTGGTGTCTGAACAAGTCTGATCGTTGGAAGAGAGCAGGCTGAGTTCCCAGTATAGCTGAAGAACTGACCATGGTGTGCTGTACTGCTTAGTGTAGTCAGTTTTTAATAGGAAAGCAGAGGGTCTGGCAGGAACACCACAAAGAGAACAGGAGACTTTTTCATTTAAGTACATGGTGCAGCAGACACATCAGGAATATGAAATGTGGGGCAAAAACACCTTAATTGAATTGCCTAGTTTTTCTTAGAGCGGAGCTCCAGTATTGTTGACTTTTTTATTTTTTTTTTCTGCTGGAAGCTGGACCTTCTTTAAGGCCCCTTTCACACTGGGGCGGTTTTCAGGCGGTACGGCGCTAAAAATAGCGCCTGTGTACCGCCTGAAAAAACCGGCCCCATTCACTCCAGTGTGAAAGCCGGCGGGCTTTCACACTGGAGCGGTGCGCTAGCAGGACCGCAACAAAAGTCCTGCTAGCAGCATCTTTGGAGCGGTTTATTCACCGCTCCTATACCGCTCCTTCCCATTGAAATCAATGGGAAACCGCGGGGATACCGCCCGCAAACCGCCGCTGCAGCGGCGCTTTGCGGAGGTTTTTAACCCTTTTGCGGCCGCTAGCGGGGGTTAAAACCACCCCGCTAGCGGCCGCATACCGCGGGTAAAACGATGGTAAAGCAGCGCTAAATATAGCGCTGCTTTACCGTCGCCGCCCCGCACCGCCCCAGTGTGAAGCCAGCCTAACTGAATCGCTTATGTTTACTTGAAAGCATATATGTTAATAGGTGCTGCTTACCCTTGTACTGCAGTGATTTTTTTTTTTTTTTTTATGACATGAAGGTACAGTATTCTAGATCAAAACTGCTTTATACAGTGCCTTAAGATTAGGGCTGCACCTAACGATTATTTTCATAATCGATAAGTTTGCCAATTTTATTGTTTTGATTATTTGGATAATAACCTTTTTAAAGTGGTTGTAAACCCCCCCCAAAAAGAAAAGAAAAAAAAAAAAACCCTCCAATACAAAGGCATAATGAGCTAGTATGCATAGCTGTCCTCGTGCACCACCCCGGCCGGCAACATTTCTCCCTGGAGTTACTTCCGGGTATTGCAGCTCCGTCGCTGTGATTGGCCGGAGGTGCGATGACATCACTCATCGCGCATGCGAGCGGGAGCCGCCGGTAACGGCACAGTCTAACTGAAGCAATGGCACTAACTCCAATTTGCTTCAGTGCAATAACGTCGGCACATGCAAATACAGGGGATATTTCCTAAACCGTTAAGGTTTAGGAGATATCCAGGGTAGCTACAGGTAAGCCTTATTATAAGCTTACCTGTAGCAAAAAGTGTTTTTTATAAGGGTTTACAACCACTTTAAAGTGTGGTGTATAATTTTAGTTAATGTGTAAAGTGAAAAAAAAAGCAATGTATTCTTAAATATCTGTATGCAGTGGTAAATATAAATAACCTACTATATGGTTAGGAGGCAAAATCTCTCTGAGAATAACATACAAACAAGATATACTGTATATACTAAGTGGTTTAAATCTGGTAAATATCAGACTCAGAGGTCAAATTTGTTATTTAAAGAAAATAAAAAAATTAAAAAGACTTGTAGCGCTTGGTTGCTACTAGTAACTAACATCCACCATGTCACCCTGCTGCCAGACCCCCATCTATCACTTCTAAGACAATGAACAGTCATTTTGCGTTGTTTTTGTTATGTTTATTGGGTTATATAATTTGGTTGGGGGAAAGGAAATATGGGATGCCCATAGAACAATTGCTTTGCCATCATTTAAAAATTGGAACAAAAGGTTGAGCCGTAAATTACTGATGTACACATAATATCTACAGACTCTTCTCCTGCATAACACCATGCAGACTATTTATCCTCTTCATTGATCTATTGATCCTATTCATATCTCCTGCAGACGGTTGCTCCCAGGACTTCCACCCTCCTGCACAAACTTCCACTGTAGATCATTACTCTTCCGGTCACATCATCCTCTTTTGACAAGAGACCACTCTGAACAGTCTCAGTTGCTGGCTAGAATTGGTTGCAGTGTTTACTAGGCCAGAGGTCTGCAGTACCCCTCTCCCCTGTGGCCTAGTAATTTAGTAACCTGCTGATTGGTGGACTACTGCTCCCAGCTAGTCCGGCCTGCAAATCCTGCACCCTCAGGCCGCAGCAATTTGACACTCTCTCCCCACAGTCTCTCCTCCGGCCTCGCACCCAGCTCCCCTGGCATTCCTCAACCAGAGCTCCACTGTGGTCCACTCACCGACCTTCTGCCCCGGGTCCATGATGGAGAACTTTAACCTGACATACGTTCCGGCAGCTTCTCCAGCCCCTCTGTTCAAGAACACTTCATCCATGACCATGTAAAGATGAAGCTCCCTCCCAGCTCTCCCGGGCTCCTCCGCTAGGCCTTGCACCCCCCCTCTCCCAGATGGAGATGGGGCCCCTGCTGCTGCCTAGTACTCCATTCTCCACGTCTCCCGGCCGACAACCCCCCCCCCCCCCCATGGGCTGTTACCTCACTTACATGGGGGGCCTGCCCGCTGCCAATTCCAGTTGGGGATTGGTCAGGGCTCTTTATCTTCTCAGATGGTAAAGCTGCCCATTCCTCTTGGCAAAAAGCTTCCAGCTCCTGTAAATTCTTGGGCCGTCTTACATGAACTGCACGTTTTGAGATCTCCTCAGAGTGGCTCAATGATATTGAGGTCAGGAGACTGAGATGACCACTCCAGAACCTTCACTTTATTCTGCTGTAGCCAATGACCGGTCGATTTGGCCTTGTGTTTTGGATCATTGTCATGTTGGAATGTCCAAGTACGTCCCATTCGCAGCTTCCTGGCTGATGAATGCAAATATTCCTCCAGTATTTTTTGATAACATACTGCATTCATCTTGCCATCAATTTTGACCAAATTGCCTGTGCCTTTTGTACCTCACCAATCCCCAAAACATCAGCGATCCACCTCTGTGTTTCACAGTAGGAATGGTGTACCTTTCATCACAGGCCTGGTTGACTCCTCTCCAAATGTAGCATTTATGGTTGTGGCCAAAAAATTTAATTTTGGTCTCATTACTCCAAATGACTTTGTGCGAAGAAGGTTTGAGGCTTGTCTCTGTGCTGTTTGGCGTATTGTAAGCAGGGTACTTTGTGGCATGTAATGGTTTTCTTCTGGCGACTCGACCATGCAGCCCATTTTTCTTCAAGTGCCTCCTTATTGTACATCTTGAAAAATGTTTTCAGAGAGTCCTGTATTTCACCTGAAGTTTGGGCTTTTTTTTGCATGCCGTACAATTTTCCTGGCAGTTGTGGCTGCAGCATTAGTTGGTCTACCTGACCGTGGTTTGGTACCCCAAACCCCCTCATTTTCCACTTCTTGTTTAGAGTTTGAACACGGATGATTGTCATTCTCAATTCCTTGGATATCTTTTTATATCCCTTTTCTGTTTTATACAGTTCAACTACCCTTTCCCGCAGATCCTTTGACAATTCTTTTGCTTTCCCCATGACTCAGAATCCAGAAAGGTCAACGCTGGATGAAAGATGCAAGGGTCTGTCAGGAGTCCAGAAACTCATTGACCTTTTATACACACACACTAATTATAAGCAAACAGATCACAGGTGAGGATGGTTACCTTATAGCCGTTAAAACCCCCTTTGTGTCAACTTGTGTGCATGTTATCAGGCCAAACTCACCAGGGTATGTAATAGATAGATAGTTTGTAAACTCACGGGGTACAGATTTGTTCTTCCAGATTGAAGAGAGAAAGTGATAGATCTGCTGAAACCTGAATCTCTGAGATTGGTAGTTCAAGTTGTTTATGCAGTGTTTCAGGGTCAGTGGGCCTGCCAACGAGAAGTAGTGTCCAATACGGTACATCCCCTTGTCCAGCCACCATTGGAATGATTGTGGGTTGTGGAATATGTGCGCTAGAGGGTGAATTTCCGAAGTTAGGGAGGGTAGTTGGCATAATTTGTCCCATAACGTTAGGGAATGGGATAGAGTGGGAGACAATATGGGGGGGTCTAGATTTTCGGGGACACCACAGGAGGTAGTCTAGGGTATATTCTGGGGCCGGTTGTCTTTCCATTTGAATCTAATCAGGTTTCTCAAATTTAGAGTAGATCATGGATAGCTGAGCTAATCTAGCTGCCTTATAATACCACAAAAGGTTGGGTAGGCCCAGGCCCCATTGTGATTTGGGGCTGAATAGGACGCATTGGGCAATTCTATGTCCCTTATTCCCCCAGATACATTTTGTTTTTCTTTTGGAGTGCTTTGAGTTGATCTCTTTTGATCGCTATGGGAAGAGATCTGAAGAGGTAGAGGAGCCCGGGTAATAAAGTCATCTTGATGGAGTGAATTCTACTGAGCCAAGATAGTTGAAATGAGGACCAGGTTTTGAGGTCAGATTTGAGTTTGTGGAACATGGGGGGGGGGGGGGGGGGAGATTTGCCTGGTATAGTTGTTTGACCTTGGGGGTGAGGTTTATACCAAGATAATGGATTGACGATTCACTCCATTTAAATTTTAAAAGCAGGTTTCAGATGCTCAACTACAGATTGGGGTAGGGAGACATTTAGAGCTTGGGATTTGGCGCGGTTCACCTGCAGTCCCGAAACATTCTTGAAGGAGTCTAGTAATTTACAAATGTTGGGTAGTGAGGTGATTGGAAAAGTGACAAATAGGATGTCGTCTGTGACTAGTGTGCATTTGTGGTTTGTTTGGGCACCCCTGATATTTGGATTAGTCCTGATTACTATTGCTAGGGTCTCTATAGCTAAGGCAAGTATCAGGGATGATAGAGGGCAACCTTGTCTGGTACCCTTAGAGATTTTGATAGTAGTGATATAGTAGCCCTGCAGTCTAATCTTTGCTTCGGGGTTGTGAAACAAGGATCTCAGGATTCACAAAAAGTTCTCCCCAAAGCCCCAACATTTAAGGACTGCAAATAGATACGGCCAGGAGAGTGAATCGAAGGCCTTCTGGAGGTCCAACAACAGCAAAAGCCCCTCCTGGGGGAGATCCCTGTCACACCCTGATTTGAAAGACTGAGACTACGTCTATCGCCCGCCTTACTTGATCTGGGCCCTGACCCTGATTTTGCTCAGTATTTTCAAGTCATTGTTAATCGATATGGGCCTGAACAAATTCTAAATCTCTATCGGGTTTCGGAATGACTGAAATGAATCCCGCATTGAGGTAAAGGTCTACCGGGTCTCCCTTTCTTTTGGAATAGACGTATTTGGCTAGACGTGGGGCTAGGGTTTCTGAGAGAACTAGGCCGTCAGGCCACATTTAGGTATTAGGAGAGTTGGTTAGTCAGGGGTGACCGGAGTCATTTTAAGCGGAAGAACACTTCATCTGGGGCGGGTTCGGTGTGCAGAAATCGGAGCTTTCATGTAAGGGTGTCCTTCCCAGGCATCGTCAAAGTGTATGAATGATTCCTTAAAGTGTGGGGAGTATGTGTTCCTTCAATTGGTCCTCATTGTGTTGGGGACAAAAAGGTGATCCAGACAGAAGTCTTGAACAAACAACTCGGGGGGAGGGGGGGGATTGGATTGGGGTTCCAGTGTGGTTTCCAGGGTTCAACCATTTCCGGGAGGTAGGTCCCGGTACAATCAGCTAGGCAATGCCGAGCGGTAGCAAGTGGCAGTGAGATAATCCTGTTATGTTCAGGTGGGAATGGCTTTTTTCACTCTCCTGTTTTTTGTGGTTTTACACGAAGGGGAGATTGGGCTCCTGGGTGTGGCCTGTTTAGTGGATCCTGATTGGAGTTTTGTGGTATCCATTGCGGATTCTTGGGTGATGAATGTCAGGTGAAGGAGCACCCATTCACCCCCTGGAATCTGGTGAAGGAGTAGGTTTTGCCTTTTTTATAAGCAATTTTTTAAGGCAAAGGGGAAGGCCCACCAGTACTTTATTTCCTTTTGCGAGAGAATCATTAGTAATGGTTTAAGGGATCTGCAACGTTGGATGGTCACGGGAGAGATGTCTGCGAAAATCTGAATGTTCTTTCCCTGAAAGGAGATGTGCGATTGTTGGCGTGAGGTTTTCATTATGTCCTCTTTTACCCCGTAATAGTGAGGCTTTACCACCCTCCATCTTTCCTGGGTGGTTCCAGAGATCTGTGTGCTCTGTCCAGCTCAAGTTTGTGTGGTGCTATGGACGAAATGAGGGTTTTGATGAGCTCCTGGACTGTCTTGGGGATGTCAGTGGTGGACTCTGGCAGGCCTCTAATTCTAAAATGATTCCTCCTTGAACGATTTTCAAGATCGCCGATCCTGGCAAGGGCTGTGTACAGTTGCTCCTGTATGACTTGTCAGTGTTTTGGTTGGCCCTGGACACTGTTTTATGTCAAGCTTGTGTTCAATCGCTTCCATTCTGGAACCCAGGTTTTGGATGTCAGAACGAATGTCATTGGTAATTTTGTTGGCAGTGTGAGTGAGACCCCTATCAAGCAGCTCAACTAATTTGAGGTATAGGTCTCCTGCGTTCGAGGAGTCAGTGCAGACTCGGGAGTAATTTCAGTGGGGGCAGGATGCTGACGTGAGACGCCAGCGCCGTGCTAGGGGAGGGGCCAAACGCCGGCACCATGAGGGACGCGGTGATCCTTCACCCAGAGATAGCGGGTCGTGGTCTGGATGACGAAAACCCATGCAGCCCCGACCAACGAACACAGCACCTCGGGTAGCCTCCATCCTCCCGGCCATTGCCTCACAGCCCTCCGTTGCACGGCCTTGCTAGCCGCCGCCCTGACTTGAGAACCAGGCGATCAGGATGATGGAGGTAGGATCCTAGCCACCCTCCGGGGGACCTGCTCAAGCCTCACCGCAAGCTTCCTCCGCCCTTCATCCGCCCCGGGACGCTGCTTCTATCAATCCCGTTGTGGGAGAAGACGGTCTACGGCTCTTACCTATCCCGGCGGATCGGGACGCTCTACTCACCCTCCACTTACCCTCGCTTCTCTCACGCCTAGATCCCTCGCTTCAGGGGGGGAGGCCGTTGTCGTGACGGGCCCCCCGCAGGTATTATCTCTTTGATTCAGAGCAGTATTAAACTGCAGGACTTTGCCTGAGTGCCTGATATTCATGTAACTAGCCTGTGAAGAGGGGGCATTCCCGGTTAAATTACCCCAGCTTTGAAGGAGGGCTATACTGCCCTAGACGTGGAATTTGGGACTCAGCAGGTTTGGGGCTTGGGGGGCCCTTGTGGTGGATCCGTTTCGGGGCAGGATCTTACTCCAGACTTTGTGTCATAGTTCAAAGGTAACCGCTCTGAGTCACGGGAACGGAGGCAAGCACTAAGCCACAAATTTGACCTCTTCCAGGCCCCACCCCCCCCCCCCCCCCCGGACCCCCCATGGGGTATTAGCGGAGATCGGCTCATCTTGGTGTCCCCCCCCCCCCCCCCTCCAAAAGAAGGGAAGAAGGGAAGGAAAAAGGAAAGAAAAGAGAAGAATAATTTGAACTAGTCTGGAACTACTGAAGTGGAGGGCGGATTTAGATACCCTGGCTCGCCCGGTCCCTTATAAAGGTATTTAGGGAGCGGGAGATTATTGATCATAAACCTTTTTTTTTTTTTTTTTTTTTTTTTTAAAAAAAACCCGCAAAGCTAACCCGTGGAAGCGAAGCCACTAGGTGCCACGGCACTAGGAAAAAATGAAGGGACGCCCCCAGAGGGGAACAGAGCCTAAAACACCCAAGGAAAACTTAAATACGAGTTCTATACAGAAATATTTAAAGGACACTAGTCTCAGGAGCCCCGAGATGGAGAAAAAAACAGGCCCCAAAAGAGAAAGATAAAAAGCGAGAAGCCGAGAAGCAGAGGGTAGAGCTAGCGGCTAGAGCTATGGAAGGTACCCAAGAAGCAAGCTTCATTGGGGAACAGAGACCCGTCTCACCTAATCTCACAAAAATAGAAATAACAGAAATGTTCATAAAGCTTGAAAATGTCATAAAATCTGAAACTGCTAATATTAGGACAGACTTACACCTAGTTCTAAATAGGGTTGAGAAAGTGGAAGATTTGGCTGTAATTCAAGCTCAGGAAATTGCGGAACTGAAAGCACAAATGTCAGAGTTGACCCTGAAACACAGAGACATACAGTATCAAATCGAGAATCAAGAGAACCAGAACAGGAGACAGAACTTGAGGATTAGGGGCATTCCCGAACTTCAGGGGGAAGATCTGGTGGAAAAAATGCAACGCTTATTCAACCCTGTCTTGGGCAGACCAGAGGGATCAACCCTTAAAATTGACAGAGTGCACCGTGTTAGGAAGCCCCCCGGGTTGGACGAGGGCATTCCTAGAGATGTCATCCTGAAGCTACATGCTTATGACGACAAATTTCAAATCTGGTCAAAGTTGAGATCTGCACCTCCCTTGAAAGATGGGTCTGCAGTTTTACAGATCTTCTCTGATCTCTCTGCCAGGACATTGGCGCGTAGACGCAAGTTGAAACCACTGTTGACTGCTTTAAGAACCGCAAACCTGAAATACAGCTGGGGTTTCCCGGCCTCGCTGATCGTTAATAAAGAAGGGAAGACGCACAGACTTAAATTTCTGGATGAACTTCAGGGGTTTTGTCATGACGTAGGGGTGCCTGTGCCCTCCATTTCTCCATAGCTTCTTAGGGGAGGGGGTGGCGGGGTTTGGCGGGGACGGAGAGGTACCTGCGGGTGATACCAGAGGCGTAGGGGGGGAGGGGGGCGGAAGGGGGGGACATCCAGGGGGTAGAAAAGGCTGGGGGAGAAACAATACTAGAACTGGTACTGGTATAAATAAGATCTTGGACGGGTCTAATATGTTTATGTTTCTGCTTTTCACCTATGCTGACAAACTAATATTTTTTTTTTTTTTTTTTTTTGTTTTCTTACTTTTTCGGTGGATGACATTGGTTTGATCCCCCTTTGGTTTGCTCTTGCCCCCTACTTCAGAGGGGAGGGAGGCACGATACGGCAGGGGAGGAGGGAGGGGGGTGTCCCGGGGTAGTTCTGAGCAGCCCGGGGAGGATGGGTGGGGGACCCGGCGGGCCTGATGGGTTTCCCCCTCCCTCTTTGTGTGTTCTTGTCAGAGGGAGGGGAGAGCCAGGATGGTGCCCAGGGGTCTGAGCCACACCCTAGCTTATAAGGCAGACAGGGGGGGTTTCCAATGCAAACGCCCCAAAGTTTGCAGATGGCCACAAGTTGGCCGGGGGGGGGGGGGAGGTGGGGGGGTGGGGGTAATGGGAGGAGGGAGGGTGGAAGGGGGGGGGGAGAAGGGGGGGGAGGGAACCTCTTGGTTAGACTCTTCAAAAGGTTTTTAGGTAACAATAAAAGGTTTTTTCAGAACTTCTGTTTAGAAAATGGTTAAGCAGGGAATCAAGTTCCTGACATACAACGTAAGGGGCCTGAATGCGGGGGCGAAAAGGTTTAAAATATTAAGAGAACTCCAGAGGCTCCAAGCGGATATAGTTTTCCTACAGGAGACGCACCTCACCCATGAGAACAACATTAAGATCAATACTAGGGATTTCCCCGTATGGTTCTATTCTGATTCACCCACTAGGGGAGCTAAAGGGGTGGCCATTGGATTTGCGGGAAGCATAAGATTCAAACTGATAGATAGGCAGGTGGATCCTGAGGGACGTTTTTTGTTCCTTAAGGGAAACATAGGTGAAAAGCTTTATACTTTAGTTAATGTCTACTCCCCCAACAAAAACCCATTCCAGTTCTTTGATCAGATACTGGGTCGACTAAAAAAGTTTCAGGAGGGGGGGGTGGTCATTGGGGGGGACCTCAATCTTTGCCTCGACCCTACTCAGGACACTACTTCTCAGGTAATGTCCCCAAATAAAACGCAGATAAAAAAATTGAAAAACAAAATGAGGGATCTTCAGCTGGTAGATGCCTGGCGTATAAGCCACGCAAAACAGAGAGACTATACTTTTTTTTCCCCAGTGCATGGGACTCATTCCCGGTTGGACTACCTCATTATAGATCACAGACTTGTGGACCACATAAAGACAACAAAGATTGAGGTTACAACTATCTCGGACCATGCCCCAGTCTCGATGGAGATGGGGGTCCCCGATCCCCAGAGACAACCCTATGCTTGGCGGCTAAACGACAAGCTTATTGCGGAAGCGGATACATCAGAAACAATCAAAAGGGAAATTGAGTTCTTTTTCTGTAATAACGAGACAGGAGATGTATCACCAGCGGTAATCTGGGAGGCCCATAAAGCCTATGTGAGGGGGATCCTCATATCCATAGGAGCGGGGAAAAAAAAGGAAAAATTGGCCAGGTTCGTTGAGCTCTCGAACGAACTAGCCAAACTTGAACAGGAACACAAAAAGGCGGCTCATGATAAACAAAAAATCTATCACAGACTGCTAAATAAAAGAGAGGAGATACTAACAGCCATGGAACAGGAATCCTCAAAATGGTTCTATAAGATATCAAGGGAGAGTTACCTGGGAAGTAATAGGAGTGGAAAATACCTAGCAAATATGTTAAAAAAAAAAAAAGAGAAAGGAATCATATAGATAAAATTCAGAATAAATCAGGACGAGTGGTAAACTCATCTAAAGAAATAGCAAACGAATTTAAGTCCTATTATGCAGAGCTGTATGATGTCAGACACGGAGGAGGCAACACCCATCCCAGGACAGGGGAGAATGAGGAGTTCCTTGGGAAGGGCGTCCTGACTACTCTATCTCAGGAAGATAGGTTGGAGCTGGAGGAGGACATCACAGAGGGGGAAATCATTAGGGCCCTTGACAGCTCCCCCGTAGGGAAGAGTCCGGGCCCTGACGGTTTTTCCATAACATATTATAAAAAGTTTAAAGATATCTTAGTCCCAAAACTGTGCCACCTTTGGAATAATTTGGGGAAGGGGTCCTCGTTGGGTAGAGAAGCCCTTTTGGCCTCGGTCACATTAATATATAAAGAAGGCAAAGATAGGACCCTTTGTTCTAGCTACCGCCCTATCGCGCTTTTAAACACTGACACTAAATTATTTGCCAAAGTATTAGCCAATAGGCTTAAAGAGAAGATTGTAAAATTGGTGCATGCAGACCAGGCTGGGTTTGTAACGGGGAGGGAGGGACGAGACAATGGGGTCCGAGCTGTGTTGCTCCTGGAGGTTGCGAGGACGGGTAGGGTCCCCAGTCTGCTTCTGTCGATCGACGCCGAAAAAGCGTTCGACAGAGTAGACTGGGGACATATGATGAGAACGTTGGGGGCAATGGGGTTTGGACCAAAAATACTAGAGTGGATTGGTTCCCTTTACCAGCAGCCGCAGGCGTCAGTTAGGGTAAATGGCATACACTCCGAAGTCTTTATGATGAAGAACGGTACGAGACAGGGGTGTCCGCTTTCGCCACTCCTGTTCGTACTATCGCTAGAACCCTTGCTATGCAGAATCCGTGAATGTGGTGATATCTCAGGGATTAGAGCGGGCGGCGAGGAACATAAAATCGCGGCTTTCGCCGACGACATCCTTTTTTTTATTTCCAATCCCAGGATTACACTGCCCAACCTGCTGAGGGTGCTCATGGCCTTTGGCAGGATTTCAAATTTAAAAATCAACCTTGACAAATCGGAAATATTAAATATTAATATCAATAAGAACGAGGTTGACAGGCTATCAAAAGAATTTAAGTTTCCCTGGAGGGATAACATTAAATACTTGGGGATAACTTTAGCCGACACAACAAAAAAAATGTATTTATTAAACTATATCCCCCTCTTGAATGAGATTAAAAAAGAAACCCTCCGCTTGGGAGCACGGCCACTCTCTTGGGTGGGCCGTATCAACGCAATTAAAATGATAGTAGCCCCTAAAATAAATTATAAGTTCCAGATGTTACCTCTGGCCTTACCCATGACATTCTTCAATACTCTGAAGCAAATAATTTCACGGTTCATATGGGCAAACAAAAAACCGCGTATCTCAGCGAAGATCCTATCTAGAGAAAAAAAAAAGGGGGGGCTAGCCATCCCGGACTTTGAAAAAACCTTCATGGCAATAACATTATCTAGAGCAATAGTTTGGGTGAAGGATGGGGATAAGAGATGGAATAGCTTAGAGAATACAGTTAGTAGCACTCACTTAGGACACGAATTATGGAACCCACCAAAAGCCCGCACTTTGGGGACCAACACACATGAAATAACACGGGTAACACTAGAGAATTGGGATAAGGTATTCAAAAAACAGAAATGGAAATATAATTCACCCTTAATAGCCTTAAAAAATAATTCACTATTTCCACCGGGTAGGGGGGACGTAGGAGGGAATTGGATAAAACAAGAAGGGGCACGATTAAAAGATATATTAAAACAAAACGGGGAAATCCGCACACTACTCGAAATGAGTCAAAACACGGAGCTAATGCACGTTAACCTATGGAGGTACATCCAGTTAAAACATTTTGCAAGGAGCCTCCCGCAACCTTTACGCGGTATGGACGACTTGAATAGCCTGGAGATTCTATGCGTACGGGAATCACTTAAGAACATAATATCTAAGATCTACAAAATTTTAATAAACGAGGGGGATATGAGTGTACCTCCATACGTTACAAAATGGGAGGAAGAATTAGGTTCACAGAGCACATATCACAACTTAGGGAAAATATTTAAAATCACACACAGCGCTTCATTCCCAATCAAATCAGTTGAAACAAATTACAAATGCCTAGCCAGGTGGTATCTTACCCCTGATAGAACTAGCAAAATCCAGGGGAACGTAGCCTCAGATTGCTGGCGGGGATGCAAGGAGAAGGGAACGGCGGCCCATATTTGGTGGGGGTGTCCGGTAATAGTAAAATACTGGAGAGAAATACTAGAATTAATCTATATTATTACTAAATTACAGATACCTGAAGATCCCTGGGCGGTCCTCTTTCACGAGACAGGGACGCCAGGGAAACAATATATCTCATCCCTTATACCTACCTTCTTAAATGAAGCAAAAAATCTAATCCCGGCGAAGTGGAGAAAGCCTGAGGCCCCGACGACACGTGATTGGATTCTCAGGGTAAATGGGATTCAAAGACTAGACAGTTCCACCCAACAGATAGGAGGTCAAAGGGAAATTGGGGCACCGCACTACAACTGGTCTGAGTGGAACGACTTTAGGGACTCCTGGAGGTACTACATTGAAATCACCCGTTAGAAGCCCACGCGTTGTAGGGTTGGAACAAGTAAATAGAAACACAGCTCGAGAAACAGGTGGAAGGAAGATAGCCTAAAAAAATAGTCATACAAAGAGGAAAGGGGGGGGGGGGGCGGGAGGGGAGAAAAAGAGAACTGTCATAATGTCGTTATGTGAAATACTGTAATTGTATACCTCTGTTTATTACGATGTATGACTGTCTCCTGTAAAAATGAATTAACTAAATAAAGATTTAAAAAAAAAAAAAGGTCTCCTGCGTTCAGGGGGATGTCCATCTCTGGGCCTCCTGGGGTAGTGATATTGTCTATGCGGGCTGGGGTTTCCCCCATAGGGGAGAGTCTGTATGTGTCAATCGATCGCTCAATTTAGTAATTTCTGTTGAGGCAGAAGATGGGGAGGCAATGTGGGTAATGCCAGTTGAGGGCAGGGGGGTATAGGCCAGTGGGGCAGGGGTTAGGACTTGCCTGTGTTCTTGCTGTCCTCCTGAGTGCTGGTCTCGTGGCTGAGTTGCGTCCGCCATCTTGGATTCAGCAAGTTTGCTCTTGGCAGAGAATTGCGGTCCGAGGTCTCACCTAGCGGTGCTGCCCGGCATGTGGATGCTCCTGGGGGGGTTCCCCGATCGGCTCCCGCTGTTTGTGGGGGTCCCGCTGGTCACAAACAGACGTTGGGATTGCTGGATGGCTGAGGCAGTGTGGAGCTCCCGTCTTACGTGGTCATCTTGGCAGCTACTGCGCATGCACCCTTCTACATATACATTTTAACTAAGAGTCAGACATGAAGCTATATGAAGGGTAGAAGGGAGATCTAAATCGTTTAAATTAAAGTAGTACTAAACGCTGAGACTTTTTTTTTTTTTTTTTTTACTCATGGATGTGATCGTTTTTATATATAATGCACAATACTGGTAAAAGTTTTTTTACTTTAAATGTAATTGTAATTCCGTATATTACCTCCAGTCTATCAGCCTCCCCCTTCTCTGGGTTCAGATGCTGATCTTCCCTGGGTCTTTAAAGTGATTTTTTTTTTTTCAACAAACATGTTATACTTACCTGCTCTGTAATTGTTTTGCACAGAACAGCCCGATCCTCCTCTTCTGGGGTCCCCCACTGACGCTTCTGGCTCCTCCTGCCTTCAGAGTGCCCCCAATTGCAAGCTGCAAAGTATAGTATAGCGTGCCCCTATAGCAAGGTAAAAAAAAAACTGCCTTTTTAGAACCACTCACTTCCAGCCCAGGACTACATGCCCCATGAGGCATTGCTCCTCACACATTCTCAAGTTCTCAGGCACTTACTGACATGTATGAATGGTGTACTGAGCTGTATGTGTGCTGCACTGTATTTCCTGATTATGTAAAAAATGAATTCTATATGCAGTCCAACTAATCGGCTGATCGATAATGAAAATAGTTGACAACTATTTTCATACTCGGTTAGTTGACGATTAATCGATTCTTTTTTTTCGCCCCTTCATAAGATATGTTTCTTTTTAAAATCCAGAGGTTCACTGAATGCATTCTACTATGGCATGGTGCAGTGTCCATCCAGACAGACCACATCACCCTCACAAAAATATTCAGGTTCTGGAATATTACTTTTTTTTTTTTATCACTTTTGTGTGGCGGTAAGCATTCATTAATTGCTGACCTAGTTGCTCACTTTTAAAATGGTAACCACTGTAAATTACAATATGTGTGAAGAGATGCCATCATATTAAAATAATCCTACGAGGATAACAATATGGTAGCTACCATTGTTGTCTTATTCTTGAAGGTGGAAGCTTTAGAGGCTTTAATCCTAGCATAACTACCAAGTGGGTTCCTAACCTGTTTACAGCCACTAAAAGCTTCAAAATCGGAACTCCTGCTTTTCCATGTTGTGAATCTAGGTTTGGGGTGGCAGTACCTAAGCATGCATCTGAAAAGATAAGTTGATAAAAGCAACTTGCATACTGTACTGTTCGCATATCTGGGTTCAGAGGAACTGCAGATAAAAAGCCTAGAAGTAAAGGTACATCTTGATAGCTCATGCTGTCAGTTTTTTTTGCTAATTTTTTTTATACCCACAGGGTCAGTTTTGGTTCCAGTTTCACTTCTTTTATTTTCTGTTGGAAGATAAACTTACTCTGCAAAAAAGATATTTGAATACATAGGAAAATTAAATCTGGAAAGAGACTGGAGGCACATGGGCCTTGCATATGTTTGCTAGTTCATGTGTAGTTCACTGTCCTAAACAGAGACATGAATTGCACATACTTGCTGGAATGTGATTTTCATTTGGTTATTTTGGTGCCAAACTTGGCTTAGGTTTGTCATTCCAGCTTATATTAATCAGACTTTGAATGCCTTCTTTTCCTGCTGGTTTCTATTTTACTAGCTTGGCTCTGGTACAGGTTTCCAGCGTTTTTCCTTCTTTATTCCATTAACACTGTGTATTGTCTATTTTAATCCTTGTTTATGTTTAGTGATGTCTTGTTATGTACAGCACTTTTTTTTTCTATTTTTTAAAAGTATGACTTTTAGTATTTGTTCATAAAAATGTTTATTTCTTTTACAGCATTGTTACTGATGTTGCGGTTGGTGTTAAGGTATGATTTAATTTTTTCTTTTTTGTTTTCCCTAATTTTATATCGACTGTAAAAATGTTTGACTTGTTTGACATGTTCGACTGTAAAAAGGGTTTTTGCCTGTTTGAGCTATCCACATGTCTGATGGTACCAACCTACTTTAGATTGACATTTAGCTGTGCAGTGCTAGGGCCAATTTGTTTGAATGTAGTGTGAATTAATTAATAAGGTATGCCCCCACACTACATTTGATGGTGAATTTAAAAAGAGTTTGTACAATCAGATTGGAACATGCATGGCCAACAATAGTAGAAAACACTAGGAACTTTTTACTACTAGTTAATACAACTTAAAGCGGAGTTCCAACCAAAAGTGGAACTCTCGCTTATACCCCCCCCCCCCCCTCGGGTGCCACATTTGGCATCTTTTAGGGGGGAATGGGGGACCGGTTTTTGATAGGTCTCCTTCCACAATTCCAGGGATAGGGTGTGGCCCAATCTCCCAGAAGTTTGCCCCCCTTCCCCCGCCGCCGGGCCAATTGGAAAGTGCTTTGCGCATGCGCAGTAGGGAAATCGATGTGAAGCCGAAAGGAAAATATTGGAAGGGACGAGCACAAAACTTTTTCTCGTTTGATACCAGAATAACTGATTTTCGTGTATGTATTAAAAAAAAAAATTCTCTGACCAAGACTGCATGCTCAGAATCAAAACAATAAATTCTAATACGTTACATCATTTCAGAATTTTGCGAGAATTTTTGTAACTTTAGTAAGCTATTATTTTCGATATGAGTCTGGCATGCAAAAAAAAAAGGACAAACATTTGTCCGATTTTCTCATTGTGTTTACTAGGTACTATTTACCTGTCTTGTATTTTTTTATTTTTTAAGTAAATACTTTTTTCCCTTAACCACTTCAGTACTGGGCACTCCCCCCCCCCCCCCCCCCCCCAAAGCCAATTTTCAGCTTTCAGCACTGTCGTTTAAATGACAATTGCGTGTTCATGCTACGCTTTACAAAACAACATTTTTATAATTTTCTTCCCACAAATAGAGCTTTCTTTTGGTGGTATTTGATCACCTCTGTGTTTTTTTATTTTTTGCTAAACAAATAAAAAAAGACCGAAAATTTTGGAAAAAAAAAAGTTTTTCTTTGTTTCTGTTATAAAATGTTGTAAATAAGTGCGTTTTCTCCTTCACTGATGAGGCTGCACTGCCGGCCACAAATGAGGTGGCACTGATGGGCACGGATAGATGGGCACTGATATGCAGCACCGTGCACTCATGGGTGGGCAGTGATTGGCACAGATGGGTGGGCAGTGATAGGTGGCACTGAACACTGGGTGGGCACTGATGGGCATGGATGGGCAGTGATAGGTGGCACTGGGCATGGATAGGCGGTGATGCGTGGCACTGATTGGCAGGTATTGCTGGTGGGCACAGATTAGCATAATATGTGGGCACACATTGCCACCCACGGCCACCAGGGATGCCATACCTGGTGGTAGTCAGCGGTGGCCATCCCTGGTGGTCCTGGGTGGGCATCCGAGGACTGGGGCTGCGCTGATAAACAATCAGCACAGACCCCCCCCCCCCCCCCCCCTGTCAGAGGAGCAGCCGATCGGCTCTCCTCTACTCACGTCTGTCAGACGTGAGAGGAAAAGCCGATAAATGTCTCTTCCTGTTTACATCGTGATCTGCTGTGATTGGACACAGCTGATCACGTGGTAAAGAGTCTGTCAGAGATTCTTTACCTAGATCAGAGTTGAACGATTGCTGCAATGACCAATTTAACTCCAAGCCACACTCAGTAAAACCGCCACGGAGGTTAAACCAGTTGCTTATAACATTATGAAACATAAAATAAAACATAATTTTTTTTTGGTTCATTTTTTACAAGAGCTGTGAAAATGTGGAATAGACTCCCTCAAGAACTAGTTTTGGCCAGCTCAGTAGATAGTTAAAAAAAAAGGACTGGATTCATTCCTAAATCCACAAAATGTAACAGGATATTAATATTTAGACATGTACACACTGAAATATTTTGTTTTAGGAATTTCGTTTTCGTCTGAAATATACATTTATTTAGTTACTCCCGAAATTTGTTTTTATTTATTCTGTTTCGTTAAAAAAGGGAATTCGTCCGAGAATTATGATGCGTGCCAGTTAAAAGATGCAGGAGCCTGCAGGTTCCACAGGTGCTGGTACCAGTCTAGCATCCCTGAGACTACTAAAACGTTTTCAATGCACCTGATATTTCCAGACATTCTATATATCACAAACCAGCCTGCGAGGAAATTACAAAACTGGATGTCCTATAATCCTCCTCAACGTGTTTTCACCCAATTACCAAGCGTCTTCAGGAAGCTATGGGATGCCATCTTGCCTATAGTAATTATACTCCAACAGGGCCAGTCTTTATTAACTGATGGAAACTCATTTATTTTTATACCCAATGGACAGATTAAAATTTTTCCTCAAACAACTACCCTGTATATATGCCTATATTAAACTAATATAGATTTTATAAAAAAAAAAAAAAAACGCACATGCTTGGTGTCATCCCATGGGAATATAAGGAATATCACCCCCTAGTGGATACAATCCAAAAAAGCTCAATATTTATTAATAAAAAAATAAATAAAAAAATGTATAATTCATGGATAATTAACCATAAAAATCTGTTAAAAGAAGGCTTTGTTTTAAAAATTGTTTAACTACCTCCTGCCCACCATATAGACAAACAGGGGTGGGGTGCTCTGTTCTGGGATGACGTAGCCCCATGCTCACTGTACTTCTGTGACCACGGGGGCGCACATCGGTGCGATTGCCGGCAAGCTGTGTCACTTGGACATGGTGCAGCCACAATCTCGGTGTCCAATCACAGCTGATCACATGTAAACAAGGAAATGCTGTTTTATCGGCTCTCCTTGCCTCACACTGACAGTGTGAGGAGAGGAGAGCCGACCAGCGGCATCTCCCCACAAGGGAGACTTGTACAGATAATCAGGGCACTGATCATCAGTGCAGCCCCAACAGTGCCCAACAGTGATACGCATCAGTGCTGTCTTTCAGTGCCACCTATCTATGCTGCATATCAGTGCCCATTAGCACACATCAGTGAAGGAGAAATTACTTATTTACTACATTTTCTGACCGACACTAATAACTTTTTATTTTTTAGCAAAAAATAACTCAGTGATGATTGAATACCAACAAAAGAAAGCTCCATTTGTGTGAAGAAAAAAATTGAATTTGGGTACTTTGCGTGCTGCATGACCACACAATTGTCATTCAAGTGCGACAGGGCTAAAAGCTGAAAATTGGCCTGGGCAGGAAGAGGTTAAAAGTGCCTTGTATTGATATGGGTGAACTTTAACTAATGTAAAAAAGATATATATTTACAAGCCAATAATCTTCAACAAAACAATTTGAGATCTATTTTAGTGTTCATCCATTTGGGCGGGAAGTGTCTCCAATTAAAAAATCCAGCGGGTTTCATTACGTGAGACCTCCCTCCTCAGATTGGACCCCCTCCCATGTCTATTCACCTTAGCTATACCATAAAAGTTTAGTAGTTTGGGGTCTCTATTATGTTTTAAAAGAAAATGGTTAGAGACGCTATGTTTCCTGTACTCCTGGATGTTTTTCATATGCTTCTCTATCCTTACTGAAAGTTTGCTTGTGGTGCAGCTTATTGTAGGCCGCAAGGGCATTCCAATACATATACAGAGTGAGTACTGTACTGCAAACCCTATTTTTTCTGGCAGATGCTGCATTGCAACTGCCATTGCCATGATGTTAGTCTGTCAACCATTAAGTGAATGAACTACATTTGTGAGAAGGGACCCAGCTTCAATCCACACAATGCCTCTGTTCGTGGAATATTTAACCACTTTAACCACTTCCCGACCGCCCCATGTAGATATACGTCGGTAGAATGGCACGTACAGGCAGAACCACGTACCTGTACGTGCCATTCTTCAGGCGGTTGGGGGGTCCGATCGGACCCCCCTCCGCCGGCGGGGACGGTCGGGATCGTGTCAGGAGCGATCCGGGACGAGGGGACGGCCAGTGGTTTCTGGCCACCCCCTCGCGATCGCTCCTGGCCAATGAAAAGCTTCCCCTTCCTGTCTATTGTATAGACAGGAAGGCGGAAGTGATGTCACGCTCGGTGCGCCGGTCTATGTGACCGGAGACGCCGAGCGGCGAACATGTAAAGGTTAGTGCACAACAGTACACTGACACCAGTACAGTTAGGCACATATTCCACCCCCCTGTCACCCCCCTGATCACCCCCCAGATCACCCCCTCCCCCCCAGTCACAGTGTCACTAATTGCAGTGATCATTTTTTTACTGATCACTGCATTTAGTGTCAGTGTGACTGTAATAACTGTCAGGGCAGTTAGTTTTAGGTCCAAGGTAGCCCCCTACCCCCCCCTAATAAAGGTTTAACCCCTTGATTGCCCCCCAGGTAACCCTTTCACCCCCTTTTGCCAGTGTCACTAAGCGATCGTTTTTCTGATCGCTGTATTAGTGTCACTGCTGTCGCTAGGTAACCATTTTTTTTTTTTTTAGGTAACCGCCATGTTTATATAGGTTCATAAATAGTTTTATAGGTCAGGTACCCCCATATTACAACCTAAATAAAGGTTTTAACCCCTTGATTGCCCCTAGAGTTAACCCTTTCACCAGTGATCACTGTATAACTGTCACTGGTGACGCTGGTTAGCCAGTTAGTTATTTCGTTATTTAGGTTCCCCGTCAGGTTTTTATATAGCGTCAGGTACCCCCATATATTACCTAATAAAGGTTTTAACCCCCTGATTGCCCCTAGTTAACCCTTTCACCCCCTTTTGCCAGTGTCACTAAGCGATCGTTTTTCTGATCGCTGCATTAGTGTCGCTAGGTAACCATTTTTTTTTTTTAGGTAACCGCCATGTTTATATAGGTTCATAAATAGGTTTATAGGTCAGGTACCCCCATATTACAACCTAAATAAAGGTTTTAACCCCCTGATTGCCCTAGAGTTAACCCTTTCACCAGTGATCACTGTATAACTGTCACTGGTGACGCTGGTTAGCCAGTTAGTTATTTCGTTATTTAGGTTCCCCGTCAGGTTTTTATATAGCGTCAGGTACCCCCATATATTACCTAATAAAGGTTTAACCCCCTGATTGCCCCTAGTTAACCCTTTCACCCCCTTTTGCCAGTGTCACTAAGCGATCGTTTTTCTGATCGCTGCATTAGTGTCGCTAGGTAACCAGTTTTTTTTTGTATTACTGTTACGGGTGACGCTGGTTAGTTAGCTTGTTTTTTATACTGTCAGGGCACCCGCCATTTATTACCCAATAACGGTTTAACCCCCTGATCGCCCGGCGGGTGATATCAATTAGGTTTTAGGGTCAAATAAGGTCTGCGTCGCCCCAGGTTAGTGCCAGTACCGCAAACACCCACGCACAAAGCATACACCTCCCTTAGTGGCACAGTATCTGAACAGATCAATATCTGATCTGATCAGATCTATACTAGCGTCCCAGCAGTTTAGGGTTCCAAAAAAAACCGCATTGTTAGCGGGATCAGCCCAGATACCTGCTAGCACCTGCGTTTTCCCCCTCCGCCCAGCCCAGCCCACCCAAGTGCAGTATCGATCGATCACTGTCACTTACAAAACACTAAGCACACATAACTGCAGCGTTCGCAGAGTCAGGCCTGATCCCTGCGATCGCTAACAGTTTTTTTTTGTGGTAGCGTTTTGATTCAGTCGCTTCAGTCAGGAGCTTTTTTACCTGTGAATCTCAAAAAAATAAAAAAAAATAAAATAGTTGTCGTTTTATTGTTCTCTCTCTCACTCTATTCTCTCTCTATTGTTGCTCTTTTTTTACTCCATTCTATTCTGCAATGTTTTATTATGTTTTATCATGTTTTATCATGCTTGCTTTTCAGGTATGTAATTTTGTTTACTGTGTTTTAGTGTTAAGCATTTTTTTGTTTTCAGGTGCGCCATTCAGTTGCAACGCGGATTTATTTATCTTGACAGCAACAGCGTTTGCTCCCACGATACATAAAGACGCGACTCCAACACTGTAGGAGGTGATTTCACCACCACAGTTAAAAAAAAGAGCATATATGCCGAAGCATGGGGGCAGCAGGGGGGGGGGAGCGATTGGCTCCTAATGCCACGTACATACGGTCGAAATTCCGACCGTGTGTACACGGCATAACTTTTGCGGGAGGATGCCCCCATGCATCGGCATATATAAATGGTGCATGTATGCCCATCATTAGAAGTGGGTGGATGAAGGGAGGTATTCTAATGGTGGGCATACCCACCAATCAATCTCTTTTTTTTTCGTTCAGCCAAGAGGCTGCATGAAAAAAAAAAGATTACAATATATGTCCAGTATGTTGCTGGACTTTGAATGGTTATACCAGAATGATGCCTGCAGGTTTAGGTATCATCTTGGTATCATTCTTTTCAGCCAGTGATCGGCTTTCATGTAAAAGCAATTCTAGCGGGTAATTAGCCTCTAGACTGCTTTTACAAGCAGTGGGAGGGAATGTCCCCCCTCCCGGATATAAACCGCGCCATTGGGAAATTGGGAAAGCATTTTATCACACCAATCTTGGTGTGGTCAGATGCTTTGAGGGCAGAGGAAAGATCTAGGGTCTAATAGACCCCAATTTTTTCAAAAAAAGAGTACCTGTCACTGCCTATTGCTATCATAGGGGATATTTACATTCCCTGAGATAACAATAAAAATCATAACAAAGAAAAAAAATGGAAGGAACAGTTTAAAAATAAAATAAAAAAGCTAAATAAATAAAAAAAAAAACAAAAAAAAAAAAAAAAAAGCACCCCTGCCCCCCCTTCTCTTGCGCAAAGGCGTACACAAGCGTTGGTCTGGCGTCATATGTAAACAGCAATTGCACCATGCATGTGAGGTATCACCGCGAAGGTCAGATCGAGGGCAGTAATTTTAGCAGTAGACCTCCTCCGTGAATCTAATGTGGTATCATGTAAAGGCTTTTAAAGGCTTTTAAAAATGTATGTAGTTTGTCGCCACTGCGTGTTTGTGCGCAATTTTAAAGCATATCGTGTTTGGTATCCATGTACTCGGCCTAAGATCATATTTTTTATTTCATCAAAAATTTGAGCAATATAGTGTGTTTTAGTGCATTAAAATAAAAAAAAGTGTATTTTTTCCACAAAAAATGCGTTTGAAAAATCGCTGCGCAAATACTGTGTGGAAAAAAAAAATGCAACACCCACCATTTTAATCTGTAGGGCCTTTGCTTTAACATTATATATAGTGTTTGGGGGTTCAACGTAATTTTCTTGCAAAAAAAAAAAATATGTTTTCATGTAAACAAAAAGTGTCAGAAAGGGCTTTGTCTACAAGTGGTTAGAAGAGTGGGTGACGTGTGACATAGGCTTCTAAATGTTGTGCATAAAATGCCAGGACAGTTCAAACCCCCCCCAAATGACCCCATTTTGGAAAGTAGACACCCCAAGCTATTTGATGAGAGCAATGTTGAGCCCATTAAATATTTTTTTTTTTTTTCCCAAGAGATTGAATAATGGAAAAAAAAAAATATATATATTTTTTTTACAAAAAGTTGTCACTAAATGATATATTGCTCAAACATGTCATGGGCATATGTAGAAATACACCCCAAAATACATTCTGTTGCTTCTCCTGAGTACGGGGATACCACATGTGTGGGACTTTTTGGGAGCCTAGCTGCGTACGGAACCCCAAAAACCAATCACCGCCTTCAGGCTTTCTAAGGGTGTAATTTTTTTATTTCACTTCTCACTGCCAATCACAGTTTCGGAGGCCATGGAATGCCCAGATGGCATAAAACCCCCCAAAATGACCCCATTTTGGAAAGTAGACACCCCAAGCTATTTGCTGAGAGGTATTGTGAGTATTTTGCAGATGTCGCTTTTTGTCACAAAGTTTTGAAAATTGAAAAAAGAAAAAAAATTTTTTTTTTTCTTTACTTTCTTCATTTTCAAAAACAAATGAGAGCTGTAAAATACTCACCATGCCTCTCAACAAATAGCTTGGGGTGTCTACTTTCCAAAATGGGGTCATTTGGGGGGGTTTTGTGCTATTTTGGCATTTTATGGCCTTCGAAACTGTGATAGGTAGTGAGGAGTGAAATCAAAAATTTGCACCCTTAGAAATCCTGAAGGCGGTGCTTGGGTTTCGGGGCCCCGTACGCGGCTAGGCTCCCAAAAAGTCCCACACATGTGGTATCCCCATACTCAGGAGAAGCAGCAAAATGTATTTTGGGGTGCAATTCCACATATAACTATGGCATGTGTGAGCAATATATCATTTAGTGACAACTTTTTTGAAAAAAAAAAAAATCTTTTTTATTTTTGTCTTTATTCAATCACTTGGGACTAAAAAAAAAAATATTCAATGGGCTCAACATGCCTCTCAGCAAATAGCTTGGGGTGTCTACTTTCCAAAATGGGGTCATTTGGGGGGGTTTTGTACTTCTCTGCCATTTTAGCACCTCAAGAAATGAAATAGGCAGTCATAAATTAAAAGCGGTGTAAATTCCAGAAAATGTACTCTAGTTTGTAGACGCTATAACTTTTGCGCAAACCAATAAATATACGCTTATTGGCATTTTTTTTACTAAAGACATGTGGCTGAATACATTTTGGCCCAAATGTTTGACTAAAATTGAGTTTATTCGATTTTTTTTATAACAAAAAGTAGAAAATCTCTTTTTTTTTCAAAATTTTCGCTCTTTTTCCGTTTATATCGCAAAAAATAAAAATCACAGAGGCAATCAAATACCATCAAAAGAAAGCTCTATTTGTGGGAAGAAAAGGACGCAAATTTCGTTTGGTTACAAAATTGCATGACCGCGCAATTACCAGTTAAAGTAGTGCAGTGCGAAATTGAAAAAAGACCTCTGGTCCTTTGGCTGCCAAATGGTCCGGGGCTAAAGTGGTTAAGACCGGCCTCGTTTTGGATTTTAGGTGTTTACATGTTTAAAAACAGTTTTTTTTTGCTAGAAAAAAACTTGGAACCCCCAAACATTATATATTGTTTTTTTACTAACACCCTAGAGAATAAAATGGCGGTCGTTGCAATACTTTTTTTTTCACACCGTATTTGCGCAGCGGTCTTGCAAGCGCACTTTTTTTGGAAAAAAGTCACTTTTTTGAATAAAAAAATAAGACAACAGTAAAGTTAGTCCAATTTTTTTATATAACATTCCTTGTAATAGAAAAAAAGCATGACAGGTCCTCTTAAATATGAGATCTGGGGTCAAAAAGTCCTCAGATCTCATATTTGGACTTCAATGACAAAAAAAATAAAAATAAAAAAAAAGTCATTTAAAAAAATGACATTTGAAAATTCCTCTTTAAGAGGTATGGGCGGAAGTGACGTTTTTGACGTCGCTTCCGCCCTCCTATGGTATAGAGATGAGTGGCGGCCATCTTAGCGTCACTCATCTCTAGACACACAAGGGGAATGGACCCGATCGCCTCCGCCGCTGCCGACGGTTCCGGTAAACGGTGGAAGGCGCGGGAGGGGGGGCACCTCTCCCGCCGCCGATAACGGTGATCTCGCGGCGAATCCGCCGCGATGACCACCATTATCGGACAGCCGACCGGCGCCTGAAGAGATGGATACCTCGGTTGTGGCAGCAGCTGCTGCCGTTACCGAGATATCCCTCTTCAAAAAAGGGACGTACATCGTTGTGCGCCGGTCGGAAAGTGGTTAATGTAATTTGTTTATGCAGACAGCTCTGCACTGCTGTGTGGATGGGTCAGTCTCCCATCCTATTTCCCATAGAAGTCTCTTATCCTTTAACATGCAAAAAACATTGTTTAAAATGTTGGTTGTGGAGTTGGCATATAAAAAACATTTAGTGCGTATGCCCTTGCAGAGATGACATCTCTTTGGAGCTGCCTTGGACACCCTCTTCTATCCCTGCAGAAGCAGCCTAGGCCTCAACCTGGAAGCAATCACTCATCCTCTGCAGCAAAGAAGAGTGCCAGGGTTCAACCTCCAAAGCTAAGCCAAAACCAGGATCCCAGTTACGTCACAAAACCTTAGCTCCTAAGTTCCCCATACCTACAGACAAATCCTCTTTTGCATGAATGAGAGGGGGTTTTAAGTGGGTGTGTAACTTTTTTCACGTTATTGGTCTTACAGAGGGGGGACATATGGAGTGCAGAATGCATGGGGGGGGGGGGGGGGGGACTATGGAAGCGATTCTGCGACCATTCAACCACCAGCTTGCTTCCAGCTGAAATTTGACAATTGACTTGCCCGATTTACATGCATTTCGTGTGTGTGTGTCTTGTTTTTTTGTGAATTTAACTCTTCAAGAAAATTAAAGTAACTGTGCAGCTTTATAAAAAGTATGATTAATGTAATTGCCATATTTGTAGGTAATTTGCTCCCCTTTTGGCCATTTTGATTTTTACATTATTTTTATTTTTTTTAAATATACAGAGGGGCTCTGACGAACTGCTGTCAGGAAGTGTTCTTAATGGTCCAAGCTCTAACTTAAACAGCATAGTTGTGACTGGTAAGTACAACTTTTTTTCCACACAGTAGATTTAAAAATGTTTGATTTTTTAATATATATATATATATGTAACAAAAATGACGTACATTACATTTCTAATTTGAATTGAACCACGTATTTTAGCTGAAGGGTTAGGTGATCAGTGTAAAGGAAAAGTGCTGCCCTTTTTTAAAGGGAACTTCCTTATCGTCGAGGGAGACGGCACTTTTTTTTTTTTTTTTTTTTTCTTTTGTTAAGGGTTCTTCAAAAAGCTTTGATGAGATTTGAAGTCTTTGGTTTCAAAGCCCTTCTTTCAGTCGGACCTGTTTGATTTTTTGTAGAGTACGATCTCTTACTGTAATAAGTTATTTCTGTACCTTACAAACTAAAATTTCTGTAACAAGGTTTTACTCTGTGATAATTGTACAGCTGGTGCTATTTAAGACACAGACTATTAGTGGTTTATTACTTATTGTATTTGTTAGATGCTTGTATTTGAAATGATAAACAATACTTTTCTAAAAAAAATAAGTTTACGGCATGGAATGGTAAGTACTCTGGTAGCTTTCCTGTGGGGGTACCCTTTCATTCTTAGTCTCTTGTGCCCTAGAGAAGTCCCCTACCTGGTTTGCCTATCTTTGAGTGTAAGCTAAGTTATCTGCTATACCTCTTTATTTTTATATTGTGTTTTTCACTGCGTGGCTGCCTGAAGTCATATCGCTTTTCAGGTGCAGCCTGTGAGGCTCTGGGTGCCAAGAGCCAGCATGACATGCACACGGATGCTTGGTATGAGCAGTGACGTCCCAGAGGGATGCCATCTTAGTCTTTCCAAGTGGATGCAGAACATTCACAACAGGCACCCCACACACAACGAAGAGGCAAACTATAGGTCGTGTATTGCGCGAGTATATATTTAGAAATATATTGTTACACAAACTATAGGTCGTTGCAAGTATCTTTGTGCTGTTTACACACAGATGTTACTTTTGTGGGGGAGGTGGATTGCTGGCAGGGTACCACCACACTAGTGCTAATTGCACTGTGTCCTCTTGGCTGACTTGGACTGCCATTTCTGCAAAAGTTCAATACAGGTTGTTGGTAGGCCATGTCTCCGATTTTCTTTGCAATATATCCCCTGGAGGTTAGCTAGTTTCATGTGGCTATGACTCTCTACTTGTCTGGTCTTTCCACTACCGCTGGGGCACCTTCCAGTTATTTGTGTCAAGGGAGAATTCTTATCTGCTATTGGTTGATTGCAACACCAGCTCTGTGGAATCTTTTTTGGACCATTGTGGTTGCGAGCAGAAATGCTTCCCTTCTTTTGGTTAACGGACGAGGAACCTGCCAAAGAAAAAGTGGAGAGATGAGCAAATTTTCCAGGGGATGGGGATGCAGAAGTTTGCATATCTGAGGAATCCCAGGGTCAGATTTTATCTCGTATCCAAAAAGCTTTCGTGGTTTTCTTGAGGAAGTGGCTGGACCAGTTTTGAAGCTACCGCTTCCTGGGTCTTTCCTAAATCCTTTGCCCCAAAGGTTGCAGAATTTGGATCAAAGTACTCGCACAGTATCAGCATTGTCAGTTTTTCCTGTACAGTCTCATTTAAATTATGTACTTGTATGCATATCGAGCTGACCCCGACAAGAAGCTATTCCTTCCACCAAAGTGATGAGCTCAATAATACACCATGGGAAGTGAGTTTATTAAGAAATGGAGTATGTGGTGGATACAGCAGTTTACGATCTCAATAACACCCTCACGGGTTCCAGTGGACGAGGTCCCTGTATTTAAAGATGCTTCGGACAAGCATCTAGAGACCTTATTTAAAAGTATTAGGTGAGGTTGAAAAAAATACACAAGTCCAGCCTATGTGTGATTATATGTCAGTATTACATTGTATATCCCTGTATGTTGCGGTCGTTGAGGTGCTTTGCACCACAAGCAAACATCCACCGCCTGTGGAAGGGAATTCCACATCCTTGCAGCTCTTACAGTAAATAACCCTTTTATGTAGTTTAAGGTTAAACCTCTTTTCTTCTAATTTTAATGAGTGGCCACATGTCTTGTTAAACTCCCTTCTGCAAAAAAGTTTTATCCCTATTGTGGGGTCACCAGTATGGTATTTGTATATTGAAAATATCGCCCTTCAAGCGTCTCTTCTCCAGAGAGCATAGGTTCAGTGCTCGCAACATTTCTTCAGAACTAATGTCCTCCCAGACCCTTTATTAGCTTTGTTGCCCTTCTTTGTACTCGCTCCATTTCCAGTACATCCTTCCTGAGGACTGGTGCCCAGAACTGGACAGCATACTCCAGGTGCAGCCTGAGTCTTGCAGAGTGGGAGAATTATCGCTTTATCCCTGGAGTTGATTCCTCTAATGCATGCCAATATTCTGTTTGCTTTGTTAGGCTCAGCAATGGCATTCAATGCCAAGCTGCTTCTATCATCTACTAGGACCCCTAGGTCCTTTTTCTAGCCTAGATTCCCCCTAGTGTATAGATTGCATTCATATTTTTGCCACCCGAATGCATTATTTTAAATTTCTTATCGTACATCACGGGACACTGAGCCATAGTAGTTGCTATGTGGGTTATAGGCCACCTTCAGGTGATGGACACTGGCACGCCCCAAGACAAAAAGTGCACTCCCTATATAACCCCTCCCACTACTGGGAGTACCTCAGTTTTTTCGCCAGTGTCTAAGGTGTTGGTCACGAGTAAAGCTGTCCTGAGCTCCACTGGAGAATTCCTTGTTGTCTATGCGTTCCTGTTCTGCTGCTTCCACGCCTTCTTAGGAAGGGAAGGCCCTCGCAAGGGCCGGTATTCCATCCTACCTTACAAACACTAAATTTAACGGTCTGGCTATTGAGACCCACATTCTGAAAGACCGTGGGCTGTCAGCTTCAGTAGTTTCTACTTTGGTTAATGCTAGGAAGCCGGCCTCCCGAGTCATATACTAGAGTCTGGAAGGCATATGTCTCCTGGTGTGAATCCAGGGGTTGGCACCCCAGGAAGTGTGTCATAGCTAGGATCCTTGATTTTCTGCAGATGGGATTTGAAATGAAGCTGGCCTTGAGTACTATCAAAGGCCAGGTGTCATTTTCTGGGTTGCCATATCTTCTGCAAGAAGAGTATCTGAGTTGGCTGCTCTTTCTTTTAAAGAGCCATATTTGATTATTCATTAAGACAAGGTTGTATTGCGGCCTCATCCTAATTTTTTACTGAAGGTTCAGGTTTTCATTTAAACCAGGATGTTGTTCTGCCTTTGTTTTTTCCAGAACCTCGTTCTGTAGAAGAAAGGTCACTACATTCTCCTGATGTGGTGAGAGCCACGGTCTATTTGAAGGTGACCACTCAGATTCGTAAAACAGATGTTTTGTTTGTGTTGCCAGATGGTCCTAAAAGAGGACAGGCAGCGTCAAAATCTACCATTTCTAAATGGATTCGTCAAGTGATTGTTCAAGCTTATGGTTTAAAAAGGAAAATTACACCTTTTCATATTAAAGCGCACTCCACCAGGGCTGTTAGTGCTTCTTGGGCAGTGCATCACCAAGCCTCCATGGCTCAGATCTGCAAGGCCGCAACTTGGTCTTCAGTCCATACATACATTTACCAGGTTCTATCAAGTAGATGTAAAAGGTCACGAGGATATCGCCTTTGGGCGCAGTGTACTGCAGGCTGCAGTATAAGTCCTTTTAGTCTCTTAGTGCCCTACTTTTGTTGTCTCCCTCCCTTCAGTTGGCATTGCTATGGGACATCCCACATAGTAACTACTATGGCTCTGTGTCCCTTGATGTACGATAAGAAAATAGGATTTTTAAAACCGCTTACCTGTAAAAATCCTTTTCTTTTGAAGTACATCACGGGACACGGAGGTCCCTCCCTTCTTTGGTATACACGTGTATTGCTTTGTTACAAAACTGAGGTGCTCCCAGTAGTGGGAGGGGTTATATAGGGAGTGCACTTTTTGTCTTGGGGCGTGCCAGTGTCCATCACCTGAAGGTGGCCTATAACCCACATAGTAACTACTATGGCTCTGTGTCCCGTGGTGTACTTCAAAGAAAAGGATTTTACAGGTAAGCCGTTTTAACCACTTCCCACCCGGCCACTGCACATATACGGCCGGGTGGGAGCCGTCTACTTCTGACTGGACGTTCCGGAACGTCCTTCAGAAGTAGCGGGATCGCGCGGGCGCGCTCCCGCGCATCCGCGCGATCCCGATGCGCGCGTGTCCCCCGCACACGCCGCATCTCGGCACGGCAGGTGGGCAATGTATTTGCCCTCCTGATCCATGCGATGGCTGTGTCTAATCACAGCCATCGCAATGTCAACAAAGGGGGAAGGGCGGCAGATGACAGGAGATCGCGCCACTGCGTGCCCGCGCAGCGGCGCGATCCCGATCTGCCTGTGTCCCCCAGAGACAGCTGAGCAGTGTGAGACAGGAGGGCCATCTGATTGGCCCTCCTGATCACATGACGACTGTGTCCAATCACAGTCGTCATGTAATGTAAATAGAGAGCAGTTGTAACTGCTCTCATCTCTTCCTCTCCTCACACAGAGCCTGTCAGTGAGGAGAGGAAGAGAGATCTGTGCTGCAGCCAGGAGATCAGTGAGTTATATAGCTGTTTGTCTGCTGTTAACCCACTGATCACCTAGCTAGTGTCCCCAAAACAGTGTCCCCAAAACACAGTGTCCCCAAAACACAGTGTCCCCAAAAACACAGTGTCCCCAAAACACAGTGTCCCCAAAACACAGTGTCCCCAAAACACAGTGTCCATCTGTCCGCCATCATCCGGCACATCTGTCCGCCATCATCCGGCACATCTGTCCGCCATCATCCGGCACATCTGTCCGCCATCATCCGGCACATCTGTCCGCCATCATCCGGCACATCTGTCCGCCATCATCCGGCACATCTGTCCGCCATCATCCGGCACATCTGTCCGCCATCATCCGGCACATCTGCCCGCCATCATCCGGCACATCTGCCCGCCATCATCCGGCACATCTGCCCGCCATCATCCGGCACATCTGCCCGCCATAATCCGCAAATCTTCCGGCCATCAGCCGCCCGCCACCAAACACATCAGCCCGCCACCATCAGGCACATCTGTCCGCCCGCCATCAGGCACATCTGTCCGCCCGCCATCAGGCACATCTGTCCGCCCGCCATCAGGCACATCTGTCCGCCCGCCATCAGGCACATCTGTCCGCCCGCCATCAGGCACATCTGTCCGCCCGCCATCATCCGGCACATCTGTCCGCCATCATCCGGCACATCTGCCCGCCATCATCCGGCACATCTGCCCGCCATCATCCGGCACATCTGCCCGCCATCATCCGGCACATCTGCCCGCCATCATCCGGCACAGCTGCCCGCCATCATCCGGCACAGCTGCCCGCCATCATCCGGCACATCTGCCCGCCATCATCCGGCACAGCTGCCCGCCATCATCCGGCACAGCTGCCCGCCATAATCCGCAAATCTTCCGGCCATCAGCCGCCCGCCACCAAACACATCAGCCCGCCACCATCAGGCACATCTGTCCGCCCGCCATCAGGCACATCTGTCCGCCCGCCATCAGGCACATCTGTCCGCCCGCCATCAGGCACATCTGTCCGCCCGCCATCAGGCACATCTGCCCGCCATCAGTCGCATCTGCCAGTCAACATGACTAAAAGGTCATACAGCGCAGAGGAGGCTTGCCAGATACTCCAAAGTATGTCAGACGAGAGTAGCGGGGAACTCTCTCTGTCAGACTCGGATAGCGACTATGAGCCAGTGGACAGCAGTGGCTCCGAGATGGAAACAGAGGATGATAGAATCCTAACAAAGAGAAGGAGGAGAAATGAGCAGGCGCAGGCATCCACCAGCAGCGCAGCACTCCAGGATGATATGCAGGCATCCACCAGCAGCACAGCACTCCAGGATGATATGCAGGCATCCACCAGCAGCGCAGCACTCCGGGATAGGCAGCCATCCACCAGCAGTTTGGCAACCTTCCTAGAAGATAGGCCAGATGCTAGCAATGGAGCATCACATCAACGAGGCAGTACTACCCTTCCAGATGTTCTACTGTATCCAACATGGCTGCCCGATACGTCAGTAGAACCTGTAATTCCCCTTTTTACAGCCCAGCCAGGCCCTCAGATACGGACGGAAAATGTAACCCCACTTTATTATTTTCACTTATTTTTTCCCAATGATCTCCTAACCTACATTGTGGAGCAATGTAATCCTATATGCCAGCCAACATATAGCCAACAATCCAAGTTCTTCCTATGCCCGCCCTTTTGTTTGGAAACCCCTCACCATTGAAGAATTTAAAATTTTCCTTGGCCTAACCCTCAACATGGGGCTGACAAAAAAAAATGAACTCCATTCCTACTGGTCTACCCTACATATCCACCACATGCCGATCTATTCATCAATGATGCCCAGAACCCGTTATGAAATGATAATGCGATTTTTACATTTCAATAACAATGCCCAATGCCTCCCTCGAAATCATCCCAGTTATGATAAATTATTCAAAATTCGGCCCCTAATCAATTTTTTTTGCGCCAGCTTCAAACGACTGTTTACCCCAGATAAAAATATCTGTGTAGATGAGTCACTATTACACTTCACTGGAAGACTTGGAATCCAACAATACATGCCCAGTAAACGAGCCAGACGTGGGGTAAAATTTTATAAGGCGTGTGACAGGGCCACGGCCTACACATATGATTTCATAATTTATGAGGGAAAAGACAAAAAGCTAAACCCCCCTGGATGCCCTACCTACATGGGAACAAGTGGCAAAATTGTCTGGCAGCTGATCCAACCACTGCTTGGGAAAGGTTATCACCTATATGTAGACAATTTCTACACAAGTCTCCCACTTTTCCGCCATCTCTACCTAAAGCAGACTGTGGCCTGTGGGACAGCGCGGACCAACCGCAAAGGCTTTCCACAGACATTGGTCACCAAGAACTTGAAGACGGGTGAAAAGGCCAGTATGCGGACTGAAGAGGTACTAGCGCTGAAGTGGCGAGACAAAAAAAAGAGACGTCTACATCCTTTCCACAATACACAACGACACCTTGGTGGAACTGCAGAGAAGAAAAGGCCCCGTCCAGAAGCCAAAATGTATCCACGAGTATAACCTATACATGGGGGGGGTGGATATGAACGACCAGATGATGCAGCCCTACTTGGCCACCAGGAGATCGCTTTTTTGGTACAAAAAAGTCGCCATTTATTTGATGCAACTAGCCATGTTCAATTCCTATATTATTTTTTCTAAGTGCACCCAAAGTTCCATGACCTATCTAAGATTTCAAGAAGACGTCCTCACAGCCCTCATCTATCCCCATGGCCAACCCACTCAACTAATTCGCTCTGATGAAGTATCCAGACTCCATGAAAGGCACTTTCCTGAACTTCTCCCTCCTACCCAAACAGGTCGCAAACCCCAAAAAAAATGTTGTGTGTGTTCAAGTAGGGGAAATCGCCGCGACACCCGATACTACTGTCCCGACTGTCCCTCCCATCCAGGCCTCTGTATTGGAACGTGCTTTCGAAGCTATCATACTTCACTGCACTATTAGATGACTTTTTTCCAGTTTCCACTTTCTGCCATTTCTGTGAATGACCCGGACTGTTAACGACTATGCCTCTGCCAAACATCTTTCTGCCTTCAACGTGAATTGACCTCGGCCTGTTAAATGACCATTCTTTTTGCCTGCCTCCTGAACTGATCATTTGCCCTGCCACTGTACAGCACAGGGGTCTCACATGTGAGGGGCTCCAGAAAAGGTTTTCCGAGTGGAGAAAACATTTTTCTCCAGGTTTTGTTTTCTCGGATTAGGGTCTGGAGACTCGGAGGCTTCGTAGAGATTTGGGTGGGAAGAAGCCTCTACCCCTGTCCTCAGGTCTTACCTGACCAAGGCCTAATGTACAAAGTGCCACCTGCTGCCATCTGAACTGGTCATGCCTCTGCCTGCCACCTGAACTGGCCGTGCCTTTGCATGGCACCTGAACTGGCCGTGCCTATGCATGGCACCTGAACTGGCCGTGCCTTTGCATGGCACCTGAACTGGCCATGCCTTTGCCTGGCACCTGAACTGGCCATGCCTTTGCCTGTTACCTGAACTAGCCATACCTATGCCTGTTACCTGAACTGAACTTTGACTGCTCTGGAACGGTATTCCTGCCTGCTAGAACCACAGGTGAGCCTTTTTTTTTACCCTTTGCTCAGCAGAATGTATTTTGGGGTGCAATTCTTGGTGTATACATGCTATGTGTTAGAAGCCTAAAGGTGCTACTTGCATGTTGGGCTTCTGTATGTGGCCAGGTAGTGGAAAAGTCTGACACATGGGGTATCGCCATACTCAGGACGAGTAGCAGAATGTATTTTGGGGTGTAATTTTGGCTATGTACATTCTACGTGTTATAAAGATCTTCTAAATTGACAACTTTGTAAGAAAAAAATTGGTTTTAATTTTCTTTCCACATTTTCCAAAAACTTGTGGAAAGAAATTACATGTTCAAAAGACTCATTATGCCTCATAGAATATACATTGGGGTGTTTTCTTTCCAAAATGGGGTCACTTTGTGGGTAATTCTATTGTCCTGGTGCTCCAGGGCCTTCAAAAATGTGATAGGTACTCAGGAAATGAAATGTGTAATTTATGCCTTTAGAACACCTGATGGTGCTACATGGATGTTGGGCCTCTGTATGTGGCCAAGCTGTGTAAAAGTCTCACACATTTGGGATCGCCATACTCAGGAGGAGTAGCAGAATGTATTTTGGGGTGTAATTTTTGCTATGTACTTGCTATGTGTTGGAAATATCTTATAAATGAACAACTTAGCGTAAAAAAAATGCGTTTTCATTTTTTTTCCACATTTTCCCAAAACTTCTGGAAAAAATGAACCGTTCAAAAGACTCATTATGCCTCATAGATTATACGTTAGGGTGTTAGCTTTCCAAAATGGGGTCACTTTGTGGGCGTTTCCATTGTCCTGGTGCTCCAGGGCCTTCAAAAGTGTAATAGGTGGTTGAGAAATGAGATGTGTCATTTATGCTTGTAGAACGCCTGAAGGTGCTACTTCACTGGCGGGGCTCTGTATGTGGCCAGGCTGTGTAAAAGTCTCACACATTTGGTATCGCCATACTCAGGAGGAGTAGCAGAATGTATTTTGGGGTGCAATTTTTGCTATGTACATGCTATGTGTTGGAAATATCTTATAAATTAACAACTTAGCGTAAAAAAAAATGCGTTTTCATTTTTTTTTCCACATTTTCCCAAAACTTCTGGAAAAAAATGAACCGTTCAAAAGACTCATTATGCCTCATAGATTATACGTTGGGGTGTTAGCTTTCCAAAATGGGGTCACTTTGTGGGCGTTTCCATTGTCCTGGTGCTCCAGGGCCTTCAAAAGTGTAATAGGTGGTTGAGAAATGAGATGTGTCATTTATGCTTGTAGAACGCCTGAAGGTGCTACTTCACTGGCGGGCCTCTGTATGTGGCCAGGCTGTGTAAAAGTCTCACACATTTGGTATCGCCATACTCAGGAGGAGTAGCAGAATGTTTTTGGGGTGTAATTTTGCTATGTACATGCTATGTGTTGGAAATATCTTATAAATGAACAACTTAGCGTAAGAAAAATGCGTTTTCATTTTTTTTCCAAAAACTTCTGGAAAAAAATGAACCGTTCAAAAGACTCATTATGCCTCATAGATTATACGTTGGGGTGTTAGCTTTCCAAAATGGGGTCACTTTGTGGGCGTTTCCATTGTCCTGGTGCTCCAGGGCCTTCAAAAGTGTAATAGGTGGTTGAGAAATGAGATGTGTCATTTATGCATGTAGAACGCCTGATGGTGCTACTTCACTGGTGGGCCTCTGTATGTGGCCAGGCTGTGTAAAAGTCCCACACATGTGGTATCGTAATACTCAGCAGCAGAATGTATTTTGGGGTGTCATTTGTGGTATACACATGCCAGTGAGAGAAATAACCTATTACAATGAACATTTTGTGGGGAAAAAATAAAAAATAAAAATTCTTCATTTTGCAAAGAATTGTGGGAAAAAAATTACAACATCAGAAACCTCACCATGCCTCTTACTAAATACCTTGGAATGTCTACTTTCAAAAAAGGGGTCATTGGGGGGTATTTGTACTTTCCTGGCTTGTTTGGGTCGCAAGAAATGAGATAGGTCACCAGTACATCAGATGTGATCAATTTTGTATGATTCGCACCACCGCTTGTAGACTCTATAACTTTCACAAAGACCAAATAGTATCCACTAATTTGGGTTATTTTTACCAAAGATATGTAGCAATATAAATTGTGGCCAAAATTTATGAAGAAAAATTAATAATTTGCAAAATTTTATCACATAAACTAAGAAAAATTCGTTTTTTTTCAAAATTTTCCGTCTTTTTTCATTTATAGCGCAAAAAATAAAAAAACCCAGAGGTGATCAAATACCACCAAAAGAAAGCTCTATTTGTGGGAAAAAAAGGACAAAAAAATCATTTGGGTACAGTGTTGCATGACTGAGTAATTGTGATTCAAAGTGTGAGAGCACCGAAAGCTGAAAATTGGTCTGGGCAGGAAGGGTGTTTAAGTGCACAGTAAGCAAGTGGTTAAAAATCCTATTTTTTTTTTCATTTGCCATGTAGTTGCCCACCCCATTAATTTCTTCAGATCTTCTTGCAAGGTTTCCACATCCTGTAGAGAAGTTATTGCCCTGCTTAGCTTAATATTGTCTGCAAATACAGAGATTGAACTGTTTACCCCATCCTCCAGTTCGTCTATGAACAAATTTAAATAGGATTGGTCCCAGCACAGAACCCTGTGGGACCCCAATACCCACCCCTGACCATTCCTAGTATTCCCCATTTATCACCACCCTCTGAACTCGCCCTTGTAGCCAGTTTTCAATCCATGTACTCGCCCTATGGTCCATGCCAATGGACCTTATTTTGTACAGTAAACGTTTACGGAGAACTGTGTCAAATGCTTTTGCAAATTCCAGATCTATGGGCCTTCCATCATTACTAAAATCTTGTATATAGTCTCTTTATCATCCCCTCCAAGAGCTTGCATACTATTCATGTTAGGCTAACTGGTCTGTAATTTCCATGGATGTGTTTTTGGCCATTTTTAAATATTGGTGCTACATTGGCTTTTCTCCAATCACCTGGTACCATTCCAGTCAGACTGTCAGTAAAAATTAGGAACAATGGGCTGGCAATCACTTGAGTTCCCTATGTACCCTTGGGTGCAAGCCATCCGGTCCCGGTGATTGATTATTGTCAAGCTTCCTAAGTCTAATTATAATTCTGTCCTCTGTTAGCCATGAGGGTGCTTCCTGTGATGTGTCACGAGGATAAACACTGCAAGTTTTGGTACCTGAAGCCCCCTGATTCCATCGTGAAGACTGAGGAGAAGAATAAATTCAATACCTTTTGCCATCTCCCCATCCTTTGTAACCGGATGTCCTTCCTCATTCTTTATGGGCCAATATGGTCTATCCTGCTTTTTACTGTTTACATACTTAAAGAATTTCTTGGGAATTTTTTTGCTATCCTCTGCTATGTGTCTTTTTCGTGTTATATCTTAGCCACCCTAATTGCACCCTTACATATGTGCAGTTGTGCTCGTAAGTTTACATACCCTGGCAGAATTTGATTTATTAGCCATTTTTCAGAGAATATGAATAACGAAAACTTTTCTTTCACTCGGGGTTAGTGTTTGGCTGAAGCCATTTATTATCAATCAACTGTGTTTACTCTTTTTAAATCATAATGAAAACAGAAATTACCCAAATGACCCTGATCAAAAGTTTACATACCTGATACTTTGGCCTGATAACATGCACACAAGTGGACACAAAGAGGTTTGAATGGCTATTAACCACTTTCAGACCGGACCAATTTGCAGCCAAAGGACCAGGCCCCTTTTTGCGATTCGCTTTAACTGACAATTGCGCGGTCGTGCGACGTGGCTCCTAAACAAAATTGACGTCCTTTTTTTCCCACAAATAGAGCTTTCTTTTGGTGGTATTTGATCGCCCCTGCGGTTTTTATTTTTTGCGCTATAAACAAAAAAAGAGCAACAATTTTGAAAAAAAAAAAAAAAAAAAAGCGCATTATTTTTTGCTATAATAAATATCCCCCAAAAATATATAAAAAAAAAACATTTTTTTCCCTCAGTTTAGGCCGATACGTATTCTTCTACATATTTTTGGTAAAAAAAATCGCAATAAGCGATTATTGATTGGTTTGCGCAGAAGTTATAGCGTTTACAAGATAGGGGATAGTTTTATAGCATTTTTATTAATAATTTTTTTTTTTTTTTATTATTGGCGGCGATCAGCTTTTTTTTTTTTACTGCGACATTATGGCGGACACATCGGACATTTTTGACACATTTTTGGGACCATTGTCATTTATACAGCAATCAATGCTATTTAAATGCATTGATTCCTGTATAAATGATAATGGCAGTGAAGGGGTTAACCAGGGGGTGGCAGTGTAGGGGTTAAGTATGCCTAGGGCTGTGTTTCTTACTGTGGGGGGGCGTGGCTGTCAGCTAGTGAATGCTGATCTCTGCTCCAATCACAGGGAGCAGAGATCGGCGTCACTAGTTGCTAGGCAGAGCGGGGAGATGCTGCCTATTTCCGCATCTCCCCGTTCTGCCTTCCCGTGAGACGATCGCAGGTGTCCCTGCGGCGATCGAGTCCGCGGGACCCGCGACCGGTCTCGCGGGGGTCCCGACTGGCACGGGAGTGCGCCGCTCCCGGCGCTCTCCCGATGGCACGGACGGCATTAAGGAGGGACTTATATATACGCCCTCCTGCCTGTCCGTGCCATTCTGCCGCCGTATATCGTCGTGCGCCGGTCGGGAACCGGTTAAAGGTAACCATCCTCACCTGTGATCTGTTTGCTTGTAATTAGTGTGTGCGTGTGTGTATAAAAGGGTCAATACGTTTCTGGACTCCTGGCAGACCCTTGCATCTTTCATCCAGTGCTGCACTGACGTTTCTGGATTCTGAGTCATGGGGAAAGCAAAAGAATTGTCAAAGGATCTGTGGGAAAAGGTAGTTGAACTGTATGAAACAGGAGAGGGATATAACAAGATATCCAAGGAATTGAGAATGCCAATCAGCAGTGTTCAAACTCTAATCAAGAAGTGGGAAAATTAGGTGTTCTGTTAAAACCAATCCACGGTCAGGTAGACTAACTAAAATTTCAGCCACAACTGCCAGGAAAATTGTTTGGGTTGCAAAAACCCACAAATAACTTCAGGTGAAATACAGGACTCTATGAAAACCTGTAGTGTGGCTGTTTCAAGATGCACAAAAAGGAAGCACTTGAAGAAAGATGGGCTGCATGGTCGAGTCGCCAGAAGAAGCCATTACTACACAAATGCCACAAAGTATCCTGCTTATAATACGCCAAACAGCAGAGACAAGCCTCAAACTTTCTTACTTTATTTTCTTACTAGTGTCTGCAAGGTGGATGGCACAGTTTGTTTGAGCTCTCTGAGCTCCAGGTCTCTAGTCCCACAAACTGTTCCAAAAATGAATCAAGGGATTGACCGATCGGATCCATTTGACACAGGCTTTTAGGCTTAAATAAGTGGTCTCAAGATCCTGCAAGGTTTTACCTGTAACATGGCCTCCGGGCGCTGGACCCTGCGGAGTGGAAATCCTGGACACTACAGCGCTAAGGCATTTCCTGCAGGGTGCTGTATAGGTCCAAGGGAGTGGACCCTAAACATGAAAGGGTACCCAGTCCTTGAAGGTCCAAGTGACAGGAACCCGCCGTGAAGGGTGAAGATTGGGCCCTTAGCTTCTAAGTGGCCCTGCGCCTGGACGGGGAAGTGAAACCCCTTTATTTTATTATTGTGGGGTGTCCCGGTTGTGTCTGGCTGATTTTTACCTGTATGATGGCGCACAGCGCTGCACCATTTCGCCTTGGTTCGCCATGATGCACGTGCGTTCGCAAGAGTGCTGCTGGGCTCGGCAGTTTGGCAGCCATGGCGCACGCAGCTTCGCCGCACATACACCATAGCCTTTATCTCGGCGCACAAAGATTTGCGTTGTATGCAAATACAGTCACGCCCGCATACTTATTTAAGCTGTGCAGGCCAAGCATGTGGTGCTTCCAGAAGGCATCTGTGGAACACAGAGCACGCTCTGAACAGACACTTGCAGTGGTTCATTTGTCCTTACCCGGCTCACGTGAGTCACCAGGTGTTGGCAGGCTAAAGGTGCTTAGCAGGATTGTTGCATAGGGGCTTGGTGAGCCCTATTAAAGGGTCTCCCTTCTGAGGTGTTTTAACTACACCCAAGTACTTTGTTTGCGGCATTGAATGTCTCCCAAAAAGACTAACACCATAGGGAAGGGCACACCCATGTCATCAGAAGTTCCTGATGAACCTAGTTGTATCCCCTGAAAGATCAGAGGCTCCCAGGCAATCTGAGCCGCTGCGCCTATCTGGTATTGTGCCTACAGTCAACGCTGCTGCTTCACCCTTTTATCACTAAGGATGAACTGTCCTTAGCCCTAGCCGCGTTGGAGCACAGGATTGCAGGCATGATTGCCTCCATCCCGCAGGGTGGCAGAAAGTGTGACAGATCCCCCTCCCCGTATTCTTCTAGTCTGGAGCAGGAATGGTTTGAGGATGGGGAAAGCTCAGGATTCGGTGGAGTGCCCAGCAGATGAGTCTGCTTCTGAGCAATCTGGACAAGATATCCAGTCAATGTCTGCCTTTGTCGCGGATGCTTTTGTTCATGACTCTGACCAAAATGGTTCGTTCTGCCTGTAAGTTGCCTCTTGCAGGGGTGACTGAGCCCCCCTGGTCCTCTTTGGGATCTCTAAGACCTTTTCAGGTCGCATAGACTTTCCCGCTACACCCTCTATTGGAAGGCGGTATATGCTGATTGGGAACATCCTGACAGGACTTTTTTGCCTTTTTATAGCCCATGGATAAAAAGTTTGTTAAAAAAATGGAGCATGCCAGCCCTAGATGCAGCAGTCTCTTCCTTAAACAAGAACTTAACTTGTCCGGTAGATAACGCACAGGGCTTGAAAGACCCCATTGACAAGAAATTGGAGTTATTATTAAAGGCTTCCTTTTCTTTGGTCAGTTCAGCTATTCAGCCAGCTTGTTGCAGCAATTGGTATTTGCCAGTCTGTAAAGGATCAGGTCAAATGGCTGGATAGGCTTAACAAGGAGGATGATCTGCCTGAAAGTAAGACAGATATTCCTCGAGCGCTGTGTTTTGCTGTTGATGCTTTAAAGAATTCAATACAGCAGGTTTCTCGTCTGGCTCTCTTGTCTGTATATATGCACAGACTTTTATGGCTTAAGAACTGGTCAGCTGAGCTTCCTTGTAAAAAGTTATTGGCAGGTTTCCCGTTTCATGGGGAACGTTTATTCGGTGATCACTTGGACAAAAATATCCAGAAGATTTCCAGAGGCAAGGGTTCTCTACTTCCTGTGAAGAAAAGCACCAAACATTCCTTGTTTAAAAATCCAGGCACTGCTTCCTCAAATGTCTCGGCGTCGGGGTGGTTCCGCCGCCAACTGCACCGGGGCCAGGGGCAAGCCGCAAGGCCAGGGCCAGAAAATTCCCTGGGTCCAAAATTCTAAACCCAGCACCAATCTCTCCTTTTGAGGGGACGCCCCCACTCCCATCGGGTGGGGGGAAGGCTGCTGCACTTTGCGGACATTTGGAAAACAACAATTTAGAGTAGGTCACCTCAATTATATCTTGCGGTTACAAGCTAGTTTTACTTTTGCTTCCCCCTGAGAGGTTTCTAAGATCCAGCGTTCCCTCGGATCAGCCAAAAATAAACTTATTGTTTTTCAGGCACTACATCATCTATTGCATCAAGGAGTGATTGTAGAGGTTCCTGTTTTCAAAAGGAGCACAGGGTTTTACTCAAACCTGTATACAGTTCAGAAACCAAAAGGGGGACACAAGGCCCATTTTGGATCTAAGGTCCATGAACAAGTATCTATTGATACATTCCTTTTGGATGGAGTCTGTCCGCTCAGTAGTAACCTCACTCCATCGAGGAGACTTGGCCTTCATCGATATAAAGGACACGTACTTGCATGTACCTATCTTTCCTTTTAGCCTCATCAGAAGTTCCTACGTTTTGCAGTAGAGGAACGTCACTTTCAGCTTGTGGCTCTACCCTTCAGGCTTGCTAAAGCTCCCCGGGTGTTCACAAAGGTCCTAGCACCAGTACTGGGTCTTTTAAGGGCCCAAGGGATTCTGGTGCTCGGGTATCTGGACAACCTCCTGCTCAGATCACTCGGTACAGGCTCTAGAACAGAGCATAATATACACAGTGAGGTATTTGAAACACTTAGGCTGGATCATAAATACCGAAAAGTCAGCCTTGAGACCAACTTTAAAGCCTAAGATAGTTAGGTCTGATTCTAAACTTGGTCCAAGTATTCTTGCCACCCATAAGAATCTGTGCCCTGAAGGATCGGGTGTGTCAGATAAGGGGCACCAGACAACCCTCCATTCGGCTCTGTATGAGTGTTCTAGGGAGGATGCCCAGTTCCGTTCCAGGCCTTTACAACAAGACATCTTGTCAGCTTGGAACAGAGGAAGAAAAGCCCTGGATTATCCAATGTGCTTAGCTCCTTAGGCATGTTAAGCCTAAACTGGTGGTTGCAGGATCAGAACCTGCGAAAGGGAAAATCCTTCCTCCCGGTAACTTGGAGAGTACTGACTACAGTTGCCAGTCTCTCAGGCTGCGGTGCAACCCTAGACAGGCTCAGAGCTCAGGGCAAAAGTGTCAGGGACAGAGCAGACCCTGCCCATCAACATCCTAGAATTATGGGCAGTACATCTGGCCCTACGGTCCTGGACGGTGGAGCTTCTGGACTGCCCCATCGGGGTTCAGTCTGACAATGCCATGGCAGTAACCTATATAAACCACCAAGACGGTACCAGGAGTCGTTCAGCTCTGAAGGAGGTGAACTACATGCTAGCCTGGGCAGAGGGACATGTGCCAATGATATCGGCAGTCCATATCCTGGGAGTAGAAAACTGGAAGGCAGATTTTCTCAGACGCCAGCAGATCTGCCCGGGGGAATGGTCCCTACACCTAGAGGTGTTCCAGGAAATTTGCCAACGTTGGGGATGGCCAGAGGTCGACCTACTGACATCCAGGTGCAACAACAAACTACAGCAGTTTGTGTCTCGAACAAGATATCCTCTGGCAATTGGAGCAGATACTCTGGCAATTGGAGCAGATACTCTGATAGTTCATGGAGCCACTTGGTTTATGCTTTCCCTCTGATCACTCTCCTTCCACATTTGGATTCAGGATTCAGATGGAGGGGGTTCCAGTCATTCTGGTGGCACCAGCCTGGCCCAGAAGGCCCTGGTTCCCGGAGATTGAGAGACTGACGATAGGCGCTTCCACATCGCCCCGATCTGATGTTTTAAGGTCCTGTATTCCACCCCAATTAACAGTCTCTAAATTTGACGGCATTGCTATTGAAGCCAGGGTATTAAAGGACCATGGCATCTCGGGACCAGTGGTGTCAACTCTAGTGAATGCTAGAAAAGCTGTCACTGGGAAGATTTATCATAACGTCTGGAAGACTTATATTGCTTGGTGTGAAGCCAGAAAATGGCTTCCTCGGAAATATGTGATTGGGAGAATTCTCTTGTTTCTGCAGTCAGCTGTGAAAATCAAATTGGCTTTGAGTACAATCAGAGGTCATGTTTCCCCCCATTAGGTCACCTATGTGTCCTTGGGACTTGGTGCTGTCTGTGTTACAGAAACAACCATTTGAACCGATTAAGGAAATTCCATTAGACTTTCTGTCGCGCAAGCTAGCCTTCCTGATGGCTATCACCTCGGATAGAAGGGTGTCTGAGTTGGCTGCCCTTTCATGCAGGGGACCATACTTGATCCTTTACCATGACAGAGCAGTGTTATGACCTGTTCCATCCTTTTTACCAAAAGTGGTGTCGGCCTTTCATTTAAATCGGGATATTATTTTGCCTTCTTTTTTTCTCTCAGCCTCGTTTGGCGAAGAGAGACGACTGCATTCTTTTGACGTTTTCCGGGCAGTCAAGGTTTATCTGTCTAGATCTGCGGAGAGTTAAGGATCATACTCTTGTTTTTTTTTTTTTTTTTAACCAAAAGGACCCAAGAAGGGGCAGGCAGCTTCCAAAGCTTCCATTTCTAATTGGGTCCGTCAATTGGTCATTTAGCCATATGGTCTGAAACATAAAGCTCCTCCCTTTTTAGGGTGAGAGCTCATTCTACCAGGGGTGTAGGAACCTCCTGGGCTTTTCGTCATCGGGTATCTGTGGCTCAAATTTGTATGGCTGCTACCTGGTCTTCAATGCATATGTTCACAAAATTTTATCAGGTAGATGTTCGAGCAGCCGACGATTCGGCTTTCGGCCGCAGTGTACTGTGGGCTGCCGTATCATTTCTGATGGCTATTGTTTGGCAGGGTGTTTTCCCTCCCCTCAAGGCTATTGCTCTGGGACGTCCCAGCAGGTAATGAAAATTAGCCTGACTCTGTCCCATGATGTACTCAAAAGGATTTTACAGGTAAGAATGACGTAAAAATATATTTTTTGGCCATGACTTAAACGCTTAATTTGGTCAGTCAGCAAGGCCTATGATGATAGGTACACCATTCCTACTGTAAAACATGGAGGTGGATCACTGATGTTTTGGGAATGTGTGAGCTACAATGGCACAAGAAATTTGGTCAAAATTTATGGCAAAATGAATGCAGTATGTTATCAAAAAATACTGGAGGAATATTTGCATTCATCAGCCAGGAAGCTGCGCATGGGACGTAATTGGACATTCCAACATGACAGTGATCCAAAACACAAGGCAAATAGACCTGTCATTGGCTACAGCAGAATAAAGTGAAGATTCTGAAGTGGCCATCTCAGTCTCCTGACCTCAATATTTTTGAGCCGCTCTGGGGAGATCTCAAACTTGCAGTACATGCAAGACAGCCCAAGAGGAAGGGCAGCTTTACCATCTGAGAAGATAAAGAGCCTCATCCAAAAATACCAGAAAATATTTCAAGCTGTGATTGATGTTAAAGGGGGCAATACACGGTATTAAGAACAGGGGTATGTAAACTTTTGATCAGGGTAATTTTGGTAGTTTCTGTTTTCATTATGATTTTAAAAAGAGTAAACACAGTTGATTTATAATAAATGGCTTCAGCCAAACACTAACCATGAGTGAAAGAAGTTTCTGCTAGGGTATGTAAACTTATGAGCACAACTGTATATGCTCCTGAACTGCTTTCAAATGTTTCTTTGAATCTACAGAAGTTACAGATGGAATCAGTACAGTCAGTGGTTGCCTCACTCCAGCAGGGAGATTTCCTGGCATCATTGGAAATAAAGTAGGGATGCACCAATACCATTTATTTATTTATTTTTTTTTTTTTTTACGAGTACCTATCTTATTTATTTTTTCCCCTCTTTGTACTGACTAAAAACATTTTTGTAATTGATCGGAAGACCCTGGTCCCACCCCTCTATTTATCATAATGCTGACAGGTACTGCTTTGCTGCAAAAGTGAGGCATGCTGGTAGTAGGAAAGATTGTCCCAAGCAGGCCTACGGTTTGTATTTCTAAACAAGACTCTGTGTTGCAGGACCTTGTTTGGAACCAGTATGAATCAAAATCATTGTAGTACCAAATGTTGTTAGTCCTCCCAACTATTTTTTTCACATTCCTGACGTTTAAAGCAAGTATTTTACAGCATAAGATGGAAACTTAATGGTTTCTAGTGTTCCAGCCTATTGAAATTTGTATCTTGGCAACTGCATTCACCAGAGGCTGTCCACTTAGTTATTTGCTTCTAAATTCCCATCTGAATGCCTCCTTTTTGACTTTCAATTTATTCTGGCTTCTAAATACATTTCATTAGTGCCAAAGAGTAAATGCCTGTTTAGATTAGGACATTTTTGATAAAAAATAATTTCACCAACACCACCATCATCTAAATGTGCCATTATTGATTCCATATGTCTGAAGTGTATGGGTGATTAAAAGCATCCGGTTTTTCAATTGTAATGTTCTTATTTTAATCTACCTTGAAACAGCTATCATCTGGCCCTCCAAACAGGAGCTTCTTTTCTTTTCTTGTTCATGCTGGATCTGAATAGCAGTTTTGTAAAAGCCTACATTTAGGACACTTTAAAAGTAAAGCTGTTCGGAATGTTGTAGAGCCTTTTGTTTGCTAGTAAATGGGATTCAGACATACAGTGTGAAATTATTGCAGATGATTATGACATTGTAAAGAATCTATTCAGTGGTACGTTCCTCACTTATTCCAAGGTCATTTTCTACTGGGAGAAGACAGTAAAACAGGTGCAGAAATGCCCATGAAGAAAGACCTAAATGTTTTACATTGGCGGTTTTCAAACAAAACAAAAGATTTCTGCTCTGAAAGAACAAAAACTCTTTATTGATATGTTATGAAAATTGAAGTGCCTCTTTGAATCCTATCCCTTTTCCATCAAGTTTTGTTCTAACCTTCCATTTTTAGAGATGTGACTCAATTTTCTAAAGTGTCGATTTAGAAAAAGTACAGATGCCTTTGGTCAGTGCTTCAGAATTACAAAAATTTGCCTGGGTTAAAGAATGATCGTATGTTGACTGATAACTGAAATGATACCTTCCAGAAAACTCTGCTTCACTCACCATTTTTCATAGCAGAAAGGGAATATATAGCAACAGCTCATAGAAACTGTAGCATCATTAAAATAACATTTGTGTTACCCCAAGGCTGATGCCTTGCCCTATAAAGGCTTGCACTAAGATAAAGGCAGACACAAACCTTTTATGGCAAAACTCCAATTTAAATTGGTGTGTATATGCCAGATTATGATTGAGCTGCAAAGCACTAGACCTGGTAGACATTGAAGTACAAGTGATGTAACAGTTCAAGGCTAAGTTCACCTTTACAAAATAAAAAAATGCAGCACGTGTTTTTGCAGGAAAAAAAAATGCATTTTTAAAAACGGGAGCCTGGAAAGCATTGCACCCGCGATTAGTATATTACGAGTGTAATGTCAGGCTCCTGCACACACTGTCTGCAGCTCTGTTAACAGTACCTCTGTATGGGCTGTCATTGCAGAGCTATAGCCAGTGTGAACTACAAGCATGCTGATTGGTACACCCACAGTTCATTCAGACCTCCAAAATGTGCCACAGTGGCTGGCGATACTTGTGCTTTAGTCTAAGGAAAGACTGAATGAATGACATGGCTGTATCGGTTGAGCTCTGCACAGCAGTGCTACTTTTAAAATTGACAGGGGGCGTTGTCCCATGGGGGTGGATCGGGCAGAGAGGGTGCAGGAACTGGAGCATGTTACTTGTTCTACCCTAAAAAAAGGGGGGGGGGTGGAATATGTAACAGGAGCCTTTCTAAATTTAGTGTATAAATGACAGCCATCTTTACCTGATGTTGGCGGATTTCAGGTGTATAAAAACACTCTGCAAGTGAGCAGACGATGAAGAACATGCTGATTTCCTTTAAACCGACATTGTACTCAGACCTCTCAGCTGCAGTATCCTCGCTGGCTGATGTGGTACAACACCAGGACCAGCGTCTTCGCCATGTTGAAAACAAAATTTCTGATCTCTTCACTGCCCACAATGATATTGTGGATGTATGCACAGAACATGAGGACGAGATGCAGGCAATCAACCTTAAACTAGCTGATCTCAAGGATCGAACCCATAGGAACAATATTACGTTTTGCAACATACCCGAATCGGTACAGCAACCCGAGCTGGTATGATTCCTGCACTCTCTGATGCGACTGCTAGTACCTGACCTAGACCTTGATTTCCCGCAGAGAAATCAAGAGATGTATTGGCGCGCATACACTTCTACAACGCAAAAGAAAAAGTGATGTTTGCCGCCAAGTGAGCCCCACACCTCCCTGAACCTTTCACTACAATTGCGCTATATACAAATCTTTCCAAGGCAACAATGGAGAATCGTCAGCAACTAACCACGATCACGAAAGCACTCCAAAACCACCATATACCATACAAGTGGGGGTTCCCCACCAAGCTGCTGATCACATTTCAAGGTAAAACCCATGTTGTGCACACACTCCAGGCTGGTCTCCAGCTACTGAGGCTCTGGCGCATAATCCCCGGAGAAAGCCCAAGACTACCTCCTTCTCTATCCCAACTGGAAGCTGACTCCATCCCTTCAAGACGCCTGATCTATCCCGTCCTCGCACATTACCCCAATTTGTTACATAGCCGAGTTGCAGCGGATCACTGCCTATTCCAAGCTCCGAATTCCTGGACGCCACTGGAGGAAATCCCCCCTGTTTGGAAATGATCAGCAGTGATTCTGAACATTGAACCCGCACACCAGCCTCCAACTAATCTTTTGGACTTACTACATCAACTCACCTTTTTACTGACCACCCAAGACCACACTCCTCTGCGAATAATCGCTCCTGGCAAGTGCTTTCCCACGCCTAACATTGACTTACCACAAAGATTACCTACATTACCAATTGCCTTTAAAATGCCGATAAAACTGACTTCCCTAAATGTAAAGGACCTAAACAGCCTGCACAAATGGGCTAAGCTACAAAGGGAAATGACCAAACAAAATGTGACATTGTATTCATACAGGAGGTGCACTTTGTAGAATCAAAAACCCCCGAAGATCAAAATCAAGGGGTATGGCACCGTCTATCTCGCCTTAGGCCCGAGGAAGAAGAATGGAGTGTTGGCGGCAGATCCGAGATTCCCTTCAGTTCCAACACCACAAAAACTATGCAGATCTGCAGGGCCGATACCGAATACTCCATCTGTACCATCTCTCAAACTGCACCTACACCCTGGTCAACATATACGGCCCAAACTCAGACAACTCCGCTTTTTACGATGCCTCTACAAAAAGGTCAGTAACCTTCAACAAGGAAACATAGTTATAGGTGGCGACCTCAATATATTTGGCGATCCCTCCATGGACACCTCCACTAAAAAAAAAAGTTCAACGCCGGCCGGGTTTGAACCCCCTGCTCCACGACCTAGACCTCTTCAACGTATGGAGAGCACAACATGGCCCAGAACGTGACTTTTATTACTTTTCACACTCACAGCTATCTTATTCATGCATTGATTCCTTCCTGGCTGGATAAATGGACCCTTCAAAACATCATGAAGTCTGAGATTGGTCTCATTTCATGGTCAGATCATGCCCCTATTTCAATAACCCTAGGCGACCTATGACCTGGACCACCGAAACTATGGCTAGACCCCTACCTGTTAGATGACCCTATAGTCCAACGGGAAATGGAGACCGAGCACCAATCTTTATTTGAACTTAACGAACTGCCCAATACTGACAAATTTACACTCTAGTCAACTTGCAAAGCTTACCTCCGAGGAAGTTATTTCCCAAATATCCTGTATAGAAAAAATAAACAAACTCTCTCCATTTTCACGTGTAAGCCATCAAGCTCCTAGAGCTAAGACAGAAATTATGCACCCTTCTGCTCCACAAATTCAAGCTTAACTTCAAATTCTCCAAGGCTGATTTTTATGCATTAGGCAATAGAGCTGGGTCACTTTTAGCAAAACAAGTTAAGGCCCAACGTACAAAAGCCAAAATTCTTTCCCTCCACCACCTGACTTCAAAGCAACTTTTAACCAACCCTCAGAAAATTGCTAATGTGTTTAGTGACTATTACGCATCCCTCTATAATCTTAAAGGACCCGCTCAATCCCCAAGCAGCTTTCACACCCCTATCAATTTACCCACGATTTCAGAGATTCAAACGTATTTCTAAACCATTTACTACGGAGGAAATACTCAGAGCAATTCAGGCTCTCACTCTGCATACGTCCCCAGGAGAGGATGGCTTCACTAATATGTTTTACAAAAAATTTGCTGACATCTTAGTCCCTAAACTAACAGACCCCTTCAATGCTGCTGGCTTCTTGGGCTCCTTGCCTACAGATATGTTACGCTCTATCATAACCACCATCCCAAAGCCTGGGAAAGATGCCTCTGTTGCCTCGAACTATAGACCAATATCTCTCCTGAATACGGACATCAAGCTACTTTCTAAAGTTATTGCCAACAGACTGATGGTGTTTCTCCCTGAGCTGGTACACCCAGACCAGGTTGGGTTTGTCCCAGGTAGGCAGGCCCCAGACGCAACCAGAAGGGTGCTGAACCTCATCCACCATGCTGTTCATAATCAAACACCTTCTCTGCTACTATCCCTTGATGCAGAGAAGGCGTTTGATAGAGTCCACTGGACATTCCTTCAGGCGGTAGGACTAAATTTGGTATTAATGGGCGGTTCCAAAATGTAATCCTATCCTTATACTCCAACCCATCAGCTAAAGTACTCACCAGAGGGACTTTATCCACCCCTTTCAAGGTTTCTAATGGTACACAACAGGGATGCCCCCTCTCCCCACTTATCTTTGCCCTACTGATGAAAGCTTTGGCCTTCAAAATTAGATCCGATCCACAAATATCAGGCATTCCCTGCAATGGCACGGACCATAAAATTTGCCTTTTTGCAGACGACGTGGTCTTGATGGTTTTCTAACCCCATCCAGTCCCTGCAGGCAATTCAAGACACCCTCCACCAATATTTAGCTCTGGATCTTCTTACAAACTTAATACCACAAAAGCGGCAGTGCTCCCCATACATCTCCTTCCACAAATGGCTGCCCAGATGAAATCCAACACGCCCTACATGTGGGCAAGTACATCTATCCCATACTTGGGCGTTCAGATTGCCCCTGACTCAAAACAACTGACTTAAATTACCAAACCTTCTCTGGAAACGTACCCAGCCTACTGAAATCGCTATGCAGCATAGGCCTTTCTACACTGGGTCATATCCCTACCTTCAAAATGATTATACTGCCTAAGCTTCTCTACTTATTTCGAACACTCATTCTGCCTATTCCTCGCTCCCTCCTGACCTCAATCCAGAGCCAACTGACTAAATTTATCTGGGACTCTAAACCACCTAGATGTGCTGGCTACATACTAGGCCCCACAGGAAAGGCGGAGTGGGATTGCCCCATATCGGCAATTACTACTACGCGTCAATATTAGACCAACTTTACTTTTGGTGGCATCCTACGCCCGAAAAAATATGGTCCACCATGGAAACCTCATATCCACAGCCTGCTACCCTAACAGACTACCTCTTACTAACGACGGCTAGATACTCCCCAACCCTTTGGAAAATCAACCCTATGATCTCTGCCTCACTGTTTGGCCTGGAGAAAACTCTTAAATGCGTACCCCCACAACTCGCCTAGTAGATCACCACTAAGAGCCATATCTTCCTGCATCCCTGATTTGAACCTCTCCCAGTGGCACTCCGCTGGTATCCTTACCATTGGCAACATGATCAACCACGGTTTGCTGCATACATTTAAAGCTTTCCAAGATAAATTCAAACTCCCAAGCTCAGAAGCTTTCACATGCACGCAAATCTCTCACTTTTTGAGCACATCTAAATCGCCCTCCATAGTAAGTATCCCTGCACCAATATACCAGTATTACTTTTCCACCCAATGCCCTAGCAGAGATATTTCCCTGATGTACTCTTGTCTTGGCAAATACCGACCCGGCTCTCAAGTACATTCCTTAAACAAATTGGACTGCAGAATTTAATGTCCCTTTCACCCAAGACCAGTGGCTACGAGCATTCACAGAATCCTTTTAAAGCATCTCACTGTACCAACCACTGGGAATCCTACCAGAAAACCATTCACAGATGGTATTAAACACCTTATCGACTATCTAAAATGTACCCAGGTCACCCGCCATCACACATACCCTTTTTTGGTTCTGCAAATCCTCGAGTTCCTTTTAGAACCAAGTATTCACTTTAATCTCCTCCATTACTGGGACACCCTGCACTAGCCCTATTACATATGGGCATAGAAAAATTTCCACCTCAATCTAGATATGTTGTCATCCACCTACTTTATGCTGCTCAATTAAACATTACCAGGTTATGGAACACTACTACAATCCCTTCCATTTCAACCACTATTGCTGATCTCAACTTCCAGTGTGAAATGGAAAGAATAGTCGCTAGGACAAACTTGCACCAAGAGAAATTTATGGCTATGTGGTCACTTTGGTTACAACATCCAAAATGTACTGTTCATGTATAAATACACCGATAAGAAATATTCATTGAACATATTTGTCTCTATCTCAGATCCGCTGGTGCCCCTCTACCTCCTCCCTCCCCTCGGTTCCACCCCTTCACCGTCTAGATCCTTTCCCTAATCGAATACCTTTTCTTCACCCAACCCACTGTTTACAATTAACACCGTGTTGCTCATTAGAAGAGCTTATTTCTAGTCGGAATATCTGTTTGTTATTAAAGTTATGACTATAACATGTATGTACCTTTCTGAAACTCCAATAAATAAATATTAACCAAAAATTGGCTGGAGGGGGTTAACATCACTCCTCATGCATGCGCTGGAGCTAGTCATCACGGCACTCCTCAGAGACCGACTTTTCACTGTAAGCTGAGCTGCGCAGCTCCATTCACTGCACTGGAAGAGACCGCAAATAGGTAGGTAGGGACATTTTTTTTATTGCAGAGGAGTTTTTTAGGGTTTTTTTCCCTGGTGATCTCGCCAGTAACACCCCATCTGTACTAGAATGCCCACTCTCTGAATGAAGCAGCAGAAGGGAGCACAGCAGCAATGTCAGTGTGGGAGTAGGGAAGTGTTGTACTAACAGAATTAGATACAAGAACACATTGAAGACACATTCCAGCTCACACTTTATAATTGGTTACAGCAACATTTGTTTTTTGTTTTGTTTTTTTAACTGACCATTGTAAGCACTTTTTCCTGGTTAAAGGAGAAGTATATAGCCAAATCTTTTTGTATATACTGCACCTATGGATCACAGGAGTGCATTTAGTTCTTCGCTTTTGTGTCCTGTTTTCAGCCAACAGCGGACTAAAGCACACTGTCGACTGACATCACAGACCCAGTCCAGGCTCTGATGAGATCCAGGATCAGGATTTGCCCAGAAGTTTGGACTTGCTTGCAGCTTTCTCTGTGAGCTCCTGGAAGCCTGAGCCATCTGCTCCCAATCCCTTCACAGCCTAGCATTCCAGTGAGCGCTGGAGGGGAGAGCAGAGAGCCAGAGACTGACAGTCACCGGCTCTTTGCAGCCTGAAGATCACTCAGTTCTCAGTTTGAGGCGATGGGGGACAGATGCAGCTAGGATTGGTGCTCCAGCCATCTAGGTAAGTATGATTGTTTTGTTTATTTTTTTTTCCCTAATCCCATACTTCTCTTTTAAATGTTAGAGAGCTTGTTCATTTGAAAAACTTACTGGCCAGGTCACCAGATGAAAATAAAAGCTAAGAATTGGTAAGCTACAACAATATAATAAATGCATTTAGGTTTAATACTACTTCCAGTTTAAAAATTGGTCAGAAAGCATTTCTTAATTATATACTTTTTTTTTTTTATCTGACTTTTATTTAAAAGTGAAGTAAAAGTGAAGTGTTATAAAAAAGAACGAATGTAATTTCTTGATTATTTTATTGGGGCCTGTAAGGCAATCAGAGCCACCATAGCAAGGCTTATGAAGTTTAGGAATTGTGAAGATTTTTGGCTGAATTTTATTTTTATTTTCTTGTAGCCAATGGTAATGATAACAAAAAGTTCAAAGGTGATGATAAAATGGAGAGCACACCATCCCGGGTGCTCCATATTCGAAAACTTCCTGGAGAAGTTACAGAAACCGAAGTTATTGCTCTGGGATTGCCCTTTGGGAAAGTGACAAACATTCTGATGCTGAAAGGAAAGAATCAGGTATATTTTATGTATTTTGTGTCTGTAACATTATCTCCCCAGCTCTTTTTTCTTTACATATTTCATAATATGCTTGTGATTTCTTTCCAAGTTGGCTAATAACCATTTAGAGCAGGGTTTCTCAACCAGTGTTCCTCCAGAGGTTGCTAGGGGTTCCTTGAGCAATGAGAATTTTCTGCCTCTCAGATAAGTTCCTACTGATATTATTGATCATTTTAGCTATCTGTACGGGGTTATTCGTAAGGAGCATTCTTCCCACTGACCATCACACTAATGGATCATAAGTTCTAGATATAGTACATTTTAGCAGGGGTTCCCTGAGATTGCAAAAATTATTACAAGGGTTCCTCTATGTTGAAAAGTTTGAGAGGCTGATTCTGAGTTGTGTGTTTTTTGGCTTTCCAGCGTTAAGCTGGGTACAAACAGGTTTTTTTTTTTTCTTTCTTCTTTTTCAGCCAGTGGGTTGAATGAAATAAAAAACAGATCCCTGAAGTCATTACACTTTTTTTTGTATGCCAGAACTGGACATTTCCAGAAGATGGATCACAAGCAAATAAAAATTAAAGCCGGCACCTTATTTTGTTGTTTGTTTAATTTTTTTTGTCTTTTCTGTGAATATTACTGAAGGAACATGTCTCTGGCTCCTACATTGGACTAACTGCCTCCTCGAGTCTAACTAAATTTATGACACAATAACGTGGGCTTAAAATCCCTGCTGGTGAATGAGTAGGACACCATTCCTTTCTTTGTGACAACTTTAAAGTGGTTGTAAACACTTACAGACCACTTTGACCTACAGGTAAGCCTAGATTAAGGCTTACCTCTAGGTGCAAGAAATATCTTCTAAACCAACTCGGTTTAGGAGTTATTTGCAAAAGACAGGCACCGATGTCTACGGTGCACGCGCCGTAGACAGCGGCGCACTGAGCGTGCCGTTGCTAGCGGCGATCATGCGTCATTGCGGCTCCGGCCAATCACAGCGCCGAAGCCACGTTACACGGAAGGATGATGGATGCTTCGTGGAAGATGGGATGGCGGTGACATCGCTGGCTCCTGTGTCAGGTAAGTGACACATAATGGGCTACTGTGCAATGCATAGTAGCCCATTATGCTTTACCTTTGCAGGGAAACAAAGAGGAAGTAAAAACCCATCAGGGTTTACTTCCTCTTTAATCTATAGCCAGTGCAGAGCATCAAGTACATTTTCATTCGTCACGGAATGTGTATTTTGCCAAATAAAGGTAATCTTAAGAAGAAAAAAAAAGCATTGTGCCCCATGAGATGAGACAACTTTATCTTAAATGATGTGTCTGTTGTGTTCGATAACTATGTATCATACTAAAGGGCAGAAATCTCATGTTTGGATTGTTGATTCCTTCTCCCCTCCCCCCTTTTTTTAATGGATGCACACAGTGCCAACATGCAAAAGCAATTTGAAAAATGTATTCATAATTTTGTAGGGGCTTGTCCACATCTCTGTATTTTCACAAGCATTTTGCTGCTCACGAAAGTGCATACAGTATCTCACAGAAGTGAGTACACCCCTCACATTTTTGTAAATATTTTATTATATCTTTTCATGTGACAACACTGAAGAAATGACACTTTGCAAAAAATGTAAAGTAGTGAGTGTACAGCTTGTATAACAGTGTCAATTTGCTGTCGCCTCAAAATAACTCAACACACAGCCATTAATGTATAAACCGCTGGCAACAAAAGTGAGTACACCATTAAGTGAAAATGTCCAATGGACATTAGCCATTTTCCCTCAATGGTGTGTTGTGACTCATCAGTGTAACAAAGTCTCGGGTATGAATGGGGAGCAGGCGTGTTAAATTTGATATCACTCTCACTCTCATGCTGGTCACTGGAAGTTCAACATGGCATCTCATGGCAAAGAACTCTCTGAGGATCTGAAAAAAAGAATTATTGCTCTACATAAAGATGGCCTAGGCTATAAGAAGATTGCCAAGACCCTGAAACTGAGCTGCAGCATGGTGGTCGAGACCATATAGCAGTTTAACAGGACAGGTTCCTCTCAGAAGAGGCCTTGCCATGATCGACCAAAGAAGTTGAGTGCACGTGTTCAGCATTATATCCCGAGGCTGTCTTTGGGAAATAGACATATGAGTGCTGCCAGCATTGCTGCAGAGGTTGAAAGGGTGGGGGTGGTGGATCAGCGCCTGTCAGTGCTCAGACCAAACGCTGCACACTGCTTCAAATTGGTCTGCATGGCTTTCGGCCCAGAAGGAAACCTCTTGTAAAGATGATACACAAAGCCCACAAACAGTTTGCTGAGGACATGGATTACTGGAACCACGTCTTGTGGTCTGATAAAACCAAGATAAACGTATTTGGTTCAGATGGTGTCAAGCGTGTGTGGCGGCAACCATGGTGAGCAGTACAAAGACAAGTCTGTCTTTGCCTTAATGCATTCTCTGCATTAAGGCAAAAAAAAAAATGTATTGGGGGGGGGGGGGGGGCCGCACCCCCCCTGTATTTTTTTTGCCTTAATGCAGAGAATGCATTAAGGTTAAAAAAAAAAAAAAAAAACTTCAACCTTTAGAACCACTTTAAGCAGCCTGGGTGTGCTTTGCATAGAGTGCAGTCATTGATGTTTTGTTTGGGACACCTTATCACCACGCTTAGAACACTTTCTTACCTTGGATTTTCAACAGACTAATCTAAATCTGCTAAATTTGCATCCAAGTTGTGTGTTATTAATATATATGTAATGTGATTTTGCAGAAGGCAGATTCTCCTGACAACAATCCTGTTCAGTGAAAATGTTTGCGTAGAAGGTCAATGTTAGGAGTATTAGTGATATTTTGCTATGATATTATGATGGCTAAGTTTTTAAATGGTGAAATGCAGATAAAGAGAACTGTCAGCTGGAGACATTTGCACAGTATTAACATTCTCAGAAAAACTTTTTATCTTCTTCAGAGCTTGTACTAACCTCTGTCTGGTTTCGGTCATCAGTAGTAACTTGTATCAATGATGTGAGCAGCAACAGTTATATAAACATCGACTTTACGTATTGTCTCCCATTTTAGATACCAAATATTATAGTTTTCTAGATTGTAATAAAGTGCTAGCACAGGCTTTATTTAACCGTAGTTTAACAAAACAAATGGCAATACTTTGTATGACTAAAGAAGGTAGGAATGACATTTAGTTGTGTGCATTCTTGTAAATGTAATATCTTGATGTACTGTAGGCGTTTTTGGAACTGGCTACTGAAGAAGCAGCTGCCACCATGGTTAATTATTATACATCAATGACACCACATCTACGTAACCAACCGATTTATATTCAGTACTCGAACCATAAAGAGCTCAAGACAGACAGCGCACTCAACCAGGTATTTATGTTGTAATGATTTATGTCAAAAGGTGATCTTGCAGAAAATATTCATGGTCATTCTTTTAGATAATGATCTAAAAATACCTGAGCTTAACAGGCATAGAGAAAATGCCTTGTAGCAAAACCATCAACAAGATGATAACCTATTACAATGAACCAAATTTCTGTGGCTCTTTCTCTGACAGAATGAAAGATGAGTGTGAATGGGCTTGCAATCTGAATAAAAGCATGTAAAAACAATTGTGTATACTTAAAGTGGTTATATATATATATATATATATATATATATATAGTATGTATGTATGTGTGTGTGTGTGTGTGTGTGTGTGTGTGTGTGTGTGTGTGTGTGTGTGTGTATGTATGTATGTATGTATGTATGTGTGTATATATATATATATATATATATATATATATATATATATACTAAAAATATCTCCTAAACATGCGCTGTTTAGGAGATAATTTACCTTTTATAGTGCGCCAATGACATTGGCGCATGCGCAGTCAAATGTCCCTCTGTACCGTTTCTTCCCCAGTGTGTGCCGTGACTGGCGGATCCTGCATGCGTGACATCATGCAGCTCCGGCCAGTCACAGAGCCGGAGTCCGCGGCCCCGGAAGGAAGAGGGGCGAAGATGAATACTTCCACCAGCGGGGACATCGCAGGCTCCGTTTGCAGATAAGTGCCACATAATGGGCTAGTATGCCAAGCATACTATCCCATTATTCTTTTACTTTGCAAGGGAACTGCCTCTTTAAAGCCCACTTCTCAATAAAATTCTCCACCTTCCCTTCCACCAGGGGCTAAATGCAACATGCATTGCCAGTCTCTCGGGTGCTATACAAGTCCAGGGCCATAGTCCAACCCTATGGAACCCAATCCCTAAAGACACCTGTGGGGGTTATGCCCACACTGATGGGTAACGGCTGGATTCATTTTTATTTTTTTATACAGTCCAGCATCGTAAACAGGTAAGATATGGTCACCCTGTATGTTTGACTATTACTGTTTAATCACTGGGTCAATATTGAATTGTAGTCGCGACCATGTAACCATTTTGAATTTGGTGCTAAAACTCAACTGCTCAGAGCTTAGTATTGAGTAAAGGACCAGGTTTGACATCATACCACAGGTTACATAATTTACTGCCACTTCCGCCTAAAGCCCTAATAAGGTCTTCAGGTGCTTCCTTCTTTCCTTTTGCCACAAGTATTCACTACAGGACAGTCTACACCCAGGTTGCTGCATTTTCTTTCAGGACCTTACCTTAAATATACCTTACTTTGTGGATATCCCATTGGGGCTCTGCATCCAATTATAGCTCTTTCAGGCATGCAGCAAGTGGCCTATTTGGCAAAAGCAAAATTTTCGGCAGTTTGTCATAAATCCTTGAACAAATAAAAACAAATTTTTTCCTCAGTTTAAGCCGATATGTATTCTTCTACAGATTTTTGGTAAAAAAAATTGCAATAAGCGTATATTGATTGGTTAGCGCAAAAGTTATAGTGTCTACAAAATAGTGGATAGATTTATGGCATTTTTATGTATTATTTATTTTTCTACTAGTAATGGCGGCGATCTGTGATTTTTATCGGAACTGCGATATTGCGGCGGACAAATTGGACACTTTTGACCATTGACAATTATACAGCGATCAGTGCTATAAAAACGCACTGATTACTGTAAAGATTTCACTGGCAGGGAAGGGGTTAACACTAGGGGGGCGATCAAGGGGTAAACTGTTCCCTCTGTGCTCTAACTGTAGGGGGGATGGGACTTGCTAGGGGGAGAGAAAGATCGGTGTTCATACTTTGTATAAACACACGATCAGTCTCTCCTCCCTTTAGAGAACCGGGATCTGTGTGTTTACACACACAGATCCTTTGTTCTCGCTGTGTCACGAGCGATCGTGTGGGCCCGGCAGTCATCTCGCCCACCGGGCACTCTCATCAGCTTCGGGGGCAAGCACCAGGGGCGCGTGCGCCCCTAGTGCCCACAGGGCGAAGCGTCGTAACATAACTTTATTTCCCCCAGCCGTGCCATTCGGCCGCAGTAAAACTGCAGCGGCTGGTCGGCAAGTGGTTAATAACCGCACACGACACAGGCCCAATGTAGCCCAACGGGGCAGGTTTATCCCCTTTACGACAGCGTAACACATATATGTGGTGTCCAGGAAGAGGGCTTTAAGCCTGGGCCTATATGTATTCTTGTGTTTTGTGCTGGGAGTGCGGTTGATTGTGCATTCCCAGCACTCAGATTGGGCTGTTAGGGACTGCCTCAGCTCTCTACTAATGATCAGGACCCAGGGGGAACTGGATCCTGAGCCTCTGGCACTTTTTTCCTACAAATTTAATGAGAGTTCAGCCATACAACTGTATGGCTAAACTCGCATCTCACAGACATCACATGTTATCGGCACCTGCATTGCGGGTGCGAATCACATGCAATGTCTAAGATCGCGCTAGTGTGAACCTGGGCTTGCTCAATCAGCAAGATTTCTAGCTCCCAGGTGTCTTCTATACAGGTAACAAGCTGAGATTAGGAGCACTCTCTTAAAGGTAGTGCTCCTAATTTCAGCGTTTTGCCTGTATAAAAGACACCTGTCCACAGAAGCAATCAATTGGATTCCAATCTCTCCACCATGGCCAAGACTGAAGCGCTGTCCAAGGATGTCGGGGACAAGATTGTAGACCTACACAAGGCTGGAATGGGGCTACATCGTCAAGCAGCTTGGTGAGAAGATTATTTGCAAATGGAAGAAACGCAATATAACTGTCAATCTCCTTCGGGCTGGGGCTCCATGCACGATCTCACCTTGTGGAGTTTCAATGATCATGAGAATGGCAAGTAATCATCCCAGAACTTGTAAATGATCTCAAGACAGCTGGAATCCTAGTCACCAAGAAAACAATTGGTAACATACTACGCCATAAAGAACTCAAATCCTGCAGCGCCCGCAAGGTCGCCCAGCTCAAGAAAGCACATGTACAGGCCCAACTGAAGTTTACTAATGAACATCTGAATGATTCAGAGGAGAACTGGGTGAAAGTGTTGTGGTCAGATGAGAACACCATCCCCACTGTCAAACATGGAGGTGGAAACATTATTCTTTGGGGGTCTTCTTTTGTTAAGGCGACAGGACAACCTCACCGCATCAAGGGGGCAATAGACGGGCCCATGTGCCGTCAAATCTTGGGTGAGAACCTCCTTCCCTCAGCCAGGGCATTGAAAATGGGTCATGGATGGGTATTTCAGCATAATGACCCAAAAGAGTGGCTCAAGGAGAAGCACATCCTGGAGTGGCCTAGCTAGTCTCCAGACCTTAAATCCATAACAAATATGTGGAGGGAGCTAAAGTTTTGAGTTACCAAATGTCTGCCTCAACCTTAAAATGTTACTAAACCCACAACAGTAAAATCTGTTTGTATATGCAGAATAGCATGCTTGTTATACTTGCTGTGGAACTTAAGGGGTTAATCCTCTGCATTGTGTAAAAAGGCTCTTTGATCCTCAATGGACAGATCCTCCCCTCCTGCACTGTCTCTTGGCAAGGCCAGAAAATACAGTGAGGGTAGCCCACATGCTCAGTTTAGTCCCTATTGCTGGAGAGAACATTTCCTTGTTCTCAGAGCTAGCCAGGTCACATGATATTGACATCACACCACATGTGGGCATGTATACAGACTTTAGTGGCAATCGCCTACATGAACACACAGCTCTGGACAAACTCTGCAGTTTATCATGTGACCGTGGTATAAAGATTAGCCAAAAAGGTATATAGTGGCAGAATTTTAATGTAAAAAATGATTTATAAGCTGTGGGCAGATGAACTATTTTCATATTACTGGGTTTAGTAACCCTTTAACCACTTAAGTACCAAGCTGCCTTCTGAGATTTTATGTTTTACCTCTAGCCCTAGACCTCCTCTGTAACTCAAAACATGCAACCTGTAGAATTTTTTTAAACCTTGCATATGGAGATTTTTAAGGGTAAAAGTTTGTTGCCATTCCACGAGTGGGCGCAATTTTTTTTAGCGTGACATGTTGGGCATCAATTTACTCGGCGTAACATTTATCTTTCACAATATAAAAAAAATTGTGCTAATTTTACTGTTGCCTTATTTTTAATTCAAAAAAAGTGTTTTTTTTTTATTTTATTTTTTGCGCTTATAATACCGCTGCGCAAATACGGTGTGATAAAGTATTGCAACGACCGCTGTTTTATTCTCTAGGGTGTTAGAAAAAATATATATATAATGTTTGGGTGTTCCAAGTAATTTTCTAGCAAAAAAAAAAGTGGATACCCCATTGAATCTTCTCAATTTAAACCCTACATGTATGCAAATTATGTTATGCTCTTTTTGACGCAACCCCAAATATCCCTGCCCAATTTATTCTCTATATTATCTAAATTCTCCCAATTAATATACCCGCTGCTCAGTGAGGCACTCCGAGGATCTCTTTTCCTTTCTGATGGTCAGTTGAGAAAATACCTCATCTCGGCATATACATCACACCACAAGTATCTTCTATTTTTGCTGTGAACTATGCACCATGTGTATCCTGTCTGAGTCGGAGTTTGCTTAAAGTCTGGAGTTCCTATCGAATTTCATTCTTAGGGAAAGTCACGGCTGTCAAAATGAAACTTGTATATCTTTTTGGAGCCCTTCCCATCATTATCCCAAAAACCTTTGATAATCTACAAAAAGATGTTAATAGATTTATCTGGCAAGACAAAAAGACCTAGATTCTCTAGTCAAGTTTTATATAACTATCAGTCTACTGGTGGCCTAGGATTACCTAAGGCAACGTTTAAAAATTTTTACAGGTTGCATGTTTTGAGTTACAGAGGCGTTCTAGGGCTAGAATCATTGCTCTCGCAATACCTCACATGTGGTTTGACCACCATTTTCATAAGCGAGTGCTACTCACGTATGTGTTCGCTTCTGCGCACAAGCTCATCGGGATGGGGCGCTTTAAAAAAAAAAAAAAATATATATATATATATATATATATATATATATATATATATTATTTATTATTTCCTTATTTATTTTAATTGATATATTTTTTCACTGTTTAAAAAAAAAAAAAAATTGGATCACTTTTATTCCTATTACAAGGAATGTAAACATCCCTTGTAATAGGAAAAAAGCATGACAGGTCCTCTTAAATATGAGATCTGGTGTCAAAAAGTCCTCAGATCTCATATTTGGACTTGAATGCAAAAAAAATAATAATAATTTTGTCATTTGGGTCATTTGACGTCGCTTCCGCCCTGCTATAGTATGGAGACTGGTGGGGGCCATCTTCCCCTGACTTGTCTCCATACCCAGCCACGGACAGGTACCGATCACGCTGCTGATTGACTCCGGTAAGCCGAGGGTCGCCCTTCTCCAGACGCCGATAGCAGTGATCTCTCGGCGAATCCGCCGCAGAGACCACCATTATCCTAAACGGAACCGTTGGCTCCAAAGATGGCTTTCTGCCGTTACCGAGATATCCATCTTTAAACTGCCAACGTATATGTACAGGAGCCGCTCGACAAGTGGTTAATAGATATTGTTATGGGTTCTAGAGCTAAGGCGAATAATGAAGGTGACAAAGGACATCCCTGTCCGGTACCCCTGCCCAGTGTGAAGAAGTCTGAGTTTCAACTTGGTAACTTAATTCTAGTTTTGGGAAAGTGGTAGAGAGCTTGTACACCAGACAAAAATTCATCTTTAACCACTTCAGCCCCGACCATTTGGCAGCCAAAGGACCAGAGGTCTTTTTTCAATTTTGCACTGCACTGCTTTAACTGGTAATTGCGCGGTCATGCAATGTTGTAACCAAACGAAATTTGCGTCCTTTTCTTCCCACAAATAGAGCTTTCTTTTGATGGTATTTGATTGCCTCTGTGATTTTTATTTTTTGCGCTATAAATGGAAAATTTTGAAAAAAAAAGATATTTTCTACTTTTTGTTATAAGAAAAATCCAATAAACTCAATTTTAGTCAAACATTTGGGCCAAAATGTATTTAGCCACATGTCTTTAGTAAAAAAAATGCCAATAAGCGTATATTTATTGGTTTGCGCAAAAGTTATAGCGTCTACAAACTAGAGTACATTTTCTGGAATTTACACCGCTTTTAATTTATGACTGCCTATCTCATTTCTTGAGGTGCTAAAATGGCAGGGAAGTACAAAACCCCCCCAAATGACCCCATTTTGGAAAGTAGACACCCCAAGCTATTTGCTGAGAGGCATGTTGAGCCCATTGAATATTTTTTTTTTTAGTCCCAAGTGATTGAATAAAGACAAAAAAAAAAAAAAATGTCTCAAAAAGTTGTCACTAAATGATATATTGCTCACACATGCCATAGTTATATGTGGAATTGCACCCCAAAATACATTTTGCTGCTTCTCCTGAGTATGGGGATACCACGTGTGGGACTTTTTGGGAGCCGAGCCGCGTACGGGGCCCCGAAACCCAAGCACCGCCTTCAGGATTTCTAAGGGTGCAAATTTTTGATTTCACTCCTCACTACCTATCACAGTTTCGAAGGCCATAAAATGCCAAAATAGCACAAAACCCCCCCAAATGACCCCATTTTGGAAAGTAGACACCCCAAGCTATTTGTTGAGAGGCATGGTGAGTATTTTACAGCTCTCATTTGTTTTTGAAAATGAAGAAAGTAAAGAAAAAAAATTTTTTTTTCTTTTTTCAATTTTCAAAACTTTGTGACAAAAAGCGAGATCTGCAAAATACTCACCATACCTCTCAGCAAATAGCTTGGGGTGTCTACTTTCCAAAATGGGGTCATTTTGGGGGGTTTTATGCCATCTGGGCATTCCATGGCCTCCGAAACTGTGATTGGCAGTGAGAAGTGAAATAAAAAAATTACACCCTTAGAAAGCCTGAAGGCGGTGCTTGGTTTTTGGGGTCCCGTACGCGGCTAGGCTCCCAAAAAGTCCCACACATGTGGTATCCCCGTACTCAGGAGAAGCAACAGAATGTATTTTGGGGTGTAATTCCACATATGCCCATGGCATGTTTGAGCAATATATCATTTAGTGACAACTTTTTGTAAAAAAAATATATATATATATTTTTTTTTCATTATTCAATCTCTTGGGACAAAAAAAAAAAAAATGTAATGGGCTCAACATTGCTCTCAGCAAATGGCTTGGGGTGTCTACTTTCCAAAATGGGGTCATTTGGGGGGGGGGGGGGGGTTTGAACTGTCCTGGCATTTTATGCACAACATTTAGAAGCCTATGTCACACGTCACCCACTCTTCTAACCACTTGTAGACAAAGCCTTTTCTGACACTTTTTGTTTACATGAAAACATATTTTTTATTTTGCAAGAAAATTACGTTGAACCCCCAAACACTATATATATTGTTAAAGCAAAGGCCCTACAGATTAAAATGGTGGGTGTTGCAATTTTTTTTTTCACACAGTATTTGCGCAGCGATTTTTCAAACGCATTTTTTGTGGAAAAAATACACTTTTTTTTATTTTAATGCACTAAAACACACTACATTGCTCAAATTTTTGATGAAATAAAAAATATGATCTTAGGCCGAGTACATGGATACCAAACACGACATGCTTTCAAATTGCGCACAGACACGCAGTGGCGACAAACTACATACATTTTTAAAAGCCTTTAAAAGCCTTTACATGATACCACATTGGATTCACGGAGGAGGTCTACTGCTAAAATTACTACCCTCGATCTGACCTTCGCGGTGATACCTCACATGCATGGTGCAATTGCTGTTTACATATGACGCCAGACCAACACTTGTGTTCGCCTTTGCACAAGAGAAGGGGGGGCAGGGGTGCTTTTTTTTTTTTTTTTTTCTTTTTTTTTATATTTATTTAGCTTTTTTATTTTATTTTTAAACTGTTCCTTCCATTTTTTTTCTTTGTTATCATTTTTATTGTTATCTCAGGGAATGTAAATATCCCCTATGATAGCAATAGGCAGTGACAGGCAGTGATGTAAGTAACTGAGTTAAAATAAACTGAGTTACGTAACTCAGTTACTTTAGAGGGTAACTAGTAATCTAACTGATTACTTTTCCCCTCATGGTAACTCAGTTCCCATTACTTTGGCTTAGTTACCCCAATTACATCTACCGTCACTAGATGGCAGTAGTGTAATTCCGGTGTCCTGCCAAAAAAGATCCCCCACCGGATAAGGACCCCCTGTACTGCGCAGGCGCAGCGCTTGCGCAGTACGAAGGACTACGGAGCTTCCGAAAATTGCCGAACCTAAACAGCTCTGAGTGAACTCTACACGGCGCAGGCGCAGTTAACATGTAATTGTACGAGGCGATGCCGCACCCTCATGATGCTCGTGCTACTCTGCAAGGGGCGTCTATCGTGTAACTAAGGGCGGGTCTAGTATTACTGTAACCAAGGGGCGCATTTATTATTATTGTTATATATCGAGCTCTGCCCATTAATTTAACATTCGCCCTCTTCTGTAGAAATCTACCCCTTACACGATATAATAATAATAGTCCCGCCCCTTGCTTACACGCTATAACAGAACTGCCCCTTGGTTAGAGTAATAATAGAGCAGCCCCTTGGTTACACGATATATAACAATAATAAATGTGCCCCTTGGTTACAGTAATACTAGACCCGCCCCTTAGTTACACGTATAGAATATTTAAAAAAAAAAGTCAGTTACTTTGCTGAGTAACTAATTACTTTTCCAATGTGGTAACTGAGTTACTAACGCAATTACTTTTTGGGAGAAGTAATTTGTAACTTAACTAAATTACTTTTTTAAAGTAAGATGACCAACACTGGTGACAGGTACTCTTTTTTTGAAAAAATTGGGGTCTGTTAGACCCTAGATCTTTCCTCTGCCCTCAAAGCATCTGACCACACCAAGATCGGTGTGATAAAACGCTTTCCCAATTTCCCAATGGCGCGGTTTATATCCGGGAGGGGGGACATTCCCTCCCACTGCTTGTAAAAGCAGTCTAGAGGCTAATTACCCGCTAGAATTGCTTTTACATGAAAGCCGATCACTGGCTGAAAAGAATGATACCAAGATGATACCTAAACCTGCAGGCATCATTCTGGTATAACCATTCAAAGTCCAGCAACATACTGGACATATATTGTAATCTTTTTTTTTTTTCATGCAGCCTCTTGGCTGAACGAAAAAAAGATTGATTGGTGGGTATGCCCACCATTAGAATACCTCCCTTCATCCACCCACTTCTAATGATGGGCATACATGCACCATTTATATATGCCGAAGCATGGGGGCATCCTCCCACAAAAGTTATGCCATGTACACACGATCGCACTTTTCCACGGGGCAAGGCTCCGTCGGAATTTCGACCGTATGTACGCGGCATTAGGAGCCAATCGCTCCTCCGCCCCTGCTGCCCCCATGCTTCGGCATATATGCTCTTTTTTTTTAACTGTGGTGGTGAAATCACCTCCTACAGCATTGGAGTCGCGGCTTTATGTATAGTGGGAGCAAACGCTGTTGCTGTCAAGATAAATAAATCCGCGCTGCAACTGAATGGCGCACCTGAAAACAAAAAAATGGTTAACACTAAAACACAGTAAACAAAATTACATACCTGAAAAGCAAGCATGATAAAACATAATAAAACATTGCAGAATAGAATGGAGTAAAAAAAGAGCAACAATAGAGAGAGAATAGAGAGAGAACAATAAAACGACAACTATTTTTTTATTTTTTTGAGATTTACAGGTAAAAAAGCTCCGACTGAATCAAAACGCTACCACAAAAAAAATGTTAGCGATCGCAGGGATCAGGCCTGACTCTGCGAACGCTGCAGTTATGTGTGCTTAGTGAGTGACAGTGATCGATCGATACTGCACTTGGGTGGGCTGGGCTGGGCGGAGGGGGAAAATGCAGGTGCTAGCAGGTATCTGGGCTGATTCCGCTAACAATGCGTTTTTTGGAACCCTAAACTGCTGGGACGCTAGTATAGATCTGATCAGATCAGATTTTGATCTGTTCAGATACTGTGCCACTAAGGGAGGTGTATGCTTTGCGCGTGGGTGTTTGCGGTACTGGCACTAACCTGGGGCGACGCAGACCTTATTTGACCCTAAAACCTAATTGATATCACCCGCCGGGCGATCAGGGGGTTAAACCGTTATTGGGTAATAAATGGCGGGTGCCCCGACAGTATAAAAAACAAACTATCTAACCAGCGTCACCCGTAACAGTTATACGGTGATCACTGGTGAAAGGGTTAACTAGGGGCAATCAGGGGGTTAAAACCTTTATTAGGTAATATATGGGGGTACCTGACGCTATATAAAAACCTGACGGGGAACCTAAATAACTAAATAACAAACTGGCTAACCAGCTTCACCAGTGACACTTATACAGTGATCACTGATGAAAGAGTTAACTCTAGGGGCAATCAAGGGGGTTAAAACCTTTATTTAGGTTGTAATATGGGGGTACCTGACCTATAAACCTATTTATGAACCTATATAAACATGGCGGTTACCTAAAAAAAAACTGGCTACCTAGCGGCACCAGTGACACTAATGCAGCGATCAGAAAAACGATCGCTTAGTGACACTGGCAAAAGGGGGTGAAAGGGTTAACTAGGGGCAATCAGGGGGTTAAAACCTTTATTAGGTAATATATGGGGGTACCTAATGCTGTATAAAAACCTGACGGGGAACCTAAATAACGAAATAACTAACTGGCTAACCAGCGTCACCAGTGACACTTATACGGTGATCACTGGTGAAAGGGTTAACTCTAGGTGCAATCAGGGGGTTAAAACCTTTATTTAGGTTGTAATATGGGGGTACCTGACCTATAAACCTATTTATGAACCTATATAAACATGGCGGTTACCTAAAAAAAAAAAACTGGCTACCTAGCGACACCAGTGACACTAATGCAGTGATCAGAAAAATGATCGCTTAGTGACACTGGCAAAAGGGGGTGAAAGGGTTAACTAGGGGCAATCAAGGGGTTAAACCTTTATTGGGGGGGGGGGGTAGGGGGCTACCTTGGACCTAAAACTAACTGCCCTGACAGTTATTACAGTCACACTGACACTTAATGCAGTGATCAGTAAATAA